>CM045728.1:55609849-55894849 GCA_024760905.1 Plotosus lineatus | reverse complement strand
CAAGATCGAGCACCCACTTAGCCCCCCGTGCCAGGGTTTCGGTGAAGTCACGGAGATTGCATGGCACGAGGTTTTTTTTTTTTTTTTTTTTTTTTTTTTTTTTTCATCCTGTTGCCTTGCAGGTTGGCCTTGAAAGGCTAAGGGAGTAAACCCCGACAGAAAATCCGGAGTGGAGCCCCGTAGGCGGTTAGAAGGCGTATCTCGTCCCTTTCCGGCAACTCCTGCACCCTCGATGAGTCTCCAACTGTCTTGACTCTGTCTTGCCGTGGGATCAGGCTCATCAGGATGAGAGAGTGAGGCTGGTGCTGCGCAAGCCTCCTTCACTTTAATCTAAGTTCAGCGCAAGTCATGGCAACACCACCATGGACAACCCTTTACCCTTAAAGTCCTGTGGCGATGGGGGAATGGCAAAACAGCATGTGCGGAATCACTGGAAGCTGTAGCTGCAATCCTGCACACAGTCAGCTCAGGCCATATGGTCGTTCTTCTCAGATCAGGACAGCAGGGAAGTTCGGCAGCCCCCTGAGCGACCAGGCAGCCCTATTTAGGATAGCTCTGCCTGCCTCCATAGTCTGAGGACAGAGCTAAAAAAGGTGCTCTAAACATAGCCTGTTCCACAACCACCTGGCCAGCATACCGCGGCTGGCGGGTTCCCATCTTGCGGTCGAAATCACAAGAAAATATCCAAGAAAATATTCAAGCTCATCCTTGCGTCATGGAACATTAGAACTCTTCTCGACTCAACCACCTGTAAGTCAGGGAGACCAGAAAGACATACGGCTCTCGTAGCCAGAGAACTCGCCCGCTATAATGTCGACATCGCAGCCCTCAGCAAAACACGCTTTCCCGACAAAGGCCAGCTCAGTGAGATTGGAGGCGGCTACACCTTTTTTTGGAGCGGCCGCAGTAATGAAGAACGACGTAAGGCTGGTGTCGGATTTGCGATTAAAGACCATCTCGTACGAAAACTTGATTGTATACCAGAAGGCATCAACGATCGCCTCATGAAACTCAAGTTCCCCCTGGACAGGGGGAGATCCGCAACCCTCATTAGCGCCTATGCTCCCACCATGACAAACTCTGAAAATACTAAGGAGGAGTTCTATGAGGAACTGGATGCCCTCATCTCCATTGTTCCACAGGCGGACAAGCTCCTACTCCTTGGCGACTTTAACGCTCGTGTAGGTCAAGACCACCAGGCATGGGAAGGCGTCCTCGGACCCCATGGAGTAGGGAAATGTAACAGTAATGGTCTCCTCCTGCTCAGAACGTGTGCCACCCATGGCTTAGTCATCACCAACACCATGTTCCGCCTTCCAACCCGTAATAAAACGTCATGGATGCACCCTCGATCTAAGCATTGGCATCTCATCGACTACGTCATTGTCAGAGCAAAGGACAGGCGGGATGTGCGCATGACTAAGGCAATGTGTGGTGCTGACTGTTGGACAGACCATCGTCTCATCATTTCTAAGACCAATTTGCATATTCAGCCCAAGAGAAGACCACAAGGCCAGACAGTTGTGAAGAAGCTCAAAATCAACAAGCTCAAGCTTCCTTCCATTCAAGAAGAACTAGTAGCAAGTTTAGAAAGCCAGCTGACTGAGGCTACTGGAAATGACTGGGACTCTCTGAAGACATCTGTTCATTCTGTTGCCCTACAGGTGCTTGGACAAGCTACCAGGAACTACCAGGACTGGTTTGATGAAAATTATGTCAAAATCAGAGCCCTGCTGGAAGAAAAACGCCAACTCTTCAGAGCTCATCAGAGTGATCCCAACTCGGTCTCGAAGAAAGATGCCTACGTCAGTAAGCGCAAACAGGTGCAGATAAATCTCTGCGCTATGCAAGACACATCGCTAAGTAACAAAGCCGACGAGATTCAAGGCTTTGCTGATAGACACGACATGAAACGCTTCTACGATTCACTTAGGTGTGTATTAGGACCACCAACATCAGGCAGTTCCCCTTTACTCAGCGCGGATGGAGAAACACTCATCACCGACAAAAACAAGATCATAGAGAGATGGGCAGAACACTTCAACAGCGTTCTAAATCGTCCGTCGTCCATTAATGACGAAGCTGTTCAACGCCTTCCCCAGGTGGACATAAACCCAGACTTGGACAGAACTCCATCAGAGGACGAGGTTGCCAAGGCAATCAAGCAGATGTCAACTGGGAAAACCCCCGGCGCTGATGCCATCCCTGCTAAAGTGTTCAAGACAGGCAGCTCCTACACAAACTTACAGCGCTATTTCAATCGTTTTGGGAAAGTGAGACCCTCCCTCAAAATTTTAAAGATGCCACAATTGTTCACATCTACAAAAGAAAGGGAAACAAGCGATCGTGTGACAACCACAGAGGGGTATCACTTCTCTCTATCGCCGGCAAGATCTTTGCCCGAGTGCTCCTCAATCGTCTCCTGAAACATCTCGAGCAAGGTCATCTCCCCGAGAGCCAATGCGGATTCCGCGCAGGTCGCGGAACTATTGATATGATCTTTGCTGCCCATCAGATTCAGGAGAAAAGTGTGGAACAAAGTCAAGATATCACTTTCGTAGATCTAACAAAAGCCTTCGACACTGTGAGCAGAGAGGGACTGTGGAAGATCATGTCGAAGTTTGGCTGCCCGGACAGGTTCGTGAAGATTGTCAGACAATTTCACGACGGAATGATGGCCCGTGTTCTTGACGATGGAAACGCCTCCGATTCGTTTCATGTGTCAAATGGAGTTAAACAAGGCTGTGTCCTCGCCCCTACACTGTTCAGTTTGATGTTTTCGGCGATGCTGACCGATGCCTTTAGGGAGACTGCCTAGGGGAGTCTCCCTAATGGGGATGCCTAGGCATCCCCATCAAGTACAGGTGTGACGGAAAGCTGTTCAACCTCCGACGTCTGCAGGCCGTCACTAAAGTCAAAGAGACTGTGATTCGTGATCTGCTCTTTGTGCCCTCAGGGCCATCAATGAGCAAGAAATGCAACAGGAAATGGACGCATTCTCTTCTGCCTGTGACAACTTCGGCCTCACCATCAACATCAAGAAGATGTATCAGCCCGCCCCAGGAAAACCATATCAGGAACCAAACATCACAGTGAAGGGACAGCGACTTCAAGATGTGGAAAACTTCACCTACCTCGGCAGCACTCTCTCTCGCTACGCCAACATCGATGCTGAAGTCAGCAACCGCATTGCGAAGGCAAGCGGCGCTTTTGGGAGATTGAAGAAGTTAGTCTGAGAACGAAGCGGTATCTCACAATACACCAAGATCAAAGTGTACAGAGCAGTCCTGATTCACAAAGGTGCCATCCACTCAGAGAATAAACGTTCGAACGCAGCCAAAGATAAACGTCAAACACGCAAGGCTCGAGCTGACCAATCAACCAACACGACCCCCTCTCACTGGTGTCCAACTTGTGGGAGAGGTTTTCACGCCCGTATTGGCCTTACAAGCCACCTGCGGACACATCACCCCACCTCTTAGACACTGTGTTTGTGTTGCTATGGTCATACTCGATATCGAGTGGACGAACAGAGAGACTCGCTTGCATTCTCACTGGGTAAATGATTTATTACATATTTTATAGATAATTGTTATTGATTGTTTGTAAACCATGCATGTAACAGAGAAAGCAATTCACAAATAAACAATTAATGATATTTATCATCATTATCGGTCAGTGGTGGCCTGGTGGCAAAGGTGCTGGATCACTGATCCTCAGGTTGGGAGTACAAACTGTACTCTCACCGGGTTGACAGTGCCCCTCCCCCCAGTGCAGCTAACTGGGTTATCAAAGGCCGGCCATGTCTTTCACTGTCTATGGAGTGAGGCATGTAAAAGAACCATTGCTGACTTTCGATAAGAGTAGGTTGCAAAGTCATTGGCTTATTTCCACCCTACGATGGCCTGGCAAACTGTCCAGGGTGTACTCTGCCCTCGCCCAGAGTCAGCTGAGATGGGCGCCAGGCTCCCTGTGACCCTAATTAGGAAACAGAAAATGAATGAGAATGTATGAATCCTCATTATCAGCATCACCATCATCATGTTTCACTTAATCTGAGGTCAGGTCACTGGGACAGAAGCCTAAGCAATGAGGTTCAGACAACCCCCTCCCCAGCCACTTCTTCCAGCTGTTCCAGGGGGCAACCGAGGCGTTCCCATACCCAGTCGAGAGATATGATCCCTCCAGCATCTTCTAGGGTGACCCCGGGGTCTCTTCCGAGTTGGAAGTTCCTGAAACACCATATCAGGGTGGCGTTCAGGAGACATCCTAACTAGATGCATGAGCCACCTCAACTCGTTCCTTTCAACGCGGTGGAGCAGCAGTTCTACTTCGAGCTCCTCCTGAATCGCTGAGCTTCTCACCCTATCTCTAAGGGAGAGTCCTGCCTTCCTGCAAAGATGCCACCCTGGTGACCCACATCTGGGCATAGAAACCATGTCCTTTTATCTTTATCCATGGGGTCTTTTTAACTGCACTTTGTCTGGAGTTTTACCTAGGACCTGTTCGGCCCCCTCCACCACGATAAGGTGGTGATTCAAAGATGGGGAAATAATACTCATGTGTTATTCAAATGTTCTATAAATCTATGGTTTCTAAATGGTGTACTTTACATGTTGATACTAAGATTACGTGTTTGGTCACTTCATTTTGAATCCCTTCTATATACTGGTACAATTTATTATAAAATGAATTATTCTCCAAATGTGTAGGACAGGGGTCCCCAAACTTTTTCTTGCGAGGGCAACATAACTATTCCCTTCTTTGATGGGGAGGCCAAGGTTAGTTTGTAACAGAAAAAGTGTGATGATCGCAGGGCTGCCTAAACATAAACATTTATTGTTTTCCAGTAAGCCATATAGGATATGTATATGGGGGTTTGAGAGTTCACATACAAAACTTAAGTTAAGGAAATCATTATGAGAGTGGCCAAATCTAAATCTCTATATCACAGTTTAATACCCATTGGGGCAGTTTTGTATTCATAGTCGTTACAGGCTGAATTGGAAAAGAAACAAAAATTACCCCAATAAAATAAGTGGGAAATAGGTCAGCACATTCTGGACAGTAATACATTTGCTCATTGTGTTGTTTTGTTTCCTGAATTGTATTTGCCCCTTCCACTCTGTCTGTAGGAGAGCTGGTGTATAAGGCTCAGTCCCCTGATGAGGGTGCATTGGTGACCGCAGCACGCAATTTTGGCTTTGTGTTCCGTTCTCGTACACCTGGTACTATCACTACACAGGAACTAGGAAAATCCATCACATACACACTCCTTGCCATCCTGGACTTCAATAACATTCGCAAAAGGATGTCAGTCATAGGTATGCCATTCACAAATATAAACACTTGAATATTAAAATGTAATCCAAGACCAGTTTTTTGCATCTTCAAACTCTCCTGTGTACTTTTTTAAATTATTAAACGTGCTCTTCTTTGAACTGGGCTGGTAATGTTGTATATATGCAACACAATCAACTTTCCAAAAGGTTGTTGCATGGTTGTATGCAGGGAGGAAAGTGGTCCCAAGGCAGTCAGAAAAAAATGTCTTAAAGGCACCTTAAAAGTTTCTTTGAAAACCTTCGGCATAAACCTGATTCCTGGGAACACCTTGCGACAGTGTGAACAGAATGGCACTCTGCAGAGACCAATGGTGCAAGAGTATCTGAGGTTAACAGAACCGCTGCAAGCAGTGCAAAAAAAGCTGGCAAGGAAGATTACAGATGCCATTCTGTGTGTAACCTGCCGTATCTGCCAAAGATCTTTCCATGCACAGATTGACCTAATAAGCCACATGCACAAACACAAGTGGCCAAGGAACAAAGTGTTCATCACCCCATAGTATTAGGGCTAGATCACAAATAATGTGATATTTGAGCAATTTTTAAAAAGATATTGTTGCAGAATAACAAATAAAGTACAGTAGGCCCCCGTTATTCGGATACTGCCCCTCCCGCGAATCAAGATAATCCGCGAGTTCTTTACCTGGAAGGAAAACCCTATGTATCATATTACATGCGCGAATGATCAACCAGAAGTAAAATACTATGTATCTATTACATGCGCTAAAATATGCTTTTTAAACACATTCTAGACACAGTCTTACTCATTAATATATATTAATATGAATAAATATACACAAGGATCCCATACTTTCCGCGGTTGATTGGGACCGAGATCCCCACGCGACCAACAAAATCTGCGAAGTAGGATCACCCCCCCCCACTCCCCGACTGACGTATACATACATGTATATGTAAATATAATATTAATAAATACATATTCAATGTTATAAATGCTTATAATAACAATTACAGATTAGAAAAAAAACATAAGATGTAAATAAAATATAATTACAGACGCTCTCCAACTTATCAACATTCATTTTGCAAACATCCGGAGATACCAACATGTCCAAGGTCGAAAGTGAATGTGAAATGAAACTGAAGAACAAGTAGAAATAGAAACGGAATAAAATCTTCAGAAAGATAGATCTTAAATATAAGTATGAAATATGATTAAACATTATCCTGAGGTACACTTAATACTAAACTCTGGCAGAGTGGGGCGTGGCTCGGCCTGGGAAGAGAAGCAGAATGATACTTTTCTGAACTCCTGCCAAAACTTTCAAAGAAGAAACAAATGACTCCAGTACTATAATGAACTGGATAAAAGTGAAACTCTGTAAATCTGATCAGATCTGCTGTGCTGTGCTTGAGAGGAACCAGGAGTTTAAACACGGGACATGATACTGATAATGTACAGATGATTATGGGACAGAGCGAGAGAGAGAGAGAGAGAGATTGTATACAGTACAAACTCGTATAGGTTACTTATACAAGGTTTAAACATACGTTCCCCTCTAAAGAATGCCCTGTAACAACTTACAAACAAATTCGGCCGTCCTGAACCTAACTCGTCCGTAAGCTGGGGAACATTTGTACACACACATACAGATGGTATTGCATGAGAAGAAGACGGCACACGTACATACGCACGCACACGGCCAGATGCTCTTGCTCACACAGATGCAACAATGTATCCATTTTTATGTGAGATTTTGGGTTGTTTTTTGTTTGTTTAGGGTTTTTTCCGCATAATTGGCCTTGTTTTTGTGACATTTTCCGTAACTTTTTTAAATTTGTTACATTTCTTGTTCTTTTATGTCGTTTTTGTTATGGTCTGTGTTTTTGGGGGACTTAAATTTTGACGCTGTGCCTCTAACTAACTGTTTTCTTTCCGCTTCGGCTGAGGGGCGTGGCTGAGCTGCTCTGTGGCTTACACCTGAATTCACTATTCTCATCTACTCACAATAAACAAAAGCACGCTCGCCTCTGCGCCAGAGGATTAACTTGCATCATGTCACTGCTTTTTTGGTTTGTAACGCTCTTTAACTTTCTCACTCTGTTTTCTAACCGCTCTGGCTGAGGGGCGTGGCTGAGCCACTCAGACTGAATGCAGTTCATACCTGAATTCAGTCATCTCATGCTTAATGCAATACCTTCCTCTAGTAGCCATTTTTGTAAACTACAGTGCTCTAAGTTTCAAGGAAAACACATTTAAAGGCGTTCTTCTGTATAATGTTTATATTTTATTATCAATAAATATCACGGTAAAAAGTTTTTCTTAATCATTACTACATTTTACTAGATTAATACTGTATTAATGAGTAAGACTGTCTATAGAATGTGTTTAAGAAGCATATTTTAGCGCATGTAATAGATACATAGTATTTTACTTCTGGTTGATCATTTGTGCATGTAATATGATACATGGGGTTTTACTTCTGGGTACAGAACTCGCAGATTATCTTCATTCGTGGGAGGGGCCGGAACCAAACCCCCACAAATAACGAGGGCCTACTGTATTCAAGTTTATCCTTTTGGTATCGTTTGTTAAACATGCTACAGAATATAAAATCTCACACACAACCATTCTAAACATTAACTTAAGTATAGTACTGTACTGAAATAATAACTGAAAATCCTTGAAATACAAAGACAGATTCTATTCTGATGATGACCTTATTTCATACAACATTCATCTTCTTAGCACTTCCACAAAAACTAGATGCTACAGTATTATTATCATTTATCATTTTTCTTGGACTGTACTTTTATTCACTTTATAATAGCACCCTACTGCAGCATAACTTTTTCCTTCCTTTATCATATCAAGCAGTTGTACTTTTTCATGCAGCGTCATTACCTTTTTCTGGCGCTTCAGCACCTTACCAAAAGCCTGAGAAGGTGCGCAGCGTTTAGGTGGCATGATGGAGCTTAACAGTAATTAAAAACACATACAAAAAAAGCATATGCACAAAGTGTGCGCGAATAAGAAAAAAGGGGTGTATACATCATCTCAACCAATCAGCAGGAGGGAGAACAGCCATTGGCTGTATTTGAATCATGTGACAGTTACTTGGCAATCTGCGAATGCAAAACCACGAATAGTCAAGGGACTACTGTATACAAATCTATAATTTGTGCTATTGACAGTGAGCTTGTAGAGGAAGAGATGTTGGCAGGGTGAGAGAGGTATATGATGTATAAGACTGCATAATTGGGAATGATGTTAAATCAACAGAGTTCATCACATTCCACTATTACAAGTCAGAAACCCAAGTTGGACGTCTTCAGGAAAATTGTTTAATTGGAATACAGGCGTCTACAGAACAAATATAACAGCCTTCATTTGCTGGTAAAGGCATATACGCAGCCATCCTTGAATTTTAAAATTGGGATTGGTGTGAAAAAATCCAATACAAATGATTCTTATGTTCCAAATATTTGACTGGCAATTGTACCAGTTCAGATGGAGCACACTATTATCAAAAGAAACTGGAAAGTAAGGTAAATTTATAGACTATAAGATTTAATTGTACATTATTAAATTGGAAACCATTAAAGTCATGTCAGCCAAGCCTTGTGTGTGTGTGTGTGTGTGTGTGTGTGTGTGTGTGTGTGTGTGTGTGCGCTACATTTTGAAGTCTGGAACATATTTTAAACACAGAGTCTGGAGGCTTTTGGGAAGTGACATTTTGGTTGATTTTCACTTCCCCAAAGCCTGTTTGAGTGTTTCTGTTTTTAGGATTCAGGGTACAATTATGTTTTAGGGTTATCATGAGGGTCGGGGTTAGGTTTAATTGTTAAGGTTTAGTGGCTTAGGGAATGCTTTTTGGAATGAGTGTACCCACAAAGATGTGTGTGTGTGTGTGTGTGTGTGCTTTGTTTTAGTAAGGACTCCCAATGGCCATATTCGTCTGTACTGTAAAGGAGCTGACACCATGTTGTTTGAGAGACTTCATCCTTGCAACCATGAGCTGATGACCATAACCTCAGATCATCTCAATGTGAGCATACATGTATTTGCTTGCTTGTATACAGGTACAGTATGTGTGAAAGGCTTAATTTATTATATTTAAGAAATAGAATAATTTTAGTTCATGGTCTGCTGCAGTTTATTTCTACTGCAAAATAGTGTAGACAACAGTAGGAGGTAATAATTTAATTTCATTTGCTATATTTTATTCTAAGTGGCAGGAATCCCACCATTTATCAGTTAAATATAGTGCAAAATAAAAAAAAACAATTAGTTTCATATGGTAAAAAAAATCTTGTTTCAGGCAAAAATTTTAAAAATCATGAATTATTTTCTTGGTAAAAACTCATAAAATTAGGATAGTAATATAGCCAGTGTAAAACATGTTAAGCACCATTAGTCCAACCAAGTTATATTTGGCTCATTTATACAACTAAGCAGTTAGAGTTAAAAACTCAACAGAGGCAGCTTTGAGTGTGCAAGGATTCAAACTCTCCACAATGTTAGTGATCCAACCTCTTAAATCGCCAAACCATCACTGACTACAGGCCACCTCATATAAAACGCACACTATTATTATTATTATTATTATTATTATTATTATTATTATTGTTGGTGTTGTTGCTGTTCTTGTTATATGATCAACGCACTCAACCATTCACACCTTGGGGGATTCTGGTTCACAGCCATTTCGCCTAAAGTGCATGTCTTTTGATTGTGGGAAGAAGTTTGAATATCAGTAGGAAACCCATGCAACCATGGGAAAAACACGCAAACTCTACACAGAAATGCTCAATCCTAGACCCTGTACCTTCTTACTGTAAGGTGAATGTGCTGACCACCACACCTCGGTGCTGTCCCCATTTCAATTCAGCTCTTTTGGCTTATTTTAAGTAATAATATCATGTTATTATGTCCTATTATACAAGCTAAGTGTCAGAAAATGTAAAACGCAAGCACTCAATTTTATGCCAATTTATTTGAAATACCCCAATTGTAATTGCTTCTAAGATGTAAAAATAGACATTTTAAGTACGGTATTTGTTTGAAATGTTGTCTGGTTTTAAGTTTAAAAAACAAATAAACAAAAAAAAACCTAGAATTTTATGCTAATTTAAAGAACATTATAGTTTTCCATTGGCAGATTTGAGCTTGAAACAAGAGATTTTTACCACATTAAATATAGTAATACAGCTTGTTTCTAGTAGTGCATTTTGTTAGTTTCATTTCCGTGTTATTAAAATCAGAAAGCATGAATTCTTAAAAGTAGGAACGCTTGGTCCTCAGGAGTGGGATATTTTAGTGTTCGTTTAGAGATAAATATGTTATAAAAAGCTACAAAATGTTAAGACAAAATAAGATGATTGTTATTAATGGATGTTGATTTTATTCATTTCCTACAATGAAGATGGTTTTATTTTTCTGGTAATTATATTTTGGAGTGTGCTGCCATCTAGCGGGCATTTGTCGAGTTCATGTTTATAGCTCAGAATCGGTGAGCTTTTCTTAAGGTCCAGCTTTGCAGGTATTTGTGTTGTTTTGTTAATAGGAGTATGCGTGTGATGGGTTACGGACGCTGGTGCTGGCTTATAGGGATCTGTCTGAGGAGCAGTGGGAGGAGTGGGCAGAGCGTTACCGTGGTGCCGACAAAGCTACAGATTTCAGGGATGATCGGCTGGCTGATGCTTATGAGGAGATTGAACAAGACATGATGGTACAGTACTGTGTTATAATGCACTTCTTTTTTCATACACTCTTTCACCAAGGAGGGACATGGTGGCCTTGTGGTTAGCAGGTCTGACTCATAGCAAGACGGTTCGGAGTTTAATTCCCAGGCTCAGGCATTTGTGCATGTTCCTTGCACATTAGGTTCATTGGCTGCTCCAAGTTGCAGTTTGGTGTGAGTGTAGGTGTGAATGTTTGTTTGTGTGGCTGCCCTACAATACTCTTGCATGCTGTTCAGGGTACCATACCTTCGGTCAGGGTTGTCTGAGATAGGCTCCAGCCTCTCTGCGACCCTAGTTGGAATAAGCGGTTAGGCAAGAAAGTGAGTGAGTGTTTCACCAGGGTTGAGCACATAAAGTATTTCCTTAAAATGTACAGTAGGCCCCCGTACAGTAGAACCCCGCGGTGGTTCGGTTCCGGCCCCTCCCGCGAATCAAGATAATCTGCGAGTTCTGTACCCGGAAGTAAAACCCTATGTATCATATTACATACGCGAATGATCAACCGGAAGTAAAACCCTATGTATCATATTACATGCCTAAAATATGCTTCTTAAACTTCTATAGACAGTCTTACTCATTAATACAGTATTAATGTAGTAAAATGTAGTACAGTAATTAAGTAAAAACTTTTTAATTTTGTACTGTGATATTCATTGATAAAATTTTCAATCAAATGGAATCAAATGTTGCAGGTAATCAAATGGATGTAAGTGTCTTTGCTTTTTTAAGTTATGATTTTGCTGTCCCATGCACTCATTATTTCCTCCCACAGTATAAAGACATGGCTGTTAGGCTAATTGGCTTTTGTTTGTGTTTGCCCTATAGTGATCTGGCAAGCTACTCAGGGTGTACCTAGCCTTCACCTAGAGTCAGCCCTCTTGCGACCCTAACGGGATTGTGCAGTTCTGCAAATGAAGAAGAGAGTTGTTATAATAATAATAATAATAATAATAATAATAATATGTGCCTATATATTTCAAATACACCCCTATGACTAATGTATATTTCATAACTCCACATTGTGGTTTTACCATATCCAATATACACCGCAGCTTAAATGACTATTTACTTCCTTCATTAGAGGTTTACGGATATCCTTTTTAACACCAAGAGAATAAGGACATGCAAGACAGGCATGGCACTACTCCAAATGGGTTTTAATGGAATAGAAACTTGTTCACAGAAATCACATGCACACACAGACACATTTTATCTCCATCTCCCTCTTGTGGATCTTTTCTCTTGTCTCTTATCTTCTTAAAAGAGAAGGCGAGATTATGAAGTGATGCAAAGTAAGCCCCAGAGGTGAAAGAGTGGTCATTGGGGCAGACTTCAATGGACATGTTGGTGTAGGCAACAGAGGGGACGAGGAAGTGATGGGCAGGTTTGGTATCCAGGACAAGAACACAGAAGGACAGATGTTAATGGATTTTGCAAAAAGGATGGAAATGGCTTTCTTTCAGAAGAGACAGGAGCATAGGGTGACTTATAAAAGCGGAGGTAGGAGCACACAGGTAGACTACATCTTGTGTAGACGATGGAATTTGAAGGAAGTCAGTGACTGCAAAGTAGTCGTGGGTGAGAGTGTTACCAAACCTCATAGGATGGTGGTGTGCAGGATTACGCTGATGGTGAGGAAAGTGAAAAAGGCAAAAGCAGAGCTGAAGACAAAGTGGTGGAAGCTGAAAAAGGAAGAATGTTGTGTTGTCTTCAAGGAGGAGTTGAAACAGGCTTTGGATGCTTCCAGATGACTGGACAACTACAGCTAATGTGATCAGGGAAACAGGTAGGAGAGTACTTGGTGTGTCCTCTGGAAGGAAAGTAGATAAGGAGACTTGTTGGTGGAATGCAGAAGTGCAGGAGTGTGTACAAAGGAAGAGGTTAGCTAAGAAGAAGTGGGACATTGAGAGGACTGAAGAGAGTAAACAGGAGTACAGGGAGGCACAGCATAAGGTGAAGGTAGCGGTGTCAAAGGCAGAGGGTGTATGATGACTTGTATGATAGGTTGGACAGTAAGGAGGGATAAAATGATTTATACAGGTTGGCACAGCAGAGAAACCGAAATAGGAAGGACGTGCAGCAGGTTATAGTGATTAAGGACAGAGTGTGAAATGTATTGACTGATGGCAGAAGTGTGCTGGGAAGATGGAAAGAGTACTTTGAAGAGATGATGAATGAGGTGACCGTTGAGGACCAGGAAGTAGCAAAGATTAGCAAGGGTGAAGGGAGGAGGGCATTGAAGAGGATGAAGCGTGGAAAGGTAGTTGGTTCTGATGACATACCGGTGGAGGTATGGAAGTGTCTAGGATAGGTCGCAGTAGGTTTTCTGACAAGAACATTCAACAAGGCCTTAGAGAGTGAGCAGATGCCGGAGGAATGGAGGAGAAGTGTGCTGGTGCCCATTTTTAAGATCAAGGGAGACGTGCAGAGTTGTGGCAATTACAGAGGGATAAAGTTGATGAGCCATATGATGAAGTTATGGGAAAGAATAGTGGAAGCTAGACTAAGGGCAGAGGTCAGCATTTGTGAACAACAGTTTGGTTTCATGCCAAGAAAGAGCACCACAGATTCAGCATTTGCTTTGAGGATGTTAATAGAAAAGTGCAGAGAAGGCCAGCGGGAGCTGCATTGTGCCTTTGTTTATCTGGAGAAAACATATGCCAGGGTGCCAAGAGAAGAACATTTGCATGAGGTATTGAATGAGGAAGTTTGCAGTGGCAGAAAAGTATGTTAGAGTGGTGCCGGACATGTATGAGAGATGTCAGACAGTGGTGAGATGTGCTGTCGGCGTGACCGAAGAGCTGGAGGTGAGACGGCATCAAGAGGCAGCTCTGAGCCCCTTCTTGTTTGCTATGGTGATGGACAGGCTGACCGACAAGGTTAGGCAAGAATCTCCATGGACTATGATGTTTGCAGATGACATTGTGATCTGTAGTGAGAGCAGAGAACAAGTGGAGGAAAATCTAGAGAAGTGGAGGTATGCCCTGGAAAGGAGAGGAACGAAGGTTAGCCTCAGTAAGACAGAATACATTTGTGTGAATTAGAAGGACCCAAGAGGAACGGTTAGGTTAAAGGGAGCAGAGATAAAGAAGGTGGAGGATTTTAAATACCTCGGCTCAATTATCCAGAGCAATGGAGAGTGTGGAAAAGAGGTGAAGAAGCGTGTGCAGGCAGGTTGGAATGGTTGGAGAAAAGTGTCCGGGGTGATGTGTGATAGGAAGGTATCGGCAAGAATGAAAGGAAAAGCGTAGAAGACAGTGATCAGGCCAGTGATGTATGGTTTAGAAACAGTGGCACTGAGGAAAATACAGGAGGCACAGCTGGAGGTAGCAGAGATTAAAATGTTGAGGTTATCTTTGGGAGTAACGAGGATGGATGGATGGGCAGTGGTGGTCTAGTTGTATAAGGTGCCGGATCGCTGATCCAAAGGTTGGGGGTTTGAGTCCCACTCTCCACAAGGTTGTCACTGTCCTCCCAGTGCAGTTAACTGGGTTATCAAAGGCCGGCCATGTCTCTCACTGTCTATGGTGTGAGGCATGTCAAAGAACCATTGCTGACTTTTGACAAGAGTAGGCTGCAAAGCCGTCAGTGTGTTTCCGCCCTGCGATGGCCTGGCGAGCTGTCCAGGATGTACTCTGCCCTCGCCCTGAGTTGGCTGGGATGGGCACCAGCCTTCCCGCGACCCTAATTAGGATGAAGCAGTTACAGAAAATGAACTGAGTAACGAGGATGGATAGGATCAGGAATGAGTACATCAGAGTGACAGCACATAGTAGAGGTTTTGGAGACGAAGTCAGAGCGGCTAGATTGAGATGGTTTGGACATGTACAGAGGAGGGATAGTGAGTACATTGGTAGTAGGATGCTGAGGTCGGAACTACCTGGCAGAAAGCCTAGAGCAGGGGTGTCAAACTCGTGCCACAAAGGGCCATATGGCTGCAGGTTTTTGTTTCAACCAAGCAGCAGCACACCTGACTTGGCTCATTTAATTAACTGAGCTGAATCTTCAGGCAGTTGATTGAGAGACTCTGTACAGAGCATATAGGTAGACCAATCAACTGCCTCAATATTCACCTCAGTTAATTAAATAGATCTCACTGTATGTACGTATGTACTGTTTATCCCAGTTCTTCAGAAACAAAAGCAAATGGCACTCCATAAAGGTCTATTGGTGTATAGTGTAGGAAACACACACAATCACATAGAATGAGGTTTTTTTTTTGGTTTTGTTTGTTGTTTTATTTAAAAGTGTGATAATGACCATGATCTTTGCTCTCAAGTGCTCATGACAAACAGTAAGGGTCTGTCATTTTGATTCACTCTCTTGCAGGACATACTAATGTAAATCTAAGGTTTAATCAATAACCTCTTCTGCTTAATGACCTCATAAAGTCATAGAAACCTCACAAAAAATTATAAAGTTGACAAAAGAACTATATGGATATGCATTTTTTTTATTGATAGCATTTGGCAGATGCTCTTATTCAGAGGGACTTTCAATCTTTAATCTTTTGATACATCTGAGTAATTGACGGTTACCAAGGGCCCAACTGTGGGGCTTGAACCGCTGACCTTCAGATTAGTAATCGGTCTAATTAACCACTAAGCCATCACTGTCACTAAGTTTTAAAAAGGATCTAAACTCTGTCTATATATACACTTCCCCAATAAGTAAGCCTGTGGGGTGGGGTGGCAAGGAAAAAATTCCCTTTAGAGAACATGAGGAAGAAACCGTGAGCTCGAAAAGGAAACCCATTTTCATTTGGGGGAAAACCAGATAAAAATACAAACCATGTAGCAGATACTTCCCTATAGTTTAACATGAAGTTTAGTCTGTTATCTTATAACTGTAATGGTAATTCTATTCTTAAATCATTTCAGTAAGAATTTATATCACCCATCAGTGAGAAGTCATCTTCACAGTTTCTAAATATATATTTAGATCCATATGGATCATCATCACCAAGAGTGAGAGGCTTCAAAGATAAGAACTCCAACCAGTGGTAGCACATCAGGACCAATCATAGGATTCAGGATGCAAAAGACAGCTTACAATTTTTGCTGCCTGAAGTATTTAACTGTGTTAAGCTCTTTATTAGAAAAATCAGATCAAGTTCAAAGGAACTGCAGACAGTAATTAGGGGACAACCATGGTATCATGTGTGTGCATTGCTCATACATTGTTTTAAATTATATTTTGTAGCTTTTGGGAGCAACAGCTATTGAAGATAAACTGCAGGAAGGTGTGGCTGAGACCATCACTATCTTGTCACTGGCTAACATTAAAATCTGGGTATTAACAGGTGACAAGCAAGGTGAGTGAGAACAACATTATCAACAAACCTTATAATACTCCAACAATTTAAGAACTTTATCCTTATGAGTGACTAAACAACCAAATATATAATAACAAGTGAACATTTTTGTTGTACCAGCATACATTGCCCCATATAATTATTCACCCAAATGATTAATTTCAATAGTGTGTAGTGTTTAACCTGGAGTTGAAATGGAATAGGATTTATTCTGTTTGATTTATGTTTAACGTTTTGTATTTTTTTTCACCATCAAAACAAAAACGTTGCTAAAACATGTTTTTATAAATAATTCACTTCTCTGGATCAATGCCATATTTAACTGTAGTTAGTTTTTTGTTTCAATCAGTTTAGCACATCTTGTATGCTTTGGGTAATTTCGTACTCTACTTTATTTATTTATTTACTTATAAGACTGATTTAATTATTTTATTTGTCATGCTTACACTGATCAGTCATAACATTAAAACCACTTACAGAAAAAGTCAATAATAGTAATTATCTTATTACAATTGCATTTTTCAATGGGTAAGATATATTGGACATCAAAACAGTCAGTTCTTGAAGGTAATGTGTTGCAAGCAGGAAAAATGGTCAGGCATAAGGATCTAAGTGACACTGTGATAGATGATTAGGACTGAGCAGCAGGTCTTTTGGACTGTACCTTATGCTTTGGTTAGTTCCTACCAACAATAGTCACAGATGGACGAGGGCTGGGCAACTAGGCCTCCTAGTTGGATCCTACAAAATGTACAACACGTGGTACTGCCTCACAAATAAATAAAAGTGTAATGTACTTTATGATACAATACTGTGAGAAAACACCCTCCTTGAATCACTACCTAATCGTGGTAGATGGGTTTGCGTGTCCTAACGATCCTAGGAGCTATGTTGTGAGGGGCATATAAGGGGACATGGGTCCGCCCTACCATTGACACACCACATATGGAAGGGACTATAGGGGTTGGGTGCATTGTGAGTTGAGTGGCAGCCAAAGGCATGGGATCTGTCGGACCAATTCTCGGCTATTGATTCTGACTCTTGGGACATGGAATGTCACCTTTCTTGCAGGGAAGGAGCCTGAGCTGGTGCCTGAGGTTGAGAGATATGGACTAGATAGAGTCGGACTCACCTCAATGCATAGCTTGGGCTTTGAAACCACCCATCTTGAGAGGGACTTTATTCCATTCTGGAGTTCCTCGTGGGGAGAGGCGAAGAGCCAGTATGGGCATTCTCAGTACCCACATGGGGTTGAGGGTAGCTTCCCTCTGCCTTCGGGTGGGGGTACAGGTCCTGACTGTAGTTTGTGCTTATGCACAGGTCAGATTATGAATGACAGGTCAGAGTACCTACCCTTCTTGGCATCTTTAAGCGGTGTGTTGGAGAGCGCTCCCCCTGGGGACTCCTTCGTTGTCCTGGAAGATTTCAACGCCCATGTGGACAACAATAGAGTGACTGGTGTGATCAGTAGGTATGGCCTCTTCAGTCTCAGCCTGAACGCAAATGGTGTTTCATTGTTGGACTTATGTGCTCATCAATGTTTGTCGTCATGAACACCATATTCAAACATAACGGTGTCCAAAAATTCACTTAGCACCAAGACACCTGAGTGTACAGAAGAGCTGAGCTGTCAACTGATCAGCACCTGGTGGTGAGCTGGCTCTGATGGTGTGAGACCTGACAGGCCCAAGCATGTAGTCAGGGTCTCCTAGAGACCTTTGACGGAATCTCCTGTATGAAGAGTTTTTAAATTGCACCTCTGCCAAAGCTACAACTACATCCTGAAGGAGGCAGAGGATATGGAATACAAGTGCCTCCATTGTTGAATACAAGTGACAGTATTTCGTGCCTCCATTGTTGAAGAGGCAGCACATAGCTGTGCCCGTCATGGTGGTAACCCATGAACGCGGTGTTGAATAACTACAGTGAAGAGGGCTGTCCAGCTGATAAAGGAGACCTATTGGGTCTTTTTGGCCTGTGGGACTACAAAAGCAGCAGTCAGGTACCTGCAGACATCAGCTGTTGCTGATGCAAAATTTCGGGCATGGGAGGAGTTTGATGAGTGCCTGGAAGGAGACTATCAGCTGGCCTCAAAAAAGCTCTGGACCACTATCTGGCGCCTCAGGAGGGGGAAGCAGTTCTCCACAAATGCTGTTTACAGTGGAAGTGGGGAGCTGCTCTCTTGATTGGAGATGCTTTCGAGAGGTTGAAGGAATATTCCAAAGGACCTCTTCAGTCCCACCAACACAACCTCTGTGGAGAAAGAAGACCCTGGGGGTTTGTGTGGGGGTCCATCCATCACTTGGGCTGAGGTTGCCAAGGTAGTCAAAAAGCTTCTCGATGGTCAGGCTTCCCGGGTGGATGAGATCCGCCCTAAATATCTCAGGGCTCTAGATGTTATAGGACTGTCTTGGTTGACATGCCTCATGCAACATCGCCTGGTCATTGGGGCCATCTCTATGGATTGGCAAACTGGGGTGGTAGTGCCCCTTTTTAAAAAGGGGGGACCAGACTGTGTGTGTTCCAATTACCGTGGAATCACACTCCTCAGCCTATTCGAGAAAGTCTATGCAGGGGTACTTGAGAGGAGGATCTGACCAATAATTGAGTCCTGGCCATGACACTGACAGCCAGAGCTTGGTCCACAGTGGCAACAACAGGCAACAATTTATTTCTGGTGAGGGTTGGAGTTCGCAAAGAGTGTCACATTTTTCAGGGGTTCTGATTTGGTAGCCATAAGATCTCGTCTCTGCTTTTTGCAGATGATGTCGTCCTCTTGGTTTAATCAACCAAGACCTCCAGCTCTCATTGGAGCGATTTGCAGCATAGTGCCATGATTCTCAGCCGGAAAAGAGTGGCGTACACCTTTCGCATCTGGAATGAGGTCCTGCCCCAAGTGAAGGAGTTCAAGTATCTCGGGTTCTTGCTCATTAGTGAGGGAGGGATGGAGCAGGAAATCAACAGGTGGATCGCTTACAACCACTGCTGTAAAGTGTAGCTTGTACCAGTTCGTCGTGGTGAAGAGGAAGCTGAGCAACTTTACCAATTTGTCTCTCAGATGCTCTTGTCCCCCAGAAGAGCTGGAGGAAGTGGTTGGGGAGAGCGATGTCTGCACCTCATTGTTTAGGCTGCTGCCCCATGACCTGACCCCAGATTAAGCAGAGAAAAATGATGGTGAGATAATGATGTAGTCAGAAATCATAGTATAATGCAGCTTGCTGTGTATGGGGCTGTGTAGACACAGAGTTACCAGAGTACACATGCTAACCCCTGTCCACCATCAAAACTGAATACAGTAGACATGTGCACATAAATTTTACACCATGGAACACTGAAGGCTGGTGTTGAGGTCTGATATACTTACATCTATATCATGTGAAAGAAGAACATCTTTGTGTGCATACCTAATCAAAAGATGGCACCAGGATGCACTATAAGAAAGCAATCTAGTGAAGGCAGTGTGATCTGGACATATTTTGCTGAAAACAATCAGGTTCTAGCATTTATGTGGATGTTACCTTGCCAAACCACTTGTTGGACGCTGACACTGAGTAAAACCAGAGTACACCCTGAACAGCTTGCCAGACCATCACGGGGCCACGTCCACACAACCATTCATAATCATACACTTACAGGCAATTTGGAACAGCCAGTTAGCCTAATGTGCATGACTTTGGACTGTGGGAGAAAACAGGAGTACATGGTGCAAGCCTACGCAAACACTCCAAATGGAAACACCCTGGCACGGAACTTGAACCAAGGACCTTACTGTGAGTTAGACATTCTATCCACTTTACCACCATGCTGCCTACCTCCAAATTCTCCATGTTTGAATCTGATTGAGCAGGATTTTGTGGTCAAATATGTCCAGTCCATGAAAAAAGAAGTCATAATGTCATAGTGCAATACACCACAGTATAAAGGCTATGACTTGATGTGTCAGTGCTGTTTGAATTACTCAAGAGGGGCCTATAAAATATTAGACAGGTGGTTTTATTATAGCTGATTAGTGGGGTTTCTTTTTAGATAGTACAGGGATCCCTCACTTTCCACGGTTAATTGGGACCGAGATCCCCCTCGCGACCACCAAATTCCGCAAAGTAGGATCAGTGTCCCCCCCCCCGACTCATGTACACGTACATGTATACGTGTATATAATATCAATAAATACATATTCAATGCTATAAATGCTTATAATAATTAAACATTCAAAAATAATGCATAAGATGTAAATAAAATATAAATACACATACATACAGATGCGCACCTCACATAAAAATGTAAGTCATTTTGATATGGAGTTTTGGGTTGTTTTTTTGTTTGTTTGGGGGTGGTTGTATAATTGGCCTTGCTTTGCTGCATTTTCCTTAACTTTTTCTCATATTCTTCCTGAATTTCCTTATTTTTTAGTTCGATTAATATTAAAAAAAAAAAAAAAACGATGACATGAAGCCACATGAATTGAAGCGCGAAATGGTGAGATACCCCTGTATATCAATTTAATGTGACATTGTTTGGCTTTCTTTTAGAGACAGCAGTAAATATTGGCTACTCATGTAAAATGTTGACTGATGACATGACAGAGATCTTCATTGTTAATGGGCACACTGTTCAAAGTGTTCGTGCGGACCTTAGGTATAATACATTCTACCTCTACATACTTTTTCTCATTCATTCACCCATCCACTTACTAGTGATCAGTTATTTTCTAATATGCAGCTCGTACATGAACAAATTTGTTGAGTCTCTTTTTCTTTTGTAGGAGAGCAAGGGAGCGCATGTTAGAGTCTGCCCACCCAAGAGATGGTGGGAAGGAGGCAGAGACTCAAGAAGTAGGTAATGGATTTGAGACTGATAAACACACACCCAAACAGACACCTAATCTGGAGAAAGGTGCCCAACATCAGTCCCTCTCTAACTCAGTGCTGGAAGCGATCAGCGGAGAATTTGCACTGGTTATCAGTGGACACAGCCTGGTGAGGGACAGCTGGTTTCTAGAATCTGATTAATGGCTTTGTGACAAAGGGATATTTTGATAATTTGCTAATAGAGCTGTTAAAGGATGTTTAATTTTGTCTTTGTGGCAGGCTCATGCACTAGAGTCAGACATGGAACAAGAATTTTTGGAAACAGCTTGTGCATGCAAGGCGGTGATCTGCTGCAGGGTGACTCCTCTACAGAAAGCTTTGGTGGTTGAACTCATCAAGCGGCACAAGAAAGCAGTCACACTTGCCATTGGAGATGGAGCCAATGACATCAGTATGATCAAGAGTGAGTAAAGAGAAATGAGTGAATTGGTATGTAACACATGCAATGTTAAGGATACAATATCATCATTGAAAGTTTTGGCTCTATAGGCATATAAAGTCCTTACTTTTTAGTGTTGTGCAAATCAAAGCATTATATCTTTTTAGCATTTTCATAACCTTTGGAGCAGGCACTAATCTGACTGAGTGGAGTACATTTATTAAACATGGCTGGTTTAAAATTTGTGAAAATGAAACAAACAGTGAACAAATCAACTTTTAAAGTTCAAAGAACTAGATGATGGATTTCGCTGGTAGTTCTGCAGGGCATTCCTCTTTGCTTCAATGAGCAGCTGAAGAGTTGCTATGTTTGCATTGAACCAATCCTGACTTTTGCGTACATTCTTGCCAAAGGCCTTTAACGCTGCAGCAAGGGTGGTGTCCTTGATATGGCTCCAGTGGTCCTCTGTGTTAAGCTCCAGACAGTCACCGAGTATCGAGCTCAGAATGTCGTTGAAAATAGAGACATTTTCAGGGATGGCGGTGGCAGAAGCATTAATACGAAGTGTAGCAGATAGTTTGACGCGTTGGGGGGACTTTGGGTGTAACTGGATCCTCGTGCAGACAAGGGAGTGATCAGAGTCACAATCAGTACTGTGGTATGCCCTTGTAGTACGAGTGTTTTTAAGGTGTTCCCGTCTTGAGATGATGAGGTCAAGTTGGTGCCAGTTTTTAGATATGGGGTGCATCCACTCTCCGGTTTGTTTCCATGCCTGGGGAAGCCGTAGGGCATGCTGGAGATATATATATATATATAGCTTGTTACCTTTGTGTTAAGACGTCGTCTCTGTGATCTTTGTGTTTACACTGTTTTGCGGACTTTTGTAACCCTAAGAAAATATGGTTGGTCAGAAGTGTAAACCTACTAGCATGGGTGCAAGTCTCATACATAGAGATGAATTAACTGTCTGCTCAGATCAGCACCATGCATACACTACCATGCATACTCAGTTAAGCAAAGAGAGATGTAAAATGAAAACCCGAATCCACAAATTACAGAACAATTACAGACATTTATTATCTTTTGGCAGAATCCTAAGACTGTAAACTTATTTTTATATTAATATTCATTAGGATTTGTACTTGTTCTTTGTATGCATCTCTTGAATAAAGTTTATTTACTTACTTACACAAAAAAAAGAGCTCTCCGCTTTGCTGGGATTCAGTGCATAGCGGTTTTTTAAATAAATAAATAAATAAATAAATATTCATCAAATTTAAAAAAATGAGGAAATTTAGGAAGAATGGGGGGGGGGAGTTATGGAGAATGTCACAAAAACAAGGCCATTTATGCAAAAAAAAACCCTAAAAAACAAAAAACGACCCAAAATCTTTCATCAAAACTGGATACATTTTTGCATCTGTCGCGCGTATGTCGTCTTCTTCATACCATCTGTATGTGTGTGTACAGATGCTCCCCAGCTTACTAACGCCAACGTTTTTGCCCCCTTACTGATTTTTTTTTTTTTAACTTTTATGCACCTTTGACACTCTCAACTTTTTCAGATCATCAAACAAATTTAAACATTACTCATAGATAACCCAAGTATTCAAAAAATGCAGCTTTCCTGTTGTGATTTTATTTGTTTAGAGAAAAATCCTATCTAAGCCTATATAAAGCTCTGTGAAAAAGTAATTTTTCCCTTGTTAAAAGGTGAGGTAATTGTGATTAATCTGATGATTGGGGAAAACCGACTTCAGTTTCATGGCCCCACCCAGGCTTGATTGCAGCCAGGCATTTCCAATCTGGATATCCCTAACATAAAAACTGTCTGACAAAGTGAGGTAGGCCATAATAACACATCATCATACCGCGATCCAGTAAGCTTCAAGAGCAAACAAGAAAGACGATTATAGAGATGTCTCAGTCTAGAAAAGGATACAAAGTCATTGATAAATCTTTGGGACTCAAGCGGACCACCGTCAGAGCCATTATCCTGAAATGGAGAAGGCATGGCACAGTGGTGACCCTTCACATGAGTGGCAGACCTACCAAAATTACTCTAAGAGCATGGCGCAGACTAACCGGAGAGGTCACAAAGGATCCAAAAACTACTTATAAACAACTACATGCCTCACCTGCCTCAGTTAATGTATCAATGTTCTAAACTCCACCATCAGAAAGACCCGAGGCAAAAATGGCATCGATGGAAGGGTTCTGAGACGAAAGCCACTGTTGACAAAAAAGAATATCAAGCACAACTCGCTTTTGCCAAGAATCATCTTTATCATCCCCCAAAAGTTCAACTTTAGTTTCATCAGCCCAAAGGACATTATCCCAAAAGTTTTGGGGATGATAAAGATGATGCCACAGCATGACCTTAAAAAGCCTGTTCATGCCCAAAAACCATCCAATCTGGTTGGTCTTAAACAATTTTTCAGGAGAGAGGATATTAAACAATTTTGCAGTAGAGAGGCAAAAATTGGAAATGAAAACTGCATTTTGTGTTTACTTGTGTTTTAGCTTTGTATAATATTTAGGTTTGTTTGATCTAAAATGGATGACGGTGCCAAACGTACAAAAAATGGCAGAAATTGGGAAAAACCTTTTGCACAGCATTGTGTGTATGTATGAATATATATATATATATGTGTGTGTGTGTGTGTGTGTGTGTGCATGTGGATAGATAGATAGATAGATAGATCATATTTTTTAAATATTACCCGCTGCCAGGAAAAGACACACACAACATTCCGTTCACATAACTATATGCTTTCTGTACACAGGATGTACATTAACCTTTCATTAACCTTTCTTCCCTTTTTTATTTTGAGTCAGTCCTACAAACACAGTTATAGCTTCCAAAATTTTAACAGATGAAATATAGATATTCTGTGTAGGCATTAAAATAATAACATTTGTAAAGCAAAGTCCATTTCCGCATCTTTCTCATTTGAGAGCTGTATGCATATTAGAGCAGATAAGAGAAAATGCAAAGTTCAAATGCAGAGCTCAAAAGGCGAACAATTTCAAAATGAAAATGTACAATTCATTTCTGGAAGATTGCTTCTTTTTTAAGGAGTTGGATATTTTTACCTCTTCACCTTGCTGTAGCATTTTCCTTTCCAATAAATGCAAATGCTCACCATGATAAATAAAACTGACCTGCATTGTTAAGTAAGCGCAGGAATGCTGACCCCAGCATCACAATTTTCCAGGTTTCTTTTATCAGTCAAATGGCTGCCGGATGCCCAGCTTTTTATGCTCTTGTTGCTTTAATCAAAGAGCCGTGACTTGTTCATTGTTAGTGTAAGAGTATGTAAACTGTAATTCTGACCCTAAAGATCACATGTACTTGTACAAATTCCACTTGAACTATGGAATCCAGCCAGAAAAAACAATTCTGTGTGTGTGTGTGTGTGTGTGTGTGTGTGTGTGTGTGTGTCTGTTTATAAAATCTATGAAGCATGATTTGCAAGTACAGGGATTCATAGGATCAAGGATACTTCAATTCATGCGGCTTCGGTGCATTGCTTTTTTTTTTTTTTTTTGATATTCATCGAATTAAAAAATAAGGAAATAGTCGGAAAAGTTAAGGAAAATACCGCAAAAACAAGGTCAATTATGGAAAAAAAAAACTAAACAAGGACAAAACAAAAAAAATTCCCAAACCTCCCATCAAAACTAGTTACATTTTTGTGAGGTGCGCATCTGAGTGCGTACACGCACATCTGCATGTGCCCACGCGTGTCTGTGTGTGTGTATTTATATTTTAACTTACATCTTATGCATTATTTTTAAATGTTTAATTGTTATTATAAGCATTTATAGCATTGAATATGCATTCATTGAAATTTTATGCACATAAACATGTATGTATACGGTGATTCTACTTCACGGAATTCAGTGGTTGCGTGGGGATTTCGGTCCCAATTAACTTCAGAAAGTGAAGTATCCCTGTACCTTTTTGTTTTATCTGCAGTCAGTACCTTTTTTCTACAATGAACCAAAAGCCTCCATAATTTCATAATTGTTTTAATATTCACTACATGGGAACAACAACAACAAAAGAAACACACACTGAAAGAACATTTTAGGTATATTTATTTGTTTGTATATTTTAACCTGGGCAGTGTTGTTCTAGTGGTTAGGGCGCAGAATCACTGATCCTAAGGTTGGGGGTCCAAGTCCCCACAAGGTTGTCACTGTCCCCCCTAGTGCAGCTAACTGGTTTATCAAAGGCAGGCCATGTCTCTCACTGTCTATGATAAGAGGCATGTAAAAGACCATTGCTGACTTTCGTAAAGAGTAGGCTGCAAAGCCGTCAGCGTGTTTCTATGACCTGGAGAGGGATGGGCTCCGCCAGGCCAAATCAGTCCAAGTCTCACCATGAAGGTGCCCCAACAACATCCTCACATGTTAAGGGATAAGTGAAGTGAAGTGATATTTTAATCTTGACAGAGCTCTGTGTGCTCCGCGAAGGCTAAGTGGTGACTAGGCTGAAAACGACAATACACAAAATTTTAAATGAAAGTTTTGAGAGAAAGAGTGTTTATTATTTTTCCCAGTATTTTTTTTCCTGGCAAAATGTAATATATTGGCCTGCTCTGAGGAATGGACCTGCATTCATCGGAGTTTCCTGCTGCTGGTGATAATCTGCACCAAGCAGAAGTTGGTGAGATCACATTACTGTTTAAGGCTTAAAGCAAGGTGATCTCACCAAGATGGCTCCACTTCAGAATTGAAACAGTAATGTCCAATCTAGTTTTTTTTTTTCATGTCTTTTGATGATCAGTGATTGGTGGAAACAGGTGGAAGGTGTGGCTATTGTTTGGTTGAAGTGAAAACCTGCACCCACACCGGCCCTTTGCGGATAAGATTGCCCACCCCTGATTTAGCCTCTCTGACTGTCTCCAAAACATCTTACATGTGCTGTCCCTCTGATTTACTCATTCCTGATGCTATCCATTCTAATTACTCTCAAAGAGAACCTCAACATTTTCATCTCTGCTACCTCCAGCTCTGTCTCCTGTCTTTTCCTCAGTACCATTGTTTCTAAACCATACAGCATCACTGGCATCATCACTGTCTTGTACACTTTTCCTTTCATTCTTGCCAATACCCTCCTATCACACATCACACTGGACACTTTTCTCCAACCATTCCAACCTGCTTGCACACGCTTCTTCACATCTTTTCCACACTCTCCATTGCTATGAATTGTTGAGTACTTAAAATCCTTCACCTTCTTTATCTCTGTTCCCTTTAACCTCACTGTTCCTCTTGGATCCTTGTCATTCACATACTTGTATTCTGGCTTACTGATCCTAACCCAGTTAGCTGCACTGGGGGGACAGTGACAACCCTATGGGGACTCGAATCCCCAACCTTAGGATCAGCGATCCTGTGCCCTATCCACTAGACCACCACTGCCCTACCCTGCCCTACCCTGCCTCTGGATTGTTGAGCCGAAGTACTTAAAATCCTCCACCTTCCTTATCTCTGCTCCCTGTAACCTCACCGTTCCTGTTGGGTCCTTGGCATTCATACACATGTATTCTGTTTTACTGAGGCTAACCTTCATTCCCCTCCTTTCCAGGGCATGCCTCACCTCTCTAGATTTTCCTGCACTTGTTCTCTGCTGTCACTGCAGATCACAATGTCATCTTCAAACATCATAGTCCATGAAGAATGTTGTCTAACCTCGTCTCTCAGCCTGTCCATCACCATAGCAAACAAGAAGGGGCTCAGAGCTGACCCTTGATGCAGTCCCACCTCCACCTTGAACTTTTCTGTCACACCGACAGCACACCTCACCACTGTCTTACATCTCTTATACATGTCCTGCACCACTCTAACATACTTCTCTGTGACTCCAGTTGGGGTAATAGATATTTTGTGTGTTTCTGATGTGTTATGTGTGTGAGTGTTTTCCCATGTTGAGCGGTAGCTCAACTGTATTGTAAACTGTATGTGCAAACTGTATTGTTTGTGCATGAGAGAATGTCTGCCACTTTTCTTTATTGTGTCACAATTGTGAAAACAAAGAAATATGTGGAAAGCAATGGTCTATATATACAAATCTCCTGTATGCTGTCTTGTAAGACTTTTCTCAACATATTTCCACATGTAGGTGACTTGCCCATTTGTTTTTTTTTTACTTTGAAAGTGGCACTAAAAGTGGAACTCCTAATGCCTGAGAAATGAAGGGTTTTTTTAAATTAGGACATTCTTTTTTTTATTCCTTGTTTGATGGATTGCTATTATGAAAAAACAAAACAGGAGATACAGAGGAAAGTCACTGTAAGAACAGAAATTTTATTTTCTCATGAACACAACAGACCAAAAATTCAAGAAACAGTAAAATAAAAATATTTATATATATATAAATATATATACTCGTATAATAATAAATAATAATAAAACACGAATAAACAATAAGTCAAATAACCCTTCCGATCATCGACTGTGGCGATGGTGTCACGTGGGTGCGAAGATGTCACGTGGGCAGGCATGAGGTGGTGCGTAACAGAGAAGGAGGAGGAGAATTTTGTGGATGTCGGAATGCTAGCAAGGAAAAGCTCATGGTGAGCTCCCACAAGGCCAGTGTTCCCAAATAGTGAGGCACACCCGGGAGGGGGGGGGGGGGTAATGGCATTTGTAGCATGCACATGCACAAAATTCTCCTCCTCCTCCCTCTTCAGGATGACCCTTTCTTTTCTTGAAGAACATTTCTAACGTGTCTTGTTTCTGTCTTCTTTTCAAAACCTTACGAAAGTGGCTCATGACCTCATCATTAAAGGTGTTCACAGTGATGCATAGTATCAACAACTTTTGGACCTCCCCAGAACAGCGCTAGTTTTATCAGGGTGGTACATAGTATCAACAACTTCCAGACTTCGGGAAAGCGTTAATTTCCCGCCCCTCTTGGTCTAGTTTTTTCTCATGCTTTTTTTTAGCGTTCGACTTCCAGATTTTAGTCGACTTCCAGGACAAAAAACCCCTAGGATTTTTTTGGTCAAATTCCGACTTGTTCGACCTCTTGGTACCGGTCCGCAGAAGAAATAATTAATTATTTCTGTTTTATTTATTATCTGTGTCTGAACGATCTTTATTTTTGAAAAATCTTTCTCTTAGTTCCATGTCAGTGATTTGAGCGCTAAAATGTAACCCACAAGGGGACGGCACATGAACAGAGGCAAGTTGGACATGTTGCAAACAATAGTGGGGATTTTGGGTGAGACTGAGCCTGAGCCTTCATTCTCTCAGCTGGTGCACCAACACCTGCAAATTGGTGTACTTTTATCATTTTTAAAGGGTTTATGGGGTTTATCCAGTCCAAAGACTGGAGCCTGGGAACGAATTAGGCGGTTATTATGTAATATGCGACCCCTACTTACGAAATCCCCGCTATACGAAAAGGGCTCTGGAACTGATTAATTTCGTAAGTTGGGGGCCGACTGTGTGTGTGTTATCTATATATATGTATATATATATATATACACACACAGTAGGACCTCACCTTAAGAAAGTCCCAACAAATGAAAAATCCAGGTTACAAAATGCATTTACCTAAAATTTATGTCTGTGCATACGAAACAAATTCACGTTACGAAAGCGCCATCTCAAAAATTCAAACAGTCAATGCGCGAGTTGCTCTCCCATTGGCTATCTCCCAACATCCCACCCCGCTGGCCTTCCAGTGGCTAGAAGGGAGCTGCATCTCCATAATACCCATGATGCTTTTCGACCCATTATTCTTTCACGGAGTTCTAACACGCGCAAAGGACTAGAGTTACTGTTGTTTCGAGAGGTTTTCGAGTGTGCTCATTGCAACTTTATTTTTTGGCTCAGATTTTTAATCTTGCATAAACATTTATAAGATTATATCTCTGCTAAGAAGACATGGTCAACACGCACGCACACTCACACACACACACACGCGTGTGATTCCCAGTGAAAGTGATTCCCGGTGCAAGTGAAAAGAAGTGGGCTTGTGGCATGTGGTTGAGTGATATCGCAAAGGAATATGGCCAAACCTGTCTACCACCGGTATGATATTTGGGGTATGTTGATGATGATTTAGGGGTAGTATTGGTGGCCTTGGGGCGAATCAGGACTTTTACATGTAAAATGCGGTTCAACTTATGAACAGATCAGGTTACGAAACCACTTCTGGAACGGATTAATTTCATCAAGTTCCACGGTTAATTGGAACCGAGATCCCCACGCGACCATCGAAATCTGCGAAGTAGGATCACCCAACACTCCCCCGACTGATGTATACTTACATGTATATGTGTATATAATATCAATAAATACATACCCAATGCTATAAATGCTTATAATAACAATGTTTTTTTTCCAATATTTAATAAGATATCAATAAAATATAAATACAGACGCTCTTCAACTTACCAACATTCGTTTTGCAAACATCCGGAGATACCAACATGTTCAAGGTTGAAAGTGAAAGTGAAATGAAATTGAAGAACAAGTAGAAATCAAAATGAAATAAAATCTATAGAAAGATAGATCATAAATATAAGTATGAAATATGATTAACATTATCCTGAGGTACACTTAATACCAGGCTGCGGCAGAGGGGGGCGTGGCTGCGCAGACACACAGATGCAACACTGTATCCAGTTTTGATGGGAGATTTTGGGTTGCTTTTTATTTTGTGTTGGTTTAGGGTTTTTTTTGCATAATTGGCCTTGTTTTTGTGACATTTTCCTCAACTTTTCCACCTACTGTTCCTTAATTTCCTTAACTTTTATTTTGATGAACTTTTATTTATTTATTTTTTGTGTTCACTTCATATTTTGTATTATAAAATTATTATACAGCCCACATAAACATATTTTCTTCTATTTTCAGTGGCTCACATAGGTGTGGGCATTAGTGGGCAGGAGGGCATTCAAGCAGTGCTGGCGTCTGACTATTCCTTCTCCCAGTTCCGATTCCTACAACGCCTCCTACTGGTACATGGTCGCTGGTCCTACCTACGCATGTGCCGCTTCCTCTGCTACTTCTTTTATAAGAACTTTGCCTTCACCATGGTGCACTTCTGGTTTGGCTTCTTCTGTGGTTTCTCAGCTCAGGTAAGATGTTTGTGGATACAGGCAGAATATATATATATATATATATATATATATATAGTTGGCCCCCAATTTACAGAGACCCCTTTGTACGAAATCCCCAGATTACGAAAAACATTTTCTTGAGTTTCCGTCACCGAAATACAAAACAACCCCCTCTTACGAAAAAAAATTCAAACGCGCTAAGCAAAATTTCACACGATGCGCGAGTTGCTCTCTCATTGGCTGTTTCTCAACATCCCGCCCCGCTGGCCTCCCAGATAGAGACAGAAAAAAGCTTCACTCTTTAGGTTTTATTTTTTTAAGTTGTTTTAATTCAGTAAATGTTTAATAAATGTGGGCGCATTTGAGCTTATCTGGCATCCCGATCCCTCAAGGAATCAAATTAAAGTTGAGTTTGTCAAGCAAGGAATGCGCTTTGAATTCCACGTCTTGTGGGCGTGGCCCGCAGTGCACGCGCAAGAGAAGGAGATAGAGAGAGAGAGAGAGAGAGAGAGGTGTGTGTCTGTGTGTGTTAATAAAAAATGTTTAATAATGGTTTAATTAATAAATATGTTAATTAAATGGTTTAATCTGTTAATAAAATGGTTTAATGGTTTAATAAGTAATTTTCTTTTACTTTTAACACATATTTCATACAAAATTGGTGTACTTTTATCATTTTTAAAGGGTTTATGGGGTTTATCCAGTCCAAGGACTGGAGCCTTGGAACAAATTAGGCGTTTAACATGCAAGATGCGACCCCTACTTACAAAATCCCCGCTATACGAAAATGGCTCTGGAATGGATTCATTTCGGAAATTGGGGGCCGACTGTATATGTGTATGTATATATGTGTGTGTGTGTGTGTGTGTGTGTATGTATGTACATATATATATATAATACAGTGGGGCCAATAAGTATTGGGCAGTGTAAAAATGTGCAAGTTCACCCATTTAAAAAGATAAGAGAGGTTTGTAATTTTCATCATAGGTACTCATCAAGCTTGAGAGACAGAATGTAAAAAAAAATCCAGGAAATCACATTGTATGATTTTTAAACAATTTATTTGTGAAAATGGGATATATATATATATATATATATATATATATATATATATATATATATATATATATATATATATATATATATAGCATAGCATAGGCCTCCGTCAGTCCCGAAGGGCTATGGCTGCGCTCTGGCCAGTATCCTGACTGGTGATACTCCCCAGTGCACAGAGCCTGGGTAGGGAGTAATGAGGGACAGGCTGTTACCCAAGCAGCAAGTCCCCCCCTGTCTCGGCGCCACCGGAAGGATCCAATGGAAAGGCAAGTGCCGATACGACTGGGTTCCAGTGCCGCTGCAGGAGAGAAACTACGGTCAATTTAGAATGGCCAATTAACCTACAGTGCACGTCTTTGGATTGCGGGGGAAACCGGAGCACCCGGAGGAAACCCGCACAAGCACGAGGAGAACATGCAAACTCCACACAGAAACGCCCAGTCCGGGAATCGAACCCGGGCCTTCTTGCTGTGAGGCGGACGTGCTAACCACTACGCCACCGTGCCACCATATATATATATATATATATATATATATATATATATATATATGTATGTATATATATATATATATATATATATATATGTATGTATGTATGTATGTATGTATGTATAATATGTATATGTATGCATGTATGTATATGTATAATCTTGAGTTGATTCCAGAAAGCCAAAAATAAATTAAAACTTTGCAAAGCCTAGAAATTAACATCCATGATAAGTCTCAGGAAATTTCTGATTGCAACTCTGTGCCATCTCTTCATGCTTCACCTGTTCAGACCTCACTGTTCTTATATAAGATCACATTTTCTCCAAACATTATTGTGTGTATGTCCCTCATATGAGAGCCATTGAATATTACTCTTTTGCCAAACAAATTCTTGTTTCAAGATATTAATCAAATTCAACAGTTGCTGGGTGGTAAGGGACAGAAGTGGTGTGAAGAAATGAGAAGACCCCCAACAGTAAGTTTTGGGGCTCAGGAGGTTAAAGCAGGGTTGATAATCTGGAAAACTAGCAGCAGTTGAAAGTGGCATCTCTTCCAGACTCAGATAAACCCTCCCCTATCGTTGGAGGTTCTTCTAAAACTACCCATGCACCAGCTCTAATCTAACTGCTGGTTTGTGCACAGTAGGATTATACACGGATAGGAAAACACTGTAAGGCAGTAAATCCTCACTGTTTTTACAGGGTTAAACTCGACAGAGATGACTCATTTTTATTTAAAATTTTCATTTTTGGAAGCTTTTAAGATCGTAATAGTTATTGATTGCTGTTGATAATAGTTTGCAGATACTGTACAGATAAAATTTACCAACCCCAGCTTTGATTGCAAGCATTTTGTATGCCACAGCACTCCGGTCTTACACCAAACTGGAATTCATGACTGAATGAGTCTTTTTATTGTGGTATTATCTTCTTCTTTTCCTTTTGGCTTTTTCCCTTTTTCAGAGGTCGCCATAGCAAATCATTTGATCCACATGTTTGATTTGGCATATGTTTTTACATCAGATGCCCTTTCGGACACAACCCTTTAGCAAGGGGCAGAAACATGGTGACGGCTTTGCAGTCTACTCTTTACAAAAGTCAACAATGGTTCTTTTACATGAACCTCTCACCATACACAGTGAGAGATATGGCCGGTCTTTGATAAATAAGTTAGCTGCACTGGGAGGGACAGTGATAACCTTGTGGAGAGTGGGACTTGAATCCCCAAACTTAAGATTAGCGATCCAGCGCCCTTTACCACCAGGCCTCCACTGCCACTTTTTATTGTGGTATTATACACACACACACACACATATATATATATATATATATATATATATATATATATATATATATATGTATCGGATGAAATCGCATCAGCTCAAAAGTATTCGCGAAATCACTTCAATGCATGAATTTTAGAAGCAAAAAGTCAAATAATAAATTAAACATTTACCATTGATGAAACTTCATGAAATTTTAACCATAAACACACATGGTATTCTACTTCCCGTATGAAATCACAGTTTTCTTGTCTGCCAAGTAGGTCAGAGAAGACGAACCAAATCAAACAATGGGTCGGAGATTGACAGTGCCACGAAACAATTGATCGTAGATCTAAAACAACAAGGCACAGACGGACTGTTAATCAACACTGGAAAACAGTTGTATACAGTGATGAATCTCAAGTAATCATTGTGAAAAATAATCGTGTATTTGTGTGGCGATCAGCAAAGGAAGTACAGGGATCCCTCACTTTCTGTGGTTAATTGGGATTGAGATCCCCACGCGGCCATCGAAATCCGTGAAGTAGGATCACCCCCCCCCACCTCCAACTGACGTATACGTACATGTATATGTGTATATAATATAAATAAATACATATCCAATGATATAAATGCTTATAATGACAATTAAACATTGAAAAAATAACATAAGAATTTAAATAAAATATAAATACAGATGCTTTCCAACTCGCCAACATTCGTTTTGCAAACATCCAGCGATATCAACAGAGCTGTCCAAGGTCGAAAGTGAAAGTGAAATGAAATTGAAGAATAAGTAGAAATAGAAATGGAATAAAATCTACAGAAAGATAGATCATAAATATAAGTATGAAATATGATTAAACATTATCCTGAGGTACACTTAATACTAGGCTCCGGCACGCACACACAGATGCAACAATGTATTCAGTTTTGATGGGAGATTTTGGGTTGTTTTTTGTTTTATGTTGGTTTAGGGGTTTTTTTGCATAATTTTTCATCCTACTTCGCGGTATTCGGTGGTTGCGGGGGGATATCGGTCCCAATTAACTGCGGAAAGTGAGGGATCCCTGTATATAGTAGGTTTTTTGATAATCTAAAGATTAAAAAAATGCAGCAAAAAATCTATTACTATTAAATCTATTATTACTCAAATATTAGTAATAAGGCAGTATAGTATATACACTACACTACCGTATAGTATATATTATAAGACTTTGGAAGAAGAAAGTCTATAGAAGACAAAAAAGTGTATACATTGTCTGGGGTTTCATCACAGTGTAACTGACTAAACATGGCTGTAAACAGTGATCAATATCAATATGTACATCAATATGGAGTTGAACTATCAATGGCATGCGTAGTCTTATAATATCATTGGAAAATTTCCATGAAGCTTTAATTGAGGCAGGTCCTGCTGTGGCTGAGCAAGCCAATTCACAATTTTCAGACTTTTCCGCAGTTGCTGCAGGTTGCACTTCAGCTGCTTCTATCAGGGTTATGGCTGTTGTCGTTGTCTTTTATCACACCTTTCCTGCCCGGGAATAATCACTTCCCCTCACTCCCGAGAAGAACCAAATTCATCGCCCACTTTCTTCTATCATGATTTACCAGTAGTTCCTCTCAGATGGCAGTTTGGATGTAGGAAGCCTTCACGTTGCTCATTGTCGTGAGGCAGAGAAGAGCTCTCCAAGTAGAAGGTCTTTTGGAATCTGGCCATCTTGTACCCTTCTAACATAGTCAAGCCAGCGCAATAGTTGTTGAGATAACAATTAAATATGCAGGGGATACCAGCCCTGTTCAAGATGGCCTTGTTGGTGATGTAAGTTTACCATGTTATACGATTGTGAGGTTAAAAAACCTGGATGTCCAATCAACTTTCCAAAAAAAAAGTTTGGCATATGTAATAACAGCACCAGAGATATTGTTTACCTTCTAGTATAATGTTTAATAGTGCTCAGCCCACATCTCCATTTGCTTACCATGGTCTATTACAATATCTAGCAATACAGCTTTCAGTGATGCATTTTTAATTTTCTTGATGCTTCCTGGATGCTGTTGTGTGTGTCGTGGGAGTATCAGCAGTCTGCTGCAGCTGGTATGTCCTCACAGAGATTACTCCAGTTATCGTTTACCTGGTATCATGCAATCCACTGAGCATTATTCCTCCCCTTTCTGAGCATTGATAAAGACTGTTCAGTGGGATCTGTCTTGTATTGGATCAGGGCTATTCACTTTGCCACAATTGTTGGCTGAAGTTATGTGATATTCACATCAAACCAGTCTGGGTTCTCATATTTTCCAAAGGTGACATCATGTATCGAGTCACAGATGTGTTCCCATGTGGCTCTGATACTTCTAACTGGGCCTTTCTGAAGATCTTGATTGATAGTTTTAGCCAAGTTTGAAGTCATGGCATTGTTTAAACCTTGGCCTTGTCTAGCCCTTGAGCACTGTACTTATTTGGGCTGGAAACGCACTGACTGGAGAGGAGTCAGCTTTGCAGTCAGCACTGTGAAAGCTGCAAGTAAAAATTGTGCTGTTCAGAAATGTTCTGCAAGTAATGACAAGATCTGGTTGCTGTCAGAGGTGAGTTCTCTTGTAACGCCAGGATACACAGTGAATTGGCTTGGTGAAATAAGACAAGCTTGTGACACAGAGCTCAAGGAGCCTCTGTCCATTTTCATTTAGCTTGCAAGCACCACAATGGATCGGCTGAAGTAATGAGAGTAATAGTCTGCACCTTTATAATGCCCCCCCCAGTGCAGCTAACTGGGTTATCAAAGGCCAGCCATGTCTCCCACTGTCTATGGTGTGAGGCATGTAAAAGAACCATTGCTGACTTTCGTAAAGAGTAGGCTGCAAAGCCGTCAGCGTGTTTCCGCCCTGCGATGGCCTGGCGAGCTGTCCAGGGTGTACTCTGCCCTCGCCCAAAGTTGGCTGGGATGGGCACCAGCCTCCCCGTGACCCAAATTAGGATTAAGCGGGTACAGAAAATGATGAACCTTTATAATGCTGTGATTCTATAATAAGCAATTATTCATTGAACTAGGTGACATCCACTGAACCTAAATGTTCACGCTATTCCTGTGTAGTATACTGTAATAAAATAGTTAGTCTGCTGTGGAATATTATGTTTATATACAAAGTGTCTTTAAAATCTTTAAAATCTCAAAAAAAAACTTGACCTTTGTTTTTATTTCTCATTTAGACAGTATATGACCAGTACTTCATCACCCTGTATAACATTGTGTACACATCATTGCCTGTTTTGGCCATGGGCATTTTTGATCAGGTATTCACACTAAAAACAACTTTTGTAGAACTCTTTATTGAAAGTCTAGTTTAGCAATAATAAAACTGTCATACCTTCCTCTCTTTCCACAGGACGTTCCTGAGCAGCGCAGTCTGGAGTATCCAAAACTGTATGAGCCAGGTCAACTAAATCTGCTTTTTAACAAGCGCGAGTTCTTCATTTGCATTACACAAGGGATCTACACTTCTGTGGTGCTGTTCTTTGTGCCATATGGCATTCTTTCTCAGGCCACGCAAAACAATGGTGTTCCGCTTGCTGATTATCAGACCTTTGCTGTCACCACCGCCACAGCCCTTGTCATTGTCGTCAGTGTCCAGGTCGGTTATGACATTTTACATCCGATACAAGTCAAATATATATATATATATATATATATATATATATATATATATATATATATATATATATATATATATAGGTGATGCGGGAGGTGTGTCCGTAGGCAGAGAGTGAAGACGAAAGGCATGAGTCTAGGACTGAAAGTAGGGACTTTGAATGTTGGAACTATGACAGGAAAAGGTAGAGAGCTGGCTGACATGATGCGGAGGAGGAAGGTGGACATACTGTGTGTTCAGGAGACCAGGTGGAAAGGTAGCAAGGCTAGAAGCTTAGGAGCAGGGTTTAAGCTGTTTTTTCATGGTGTGGATGGGAAGAGAAATGGAGTAGGAGTCATCTTGAAGGAGGAGTTTGTCAGGAATGTTCTAGAAGTGAAAAGAGTGTCAGACAGAGTGATGAGTCTCAAGTTAGAAATTGAAGGTGTGATGTTCAATGTTGTTAGTGCTTATGCCCCGATAGGCAGGATGTGAGCTAGAAGAGAAGGAGAGATTCTGGAGTGAGTTAGATGAAGTGATGCAGAATACCCCCAGAGATGAAACAGTGGTCATTGGGGCAGATTTCAATAGACATGTTGGTGCAGGAAGCAGAGGGGACGAGGAAGTGATGGGCAGGTTTGGTATCCAGGACAGGAATGAAGAAGGACTGATGTTGGTAGATTTTGCAAAAAGGATGGAAATAGCTGTGGTAAATACTTTCTTCCAGAAGAGAGAGGAGCATAGGGTGACTTATTAAAGCGGAGGTAGGAGCACACAGTGCGCACGCAGTACACACTACATCTTGTGTAGGCGATGTAATTTGAAGGAAGTCAGTGACTGTAAAGTAGTAGTGGGTGAGAATGTTGCCAAACAGCATAGGATGGTGGTGTGCAGGATGACGCTGATGGTGAGGAAGGGGAAGAAGGCAAAGGCAGAGCAGAAGACAAAGTGGTGGAAGCTGAAAAAGGAAGAGTATCATGTTGTCTTCAAAGAGAAGTTGAAAATGGCTTTGGGTGGTCAGGAAGTGCTTCCAGATGACTGGACAACTACAGCTAATGTGATCAGCGAGATAGGTAGGAGAATACTTGGTATGTCATCTGGAAGGAGAGGAGATAAGGAGACTTGGTGGTGGAATGAGGAAGTGCAGGAGTGTGTACAAAGGAAGAGGTTAGCTAATAAGAAGTGGGACATAGAGAGGACTGAAGAGAGTAAACAGGAGTACAGGGAGACACAGCGTAAGGTGAAGGTAGCGGAGTCAAAGGCCAAACAGAGGGCGTATGATGACTTGTATGCTCGGTTGGAAAGCATAGAAATAGCAGAGAAATAGAGATGGGAGGGATGTGCAGCAAGTTAGATTGATTAAGGACAGAGAGGGAAATGTATTGACGGATGACAGAAGTGTAGGAAGATGGAAAGAGTACTTTGAAGAGCTGATGAATGAGGAAAATGCGAGAGAAAAAAAGAGTAGAAGAGGTGACTGTTGAGGACCAGGAAGTAGCAAAGATTAGTAAGGATGAACTGAGGAGGGCTTTGAAGAGGATGAAGAATGGAAAGGCAGTTGGTCCTGATGACATACCGGTGGAGGTATGGAAGTGTCTAGGAGAGGTAGCAGTACATTTTCTGACAAGAACATTCAACAAGGTCTTAGAGAGTGAGTGGATGCCAGAGGAATGGAGGAGAAGTGTGATGGTGCCCATTTTTAAGAACAAGGGAGACGTGCAGAGTTGTGGCACCTAGAGAGGGATAAAGTTGATGAGCCGTACGGTGAAGTTATGGGAAAGAAAAGTGGAAGCTAGACTAAGGGCAGAGGTCAGCATTTGTGAACAACAGTTTGGTTTCATGCCAAGAAAGAGCACCACAGATGCAATGTTTGCTTTGAGGATGTTAATAGAGAAGTACAGAGAAGGTCAGAAGGAGCTGCATTGTGCCTTTGTGGATCTGAAGAAAGCATATGACAGGGTGCCAAGAGAGGAACTTTGATATTGCATGAGGAAGTCTGGAGTCGCAGAGAAGTATGTTAGAGTGGTGCAGGACATGTATAAGAGATATAAGACAGTGGTGAGGTGTGCTGTCGGTGTGACAGAATAGTTCAAGGTAGAGGTAGGACTGCATCAAGGGTCAGCTCTGAGCCCCTTCTTGTTTGCTATAGTGATGGAAAGGCTGACAGATGAGGTTAGACAAGAATCTCCATGGACTATGACGTTTGCAGATGACATAGTGATCTGCAGTGAGAGCAGAGAACAAGTGCAGGAAAATCTATAAGTATTACCTGGAAAAGAGGGGAATGAAGGTTAGCCTCAGTAAGACAGAATACATGTGTATGAATGCCAAGGACCCAACAGGAACAGTGAGGTTACAGGGAGCAGAGATAAGGAAGATCGAGGATATTAAGTACTTAGGCTCAACAATCCAGAGCAATGGAGAGTGTGGAAAAGAGGTGAAGAAGCGTGTGCAGGCAGGTTGGAATGGTTGGAGAAAAGTGTCTGGTGTGATGTGTGATAGGAAGGTATCGGCAAGAATGAAGGGAAAAGTGTACAAGATGGTGTTGAGGCGAGCGATGTTGTATGGTTTAGAAACAGTCGCCCTGGGGAAAAGACAGGAGGCAGAGCTGGAGGTAGCAGAGATGAAAATGTTGAGGTTCACTTTGGGAGTAACGAGGAAGGATAGGATCAGGAATGAACACATCAGAGGGACAGCACATGTAAGACGTTTTGGAGACAAAGTCAGAGAGGCTAGATTGAGATGGTTTGGACATGTACAGAGGAGGGATAGTGAGTATATTGGTAGTAGGATGCTGAGGTTGGAACTACCAGGCCGAAGGCCTAGAGGAAGACCAAAGAGACTATTCATGCACGTGGTGAAGGAGGACATGAAGGCAGTTAGTGTAAGAGTGTAACAGAAGAAGATGCAGAGGATAGGGTGAGATGGAGGATTCGCTGTGGTGACCCCTGAAGGGAAAAACCGAAAGGAAAAGAAGATTACATATACATTATATATATAGTAGGCCCCTTTATTTGCTGGAGTTTGGTTCAGGCCCCTCCCCCGGATCAAGATAATCCACGAGTTCTGTACCCGGAAGTAAAACCCCATGCACGAATGATCCATATTACATGCACGAATGATCAACCGGAAGTAAAATTCTATGTATCTAGTACATGCAAAATATGCTTCTTAAACACATTCTATAGACAGTCTTACTCATTAATACAGTATTAATGTTGTCAAATGTAGTAATGATTAAGAAAAACTTAATTTTTTACCGTGATATTTATTGATAATAAAATATACACATTCTAGTGTGTGTGTGTGTGTATGTGTGTATATATATATATATATATATATACATATGTAGACGCTCCCTGACTTGTGTTTTTAATTGCTTCCCGACGGCCGAACATAAGTTGAAAGTGAACGTAAGTTGCTACAGTGACGTATGATGTGTGACGTATGACGCTCATACTGTACTATACATCCATAAATACCATTACCGTATCTCATAAAACACCCCTAAATCAATTATTATAAGCATAACATTATAAAATAATATCAAATATATTAAATAATATCAACATTAATTTCAAATAAATTATATTCAAGCAAAATAATTTCAAATTGATAAATTTTAATCAAATTCACTCATCAAATATCAAATACAGTATCATATATAACCTTTAACATTCTCTATGATGCGATTTTTCTGCTTGTAAATGGTTCCGATGGTCGACGGATGGTCACATGACATGAAGCTGAGCCGACTCACTTCACATGAAGCTTAAAACAGCCAATCAACGCTTACAATGTGTGACGATCAATACTGAAAGTAGTGCACTTGCTGAAAGTAGTTTACTTGCTTGAAACAAATCGCGGGTTATCCAGACTTCCGGTCTTTTAAGTGCACAAGGGCGCCGTTGAACTTGTTTAGTACTCAGCCTGCACTGATGTGAATCACTGATGTGAATCAGCAGAGCAGAAAGTTCTCTTTCTTGGATTTTCATTCATTTTGCAACTCTCTTTGCTTAACTGTGTATGCATGGTAGATTGTGCCGATCTGAGCAGATAGTTAATTCATCTGTGTGTGTGTGTGTGTATATATATATATATATATATATATATATATATATATATATATATATATATTTAACTGAACTGGGAAGAAGGAGGGGCATGTTTGTTAACAATGGACACAGCGTCATTACGCCATTATGTCAGCGTACTACGTAGGTACCTCTAAACTCAAAATTTGACTTTTTTATTTTTTTATTTTTTTGAAAAAAAAAACGTAAAAGCAAAAAAAGGTAAAACGGATGAACGTAAGTATCTATCTGTATATATATTGGTCAAATGGTCCTAAAATATAATATCTGGCAGATATTTCACCTGCTTTAACAGTACCTAGAGATAAAAATATTGAAGTTGAGATTTTTCCTAAATTTATTTAACAAAAAAAAAAATCTATAAATGTTATATTATTTTATAAATTTGAAAGCTAGACACCGTTTGCCACTTTTAGAAAATACGTTGTGTAATTGTTTTGCATAATTATCCGCAGACTGACTTTTGCCGACTGAAATTTTGGACCGTCCTTTTGTCAGTTGTGACGTGGTTTCTAGCATGTTCTCAGGATCCCCAAAACATTTCAGTGAGGCTCAGATCTTTGGGCCATTCCAAGGTGGATTTGCTTGTGTGCTTAGGATCATTATTCTGTTGAAAGATCCAGCTCTAGTTCAACTTCTAATTCAAAGTGGAACTATAGTACTAGAATAAATTACTTTTACTGTAATTAGTACGAATGAAATACACAATTAAACATGATTAAAAACAGTTGATTCGTTCATTCATTCATTTTCTAAACCACTTCAACCTAATTGCAGCTACTGTTGTCGAAAGTCAGCAGTGGTTCTTTCACATGCCTCACACCATAGACAGTGAGAGACATGGCTGGCCTTTGACAACCCACTAAGTTGCACTGGGGGACAGCATTGAAATCCGTTGACAGTGGGGCTTGAAGGAAACATGGGGTCCACCCTCCCATGGACTCACCACATATGTTAGGCGCCATAGGGGTTGGGTGCATTGTGAGTTGGGTGTCAGCCGAAGGCATGGGTTCTGTCTGACCGGTCCTGGCTACTGACTCTGACTCTTGGGACATGGAATGCCACCTCTCTGGCAAGGAAGGAGCCTGAGCTGGTGCCTGAGGTTGAGAGATACTGACTGGATATAGTCAAACTGACCTTAACGCATAGCTTGGGCTCTTGAACCAACCATCTTGAGAGGGGCTGGGCCGTATTCCATTCTGGAGTTGCTCATGGGGTGAGGCGACGAACCGGTGTGGACATCCTTGTTGCCTCTGTCTCTGTGCCCACACTTTGGGGTTCTCCCCAGTTTATAAAAGGGTCGCTTTCCCCCGCCTTTAGGTAGGGGTATGGGTCCTGACTGTTGTTTGTGCTTATGCACCAACAGAGTACCCAACCTTGTTGGAGTCTTTAGGGGGTATGATGGAGAATGACTGAGGGAGTATAGATCAAGGGACTGATTCGTTGTCCTGGAAGACTTCAATGCCAATGACGGCAAGGATAGTCTGACCTGGAAGGGTGTGATTGGCAGTTATGGTCTGTCCATTCTGAACCCTGAAACTGTGTTTCGTTGTTACACTTCTCTCTTCATCATGGTTTGTCCATCACAAACACCATGTTTGAACATAAGGGTGTCCATAAGTGCATTGGTCGTGTCACCAGACTTGTGGCCGGATGTTTTGGACACGGAGCTGTCAATCGATCACCACCTGGTGGTGAGCAGGCTCTAATGGTGGTTGAGGCCGCACTGTAGACCTAGCAGGCCCAAGTATCTAGTTAGGCTCTCATGGAAACATTTGGTAGAGTCTCCTGTCAGAGGGGCCTTAAACTCCTACCTCCGGCAGAGCTACAATCACATCCCAAAGGAGACATGGGATCCAATGGGGCCATATTTCGTGCCTCCATTGTTGAGGCGGCAGCTTATAGCTGTGGCCAGAAGCTCATTTGGTGCCTGTTGTAGCGGTAACCCCGGAACCGGGTGGTGGACGTCTGCAGGTCTATGTTCTTATTGGCCTGTGGGACTCCCATGGAAGCAGATGGGTACCGGCAGGACAAACGTGTTATCGTGTGCCATGTATGTAAGTCACCTGTAAGTATCACAGGAGTAACATGAGTATTTTTGTCCTGCTATAATCTTATCATTTATACAAAAAATAAATGATACGATTATAGCAGGATAACAAAATATTGCACAACATGTATTTTGTAACAACATGTAATTTGAATGCAACTTTAAGTATCTAGGCTCAACAGTCCAGAGCAATGGAGAGTGTGGAAAAGAGGTGAAGAAGCATGTGCAGGCAGGTTTGAATGGTTGGAGAAAAGTGTCTGGAGTGATAGGAAGGTATCGGCAAGAATGAAAGGAAAAGTGTACAAGACGGTGATGAGGAAAGCGATGTTGTATGTTTTAGAAACAGTGGCGCTGAGGAAAAGACAGGAGGCAGAGCTGGAGGTAGCAGAGATGAAAATGTTGAGGTTCTCTTTGGGAGTAACGAGGATGGATAGGATCAGGAATGAGTACATCAGAGCGACAGCACATGTTAGAGGTAATGGAGACGAAGTCAGAGAGGCTAGATTGAGATGGTTTGGACATGTACAGAGGAGGGATTTTGAATATATTGGTAGTAGGATGCTCAGGTTGGAACTACCAGGCAGAAGGCCTAGAGGAAGACCAAAGAAGAGATTTATAGATATGGTGAAGGATGATATGAAGGTCGTTGGCATAAGAGAAGAAGATGCAGAGGATAGGGTGAGATGCAGGCAGATGATTTGCTGTGGCGACCCCTGAAGGGAACAGCTGAAAGGAAAAGAAGATGTAATTTGAATGCAACTACGCATCTTAAAGATATCTCTCACCTAAACTCATGTCAGTCCCTTCAGTCATAGCTTCACTAAATTCATACAACATAAAACATTTTAGGTGATTTAAATGTTATTACAAAACGTGTCTTTTAGAGTTTGAATGACATTTTAGTACGTTTTAACATGATACCAAACATAAGGCCCCTCCGAATAGTCCACAGTGATACTGTGTACTAAGATACTAAAACTATATAGCAACATGAGTCTATCTGAGTTTGTACCCATTCATCAGTGTTTGCATTTGTTTATTTGCAGATTTCTCTAGACACAGGATACTGGACAGCTATTAACCTTTTCTTTGTGTGGGGTTCTCTGGGGGCTTACTTTACTATCCTCTTCACCATGCACTCCAGCGTCCTGTTCAACTTCTTCCCCAAGCAGTTTCACTTCCTGGGTAAGACTGCATTGACTGTCCAAACCATCCAGACTCTAGTTATAAATATCTAAGCACAAGAACTTTTGAAATTCAGTGGACTTCAAGTTGAACAGATTTCATTACCTTTTTTCCTTCTTTCTTTTTAAGAATTGTGGGAAGACAAATGGTTTGCCAATTGCTTTGGGAGGTATAGTTTTTAGATGGTAAACTAAAATGTTTGTAAAATTTAATGGTGCAATATGTTTCTTTCTTCACAGGAAGTGCGCAGAACACATTAGCACAACCAGTGGTGTGGTTGACTATTGCTTTAGCTACAGTGATTTGCATTGCCCCCGTTGTTGCCTTTCGCTTTCTCAAGCTAAACCTTAAACCCCAGCTATCAGATACTGTAAGCCAAAAATATATTTTCAACAATTACAGTGTTAAACCGTGTGTGTGTGTGTGTGTGTGTGTGTGTGTGTGTGTGTGTGTGTGTTGAGGTTAGGGTATTGTATACCAAATATACCCACATGGAGAAAAGTATCTGATAGTCTTGGCTATTCTGGGACAATTGTCCATTTTTTGTTTGTTTGTACCAACAACTTATTTCAATAAATGCATGGTCATGGAAAGTCCCTCAGGGACAGCTAGGAATGTGTGTGTGTGTGTGTGTGTGTGTGTGTGTGTGTGTGTGTGTGTGTGTGTTTTACAACAGCTGGCACTTTCGTTGATTTCACCTGTATTTACCTTTTGTTCAAGGTGCGCTACACTCAACTCATGCGTCAGAAGAAGTGGAAGCCTGGAGGACGTCCCGGGTCTGGTGCTGGTAGGATGGGTGTGTCAGGGAGCGGAGCTCTTGGGCACTCATGTCATGGTGGCTCTCGTCGCTCAGGCTATGCATTTGCACATCAAGAGGGCTTTGGAGAGCTGATCACATCAGGCAAAAATATGCGCCTGAGCTCTCTCACTCTTGCAACATTTGCTTCACGGCACAGCACAAGCTGGATCGATACACTCCGCAAGAAAAAAACAACACTTGCCTCCATGGCCCAGAACATACCGTCTAGTTCACAGGCCCTACCTCTCTCAACACCTTCCTCTTTGATTGGTCCCCCGGAAACATTTCCAGAGAGCACAGGACAAACAAATGTGAACATTGTCCCCAGCAACAGTCTTAGTGATGTCCAGTTAAGCATGGCAAATATTACACAGGTGGAGATAGAAGCAACAGTCTTGTAGTGGAGGTAAACACACTATTGAACTCTTTCACAGCCATGTACAAATGGGCTATTTTGTCTGTGTTTAATGTTGATCTAAAAAATTTAATGCACACGACTGATACATTTTTAGTAGAGCTTGTGTGGTGTATATATATCAACACATTTCCTGAGGCACCTGATGCATTTTTTAAACAAATGTTTGGCCAGACTTGGAAAATATATCAATCACTGTATAAACAATCACACACCTTTATGTTAGCCAGGACTTTATGACCTTCAATAAGATTGTAGAAAACTATTAGCTGCCCCAAGCTACATGTAAAACATATGCTGTAAATAGGAGAAATGTTACTTTATAATATTCCCCTGAGATCTTTAATTCACTAGACAACCAAATAGCAGGATACATCTGCTTAGGGGATTTTCAGTGTTATTTCAGCCTTTTATTTAGTGATGAACATTTCATTAACGTTACCTGTGCTTTCTCTCGTAGGAAAGACTGTTGGAGGACAGGAGAACAAAATGACACCATGGAGCCAGCAGTCTTTCTCCACTTTATTCTATTTGTAAATGCTACTGGCAACTGATGGGTGGAGACATACCGAGAATGAACTCCTCTGTATGCCGTTGGATGTTTCACTTATCTTATAGCTGACTTTGGACAAGCACTATGGATGCCCAGAACTCATCTGTGTCTTGGTAAAAACAGACATACATAAACAAAATTCCTGTTAGTGAAGTTAAAACAACAGCTCTGGATACTGTTGAATTTGCAAACACCCATCCAGTACAAACTATTTCAAATAGACAGGTGAATGCTGTTTTCCTATCTCTGTTGTGTTGTGTGTATATTTCACTGCACTAATGGTCTATTATAAAACTCAGAAATAGTACTGAAATGCCATCGTGCAAGTAAGCAGTGTCAGTCATAATATAACTAATAATATAATATTTGCTCTTACATCCCATTTAGTGCAGATGAGTATTTCAAAGTCTGGTTTAAGTTACAAACAGTTTTAAAGCAGATGACATATCAGATATTTACTCAGCCGTTACTATCGCAGTAAGGTTTATCTATTTCCTTTGTCTTTGTCAAGCATCTAGCAGCTAATATGTAACCTGAGCAGTTAACTGATACAGACATTTAGAGTTGCAGTGTATTCCTTTCTGAGGCAACTGGACTTACGCAATACGCTTCAAATGTAGGTGCCTTGACTTGATTGTTGTACGATACTATGAGACAATTGATCTTGTAAATCTTCTATATGCTGTACTTATACAGTCATTAGTTGCACTAAATTATCTTCGACATGTATGCTATAATTATTGATCCTCATTTGGAAATGCGTTTACCTCTCTGTTTTTAATTCAAAGAGTTTATAATAAGACAAACTTACAATCATTCACCAAATAATCATTCACCAAATTCAAAGTGGATAAAGCTGACTAATATTAAAGCTAAACCCGTTCAGCAATATCCACTCAGGCTGAAATTAATCATTGTTTTAGTATATACTACACAGGAACATAAGCAATCTATAACGAGATTTTTATGGTTTATTACATTTTGAAGTGTGACATCGATCATGCGTGCTTTATTACAGCGTCTTTTAAAACTCATTAAAGTTTTAGTATATACTACAAAGGAACATAAAAAAGCAAACTTCAATAAGATCTTTAAGTTTTGTTTTGTTATTTTATAGCGTGACAGTAGTCAGACACATTCCCCACACTGATCATGAATGCTCTATTGAAAGTTTTTAAAAAGGGCTTTTTCCATTGAAAAATGTATTTACGTAATGTATTTTTTTCTTGGACAGCGTTTTGTTAAATTATGCTTTCAGAATCATTTGACTGTGACAAACTGAGCTTTTGTCCACCATTTTGAGTCAAGTTTCAACCCAAGTTTGTGAGGTGGACAAAGTTCATATCATTCACTTGAGTTTTTCTCTTTCTGATCATTGGAAGGAACTTCAGGCAATTTTTGGTATTGCGTTATTGCCATTAGATAACTGAATAATTGAATCCTGGCTGAGAAGTTAGATAATTATTGCATAACAATGCAGCATGACTGTCTACTTTGAAATAATTTTGAAGAATTAATGAATAATAATGAACCAATTAAATTGTGCCAATTCCATGTAGTATATACTGATGTGGAATATCCATAATTACATTGACTTTTTTCTTTCGTACTTTTTTAGTATATTGCTCATTGTACTTTAAGTGGTTATTATTACCGTGATCAGATTATTTTGGTATTTGGCAATACTTTTTATTTAGGGTTGTACTTTTCAAAGAACTGCCACTTGCCTAAGTGAAGGTTAGGGGTCTGCAGTAGGTCGGTTTATGAAATCTGAATACTTGAATCATGCAATTATTCGTCATTGGTGTGACGGCAGTGCAATGCAGTAGATGCATGTACAGGTGAGAATTATCAGTTATTCTGTACGATAATCCTAATGGCCCCACAATGGATTGATGAGCTGTTCAGAGCATACCCTGCTCTTTCCCACAGTCGACTGAGATAGGTTTCAGCATCTCCAGAACCTGAGTAGAATTGAGTGGTTCAGTAAATAAATTAATGAATGCATGAATTTATATGATCTTACTGCCCTATGGTGCAGTTGTTACTGTGAATCCACAATTACTTGAATTACCACTTTTTATAATAGTGGTGAGGGGGAGAAGAGCAGCTCGGAGCACAAAGCACGTTTAACATGGGACAACCAGCCTACAGCAGCACCAGTCTGGGTAATCTCTAGAGCAGGGGTGTTGAACTCATTTGACAAAGGGCTCTATGGCTGCAGGTTTTTGTTTCAACCAAGCAGCAGCACACCTGACTTGGCTCATTTAATCAACTGATCTGAGTCTTCAGGCAGTTGATTGTTCAATCTGTGTAGGAAGACTTAAATCAAATAAGCCAGCTCAGGTGTGCGGCTGCTTGTTTGAAACCAAAACCTGCAGCCACACATCCCTTTGAGGAATGAGTTTGACACCTGTTGTGTGTGTGCTGTTTCATGTGAACATTAACTGAAGCTATTTAGCCTGTACCTGGAAACTACTAGGCATTGCTTGATTACTACTTAAATGTTTGGATACAGCATGAATGAGGAGGTGTACAAATGATCCTGATAATGTGGATTGCAAGTGCATATCATGGAAATTAGGTTTGCCAACAAAGTGCTGGAAAAAGTATGTATTCAGCACCAAAATATATCTTAGTTGTTCTTACTTATTTGTTGTTATTACAATTATGGAGATGCTCAGTGTTGACATTACCTGCAATATTTTAAAAGTAGACTACTGTGCTGTATGGATTATATGCAGTGGAATGCATTGGCATTTTTTTTTTGTACGGGCCATTGGAGGATGTCTTGATTTCGTGGACAATGGAAGGAAAGACAAGGGACTGACGTGTGCAGCACTTTTTGTGTTTGTGTGAATTCTACAGTTCTCCATGAGAACGCATTATCAACTAAAATGGAATAAAACCCTCACTCGGCATTCCCATTCGCATTTATCTCACCATATTGGTGTTCTGAGACTGTGAACTCAAGGACTAGACTTATTTACTTCTGGCCATAAATATGCTCTTTCGGATTCTACAGAAATGAACTGGAAAAGAATGTCACCAAACGGATCTTGCATCATGTCTCCTGGATCAGTAACAGTCTTCATGTAAAAGTGGCCTTAGATACATGTAAAAAAACGAGTTGTAGGCATAGGTGAATACATGGCAAATATGTATTGTATTGTATTTTATTGTATGAAGTAGCCACAAAACATGACTTGCTTTATGGATATGGGATAAATCTAAGCCTTATGTCTCCTTACGAGAGAAACAATAGAGTTTTGCTCTGAAAGTCCCAAATGTAATGGTGTTGAAGCCCTGATTGAATACTTTTTTCATATTGCAATAAGAGACAAGTATTAATGTATCTTAACTTGGAAACCAGCATCTGTAGTTTTAATGTGTAAATATAACCCTTATGTGGGTGTGGAGTCTGATGTAAAGGGGGGAGGAAATGGGTAAAACTGATTAAAACAGTATGTAAAAATTCACTGTTTTTGTGTCCAGGATTGTCACGCTAAAAGTACTAATTACATGAAAAATGTTCAACTGAAATATTTTTCATATTTTTTTATTTAATGTTCCAATTATTTTATTACTTATATTCTGTGAGCACTGAAACCTCTTGATAGGTACAGTCTTACATTACCTATACTAGTATACTGCTTATTTGTCAAGGTCGCAGGGGAGTTTGCACCAATCACAGCCAATCTCTGGCTTTAGGCAAGAGGTGGGAGACATCTTGAACAGGTCACCAGCCTACTGCAGGGTTAACAAAGCCATAAAGAAATATTCACAATCTTATGGTAATATTGAGTAGTCAGTTGATTTGATGTACACTTTAGACTGTGGGAGGAAACCAGAGCACGATAAGGAAACCCTAGAAACACAAGAAAAATGGATACACTCCAGGCAAAAATGCACTTGGCCCAGATTTGAACCATGATCCTTTTGCATATAGTGCCTCAGTCACTGAGACGCCTCATACTGTTTCCTGCCTCTGCACAGAACATTTTTCATTTGTGTGCTGAAGAAGGTTGACCCCGTGTCGTTGTTTTGCAATTTAGCAAACAGACATTGGAAAAATAGAGAGAGAGAGAGTGATAGTGGGAGAGAAAGAGGGGAGGGGAAGAGCTTTAGGGGGGAAAAACGCCCAACTACCAAAGGCTATTTTTAAGAACTGCCTTGAACTAACACAGACAGAAGAAGACATTATGGACCAAAAAAACATAGCATGAGGTCACATTGTGTTATGTATTTCTCATGATGTTAGACCTGTTGCCGCTTTTGATCTTCACAAAGCTGCTCGTCAGTCGCAACTGTTTTTTAAACTACTGAGCCATGAGTGTCCAGATTGCAATTACCGTCATCTTGCTGTGTGCGGCCAAAGTCCAGTGCGGTCAGGAGAGTTTCGCATGTCTACGGAAAGGTGAGCGAACTATAGCCTTTGTGAACTATGATGAGCAATTTGTAAAGATTATCAGGATGTTTGGTTATATAATGACCAATCAGTATTAGTGTGTGTGTGTGTGTGTGTGTGTGTGTGTGTGTGTGTGTGTGTGTGTGTGTGTGTGTGTGTGTTGTAAATATACAACAAGTGTTTTTTTTATCACTCTGGTATAATGTGTGTCAGTATGCCCGTGTCTGTAATCATTTCAGTTCCAGGACTGAACTCGGAAGCCGTTTGAGATTTCTTCATAAAACTTGACAGTTACGTGTAATCTGCAGTGTACTTGTGCTGTTTGACATTTTGAGGTTTCTGCAATCATATTTTTTGACATGTGGAAACCGAGGAGATACATCATTGTTTCAAAAATCACACAATGTGTGTAGAATAGTTTGTGACTGTTAATCTGTATATGCTATTTTTCACACCACCTGTAGCTGTCCTAATATAATTTAAGTAAATGTTTTTAACAATCTATTGTGATTGGTATAATAACAAGGGTTGAATGATTTGCGGTTGGTATCTCCTGTTATTACCACAATGAGATTCATTACATTTCTACAGGCTATCTTTCATACTGTTTGTTCTGGTTTCACTTACTTTGCATAGAGGGGTTTCCCTGATACTAATACCGCTACTTACAGCTGCTCACCAAATTAGAATGTATAATCTCAGAGGGAACTTTCATAAAGTTCACCTTTTTTTATTTGTCTTTTTATTATTATCATAATTACATTATATTATTCATTCAATAAATTCAATACTTCATTTTCTAAGCTGCTTAAATATTATTAAGGCGGCGGGGAGGCTGAAGCCTATCTCAGCCACCTTTGGGGAACAGCCAGTTAGCCTACTGTGTATGATTTTGGACCGAGGGAGTAAACCAGAGTACCTGGATGAAACCCATGCAAGCACGGAGAGAACATTCAAACTCCACACAGGATTACGCCGAGCCGGGGAATCAAACATAGCACATTCGCCTCACAGCACGAAGGCCTGACTACCATGCAGGGTGAGCCCTACTCCAGCTCGCTGTTCCAAAACTCGATTAATATATGGTCCCTGCATAGGTGACGTATCACATATTAAACTGATGAGAACAGATACTATGCTTAATTTCATCCAAATAGCCAAGAAGTGATTAATGAATAATGGAGTGATTGAAAAATGAATAATTATTAAATAAAAATAAATAATATACCGTAATCAAGCTGTAATATAATATAACATGTTATGGTAGTTTATATATTTTTTAAATTTTATTTAACCAGTACCAAATCCAGGAAGAGCAGAAGAGAGCATGTGAATGTGTGATAGGAGGAACAAATGGAGAAAACTCTGTTTTTATATTGAGGAGAAGGAACTGAGAGTGAAACTGTGGTGCTTTGTTATGCAATATGACATCTTTATCTGTCCAACTCAGTCAACTGCTTTTCCATTTAAATTCAGAAAGTGGGGGAGAAGTATGCGGGTTATTATGCTCCTTCTTATACACTCATTAATAGAACATTAAAAAGCCTTCATGTAATATAAACATTCAGTGGTGTCATAGAGGATATATATTCAGTGGATTTAACTGAGGGAAACTCATTAGTGTACTGGGAGGGGTCTTTATTGCCTGTGATGGATAATTCCTGTCTGTTCCTGCTTCAGCATTTTTTTCAGTTATTGAGGATTCATTAATAAGTTAATTAATTAATGTATGAAGTGCATACTATAACTCTATTATATGAAACTTTACATAAAGCTCCAATGTGAAAAAGACGTGATTAATTTAGTTTAAATATTCGGGGCTATAAGGCACAATATCAATGAATGATGATTGAACAGTCTCTGTCCATGCACAAGGTGCACCAGTTTATAAGGCACATTAAGCGAAACAAAACTCAGATAAGTCAAACTTGAATCAACTCTCACAATAACTCCCAAGATTGTTCAGCTGTAACAATATAAAACAATAAACTCACTTTTTCAGTTTATTCTTCTTCCACAAATTCTTAATCTTCAGCATCTGAGTTTAACAGTTGCGTGAGTTGGAAATAAAGTCCGGATGCCTCTATTATTTTTTATTATTATATTATAATATTTTATTATCTATTACTTCCTCGTGCATGGAGTCAGATCAATAGAGATGGAGATTAGAAGTGTTCTGGGTCGTGACCCAAACGTCTCTAAGCCATTCCCTTTTAAAGAGACAGTTCATTAGTATAGTGTTCATTACACAACGGAGGTCATTGCTCTGAAGGAGCTTTATCAGTGTAACTTTAAATTCAAGAAGGTTAATCCGAGGTCTTAGGAGGACACCTGTAACAGTGATTTATCTCGATGAATGTGAGACTTTGAGTAAACCATCTGAGCGTCCTGTGGGTAGAGACTGAGATTAGGTGGAAAAACCACTCACTTATTACTCGGTACGATAGCAGTAATGCCAGTATTCAGACATAAAGCCTAGATCCCTATAACTTATGACCTGTTGACACCAATATCTTGCGGTTGGAGTTCTTTGGTTAACCCACCGGAATAATGGTAAGCTCTGAATTAGTTTGCTTGACTTGGGGTTTGACGGTGTCAGTGAGATGGAGTCATGCGGCTTCATCCGCACATAAGGTGCACCGGATTATATGGGGAACTTTCAAATGTTTTGAAGATTAAAGGCTTTTAAGTGTGCTTTATGGTCCAAAAAATACGGTATTATTATATAAAGTATTATATTTCTTATGGCCTTGTGACAGCAAGGTATCTGTTTTTGGTTTTTTGTTTGTTTGTTTTTTTTGCTTTGTTTTTTTTTTTTTCAACAATGCACATGATTTCATCAAAATTTGACTAAAATAAAGCATTCCTTTTTTTTTTGGTAGAATCAAATCCTGGTGTGCTGACCTTAACTGTAGGGTCTGAGGTTCTCCTGGGCTGCAGGGGCGATATCATTGTGGATGGAGTGCCATTGGTAATCAATACAAAATTCAAAGAGAGACTTGAGAAAAGAGGGGATACACCCAGCCACTGGAAAGCCCAGAAATCCAGTGAGAGTGTTCATACTACTGAAATCTACCATTCTGAAACTAAGAGCCTTACCACCACAAGAAAATACAAAATTCTATCTCTACCTCGAACATATGCTAAATCCACTGAATTTGTAACCAACAATACCCCATCCACCAGCTACACACAGGAGCAAATGGGAACTGGACACATTTTGCAGGCTGTCAAAAAATCCACCACAGTCAACAGTGTAGGTAGAGTTATAGAAGAAGGTGAGGCTTTGAGCGTGACCACGGAAATGGGATTAAGGACTGAGAGAAGCACCAGCACAGAATATGAAGAAGATGAGGATTATGAAGATCTTGTGGACGGACTGAGAGTGACCAGATCCATTAAGAGGCAGGCACAGTGGATGTGGAATGGCCGACCTGTACGAGATGGTTTAGAAAACGGTGGGGCTTTGAGACTTCCTGCACTTCAATTAAACCGCTCAGGGAACTACAGCTGCTATAGGAGAGGCAAATTAATTTCATCGGTTAAAATCAGCATTGGCAGTAAGGACACACACACACACACACACTTTGACTTTTCAAAGACAAATGATGCTTAAATCCTCTAATGCAGTGGTTCTTAACCTGGGTTCGATCGAACCCTAGGGGTTCAGTGAGTCTGTCTCTGGGGTTCGGCGGAGGTCAAAACTCACACCCGACTCATATTCATGATGACATGCCTCGCTTGGCAATAATTGTCTGCAGGTTATCACGTTACATTGCTTGGTGAATCTGTGCTGCAGGAAATTCTGTGCGCTCAGTAGTCGACTTATGACTGTTGTGATGGTACGTTGTGTGATTTCTTTCTTAATTTTTTAATCCATACTATGAGCAAAAAAGAAAGTGGTCGGATGAATATGTACAATATGGATTCACATATATAACAGCATGTGATTTTAGTCAGCGACCTATCTGCATGATTTGCGAAGTAGAATCAACCCCCGCTGACTGACGTATACGTACAGTACATGTATATGTGCATATAATAGCAATAAATACATATCCAATACTATAAATGCTTATAGTAATGATTATACATTCAAAAATGATGCATCACATGTAAATACAGACGCGCGCGTGCACACACTCAGATGCGCACCTCATAAAAAATGTAAGTACTATACTGTAGTGTGATGGGGGCAGTTCATGCATTGTATTGGTTTTGTTCTTTGAACACAGTGATGTTAATGCACGGTTCATTTTGGTGAACATATAAACATATACCAATGTCTTGAATTAAAAAAAAAAAAAAATCATTTTATTTTTCAATAAAGTAGGGTTCGGTGAATAAGCATATGAAACTGGTGGGGTTCAGTACTGCCAACAAGGTTAAGAACCACTGATCTAATGGTTAGAGAAGTGGCTTTGGGACCGAAAGGTCGCTAGTACAATTCCCCAGTCAGCAGGAAAAGTGTGTAGCAACAGAGAGAGTGAACAGTGACCATATTAATGGCTGAAGTGCCCTTGAACAAGGCACCCAACCCCCAACTTCTCTCCAGGCACTGCAGTGTGTTCAGTACTCACTTTTTGAGTGTATGTGTGCTCACATTGGATAGGTTAAATGTAGAAGCCAAATTTCCCTTACATGATTAATACAGTATATCAAAATCAAATAAATGAATTAAACACAATTTTTCACAGTCCCTCCAGAGAGACCTACCTTGTCCTGCTACAAGAAATCCCACATTGGCAAAATCCGATGCGAGTGGATTTCTAAACAGCCCATCGTCCCAATTCCTCAGTGTTTCCTGCTCCTCAGGAAAGGGTAAGTGTGTGTGTGTGTGTGTGTGTGTTTAGCATACCATAAATAATACTATTCAAATAGAAATAGATTCTGCATTCCATCTATTTTCAACCATAAAATTATTGTCAGTGATTACCTCTCCTATTTTGGGCGAGTTGGATTGAAGATGCAGGCTGCAGGGGGTGCCAAGTAAGATGAGGATAAATGCTTCAGCAGACTTTGCATGTGCTGTTCAATTAAATTTTTAAAGCACGAGGGAAAGAGAAAGAGAAGGTATCAGCACTAGATGCTTGGATGCATAGTGAAGGGAATTTGAAGATTTAGGTTCTGCTGTCTCTATTGGTAGGTGTTCAAGTCTGGGTTTATTTTTGCGGGGGTTGTTGTTTGTTTAATCATCAGTTTAATAAGATCATGTTCTGTCAAACTTCTGATTTTAGTATAACATATATATATATATATATATATATATATATATATATATATATATATAGAGAGAGAGAGAGAGAGAGAGAGAGGATTTTCTGAGTAGATCCTTCCGTAGGAGAGTGCTCAATACTTTTTGGTAGAGCAAATAAACAAAAATAAAAGGACAGGACAAAGACTTTCTATTGAAACTCCATTTATCACTACAGATCTGTTTCGAGGGGTGGTGAAACCATTCTCTCTCTTCAGGTGAATATAGAAGAATATTCTTATTCTTATATATTCTTATATATTAAAAATATTCTTCTATATTCACCTGAAGAGAGAGGATGGTTTCACCACCCCTCGAAACAGATCTGGAGTGATAAATGGAGTTTCAATAGAAAGTCTTTGTCCTGTCCTTTTATTTTTGTGTGTATATATATATATATATATATATATATATATATATATATATATATATATATATATATATACTCCCCTAACACTTGTTTACTTACAAGTTTCTCTGCATATCTGAGTTATACGTTATACTGTGTAGTTTTTATATTCTGTGTGAGTCTCAGAGGAGGTATATCTGAGGAGCATCTGTTATAGGGCTGTAAAACTTATTTTCATTGAGGACCATATCACTGAATTTAAAGATGATCAAGGGCTGAATAATCACTGATCATCTTCACAAAGCAAGCATGAAATCTGCAGGTGAAATAATGTGTTAAGGCATTTGTCCTCTTTTCCCTTATTTTTTGTTTGCATTTTCTGAACAACAATTAGCTAGTATGCAATCTTTCTTGAGTCAAGAATGATTTACTGGAGTCTGTTTTCTTGAAATAGGCTGCTGCCACCTAGTGGAAGAATGATGAATTAGGTTTGATGGTAATGGTTAAGTCATGCAATGTACAATAATCATAATCTTTGAAAGTTCTTGAGTTTCAAACAAAATGAGTCAGCCGGACTGATTTGGCCAGTGGGCCTTGAGTTTGACACCTGTGCTCTATTATTTGGGTTTTAGTTTTCATCATCATCTTTCTCCGGTTATTCCGGAGTTGGGCCGCGGGGGCTGCAGCCTAAGCAATGAGGTCTAGATGGCCCTCTCTGCAGCCACTTCCTCCAGCTTTTCCGGAGGGACACTGAGGCGTTCACAGACCAGCCGAGAGACTTATTCCCTCCAGCATGGTCTAAGTTTTGGTTTTGTTATCAATATTACATCTTCATTCATTTTCTAAACCTCTAAATCTGTATTAGCGTCACGGGGAGGCTGGCACTCATGTGAGCCGACTGGGCAAAGGCAGGGTACACCCTGAACAGTTCACCAGACCATTGCAGGGCAACACAGAAATAATTATTTACACTCTCATACGTAGGGGTGATTTGGAACAGCATATTTGCCTACTACAGATGTCTTTCAGACTGTGGGAGGAAATCATACCCAGAGGAAACACACTCAAGCATGGAGAGAACATGCAAACTCCACAGAGAGACACTCAGGAATCAAACTTAGCCTTTTTTTGCTGTAAGATGCATGTGGTAACCACTACAATACCATTCTGTGTAACATTAGATCTGTTTTTTTTTTTGCTTTTAATTGCTGCTCATTGTCATACAAATCACAGTATATAACAGCATCGACTTACTGATATAGAAGTCTCATTGGGTTTCCTGTGGTGAGCACATGCAGACACCACTCAGATATGGAACGCCCATCGAAGCTATATTCTATGACTATAATTAAAAAGGCACATGCCTTGTAATAACAATTTTTTACAACAGAATTTTACAATATAGTTGTCAATCTTTAGTCAACTGTAGGTGTAAAAAGGCAACTGTACTTGCTTAAAGTCAATGAAGACGTTTCACCTGTTATACGAAAGGCATCTGTCTGATTAGTGGGCAATTCTGGCATACTCCTGTACTAATTGAATTGTTCTCATCCCAAAGTGTGTGAAAATATGTCTATGAAGGTTCTCTGTCATCCAGGTCATGGTGACCATGATAATTACCATAACCTGGATGACTGAGAACCTTCACAGATAATCATTTGTCATATTTCAGATAAGGGACATCAAGCTACAGTCCAGGAGACTTATTCACTTATTCTACTGTAGAGCTTATGATTTTTTTAAATAATCTAAACTTATGAAGGCATTAATTGTTGAATAGGAAAATTGAGCGTCTAGCACAAAACTTTTTGAGGACAGTTAGCTCCCATTACTGGAATAATGATCCACTCATAAATCGCAGTTGGTATAAATCAGGAGGATGGATAAAGAGTACAGTGATGGTCTAGTGGTATAGGGCGCTGGATCGCTGATCCAAAGGTTGGGGGTTCAAGTCCCACTCTCCACAAGGTTGTCACTGTCCCCCCCAGTGCAGCTAACTGGGTTATCAAAGGCAGGCCATGTCTCTCACTGTCTATGGTGAGAGGCATGTAAAAGAACCATTGCTGACTTTCGTAAAGAGTAGCTGCAAAGTCGTCAGCATGTTTCTGTCCCTTGCTAAAAAGGGTTGTGACAGGAAGGGCATCCGACGTAAAAACCTCTGCCAAATCAAATGTGCGAATGAGATGATTCGCTGTGGCGACTCCCGAGTAAAAGGGAAAAAAGCCGAAAGGAAGACAGACAGACAGACAGACTGTGCTCCAGCCATTAATCCATAATTGTTGTTGTTCTTTGGCCACTTTTATAATTTTATACACTATTCTACAATATATTCTGCTACAGTGCCTCACCAGAAAGCACACAGCTCCCTGAGCAGTTTCCGTCATAGTTAACGTGTATAAATATAATTTATAAAAATATATTTTAATTTGTTGTTTGTTGTATGTCCTTGTAGTGAAATTCTGGATTTAAATTTGAACATGTTTCTGTGTGGTATGAACTATGAATGAATATACCAACACTGTAATTCTCCTCTAAGTGCACAGCTCATCTGATCAGTCTCTTGTCATGGTTAAAAAATGTAAATATATCGTATAAAACTATAATTTCAAGGTTGTGACCCGGGTTTAAAGTTTGTCTGTGTTCGCTCTAATTAAAAATGAATGAAAATAAACTATACAATAAATCCCAAAATATCATCTTATTCTATTGTACTTTTTGTTCCCATGAAGTACTTTGAAGAGCTGATGAATGAGGAAAATGAGAGAGAAAAAAGAGTAGAAGGGGTGACCGTTGAGGAGCAGGAAGTTGCAAAGATTAGTAAGGGAGAAGTGAGGAGGGCATTGATGAAGAGTGGAAAGGCAGTTGGCCCTGATGACATACCAGTTGAGGTATGGAAGTGTCTAGGGGAGGTAGCAGTAGATTTTCTGACAAGAATATTCAACAAGGTCTTAGAAAGTGAGCAGATGCCAGAGGAATGGAGGAGAAGTGTGCTTGTGCCCATTTTTAAGAACAAGGGCGATGTACAGAGTTGTGGCAACTACAGAGGGATAAAGTTGATGAGCCATACAATGAAGCTATGGGAAAGAATAGTGGAAGCAAGACTAAGGGCAGAGGTCAGCATTTGTGAACAACAGTTTGGTTTCATGCCAAGAAAGAGCACCACAGATGCAGTGTTTGCTTTGAGGATGTTAATAGAGAAGTACAGAGAAGGTCAGAAGGAGCTGCATTGTGCCTTTGTGGATCTGGAGAAAGCATATGACAGGGTGCCGAGAGAAGAACTGTGGTATTGTATGAGGAAGTCTGGAGTGGCAGAGAAGTATGTTAGAGTGGTGCAGGACATGTATGATAGATGTAAGACAGTGGTGAGGTGTGCTGTCGGTGTGACAGAAGAGTTCAAGGTGGAGGTGGGACTGCATCAAGGGTCAGCTCTCAGCCCCTTCTTGTTTGCTATGGTGATGGACAGGCTAACAGATGAGGTTAGACAAGAATCTCCATGGACTATGATGTTTGCAGATGACATAGTGATCTGTAGTGAGAGCAGAGACCAAGTGGAGGAAAATCTAGAGAGGTGGAGGTATGCCCTGGAAAGGAGGGGATTGAAGGTTAGTCTTAGTAAGACAGAATACATGTGTGTGAACGACAAGGAACCCAAGAGGAACTTTGAGGTTACAGGGGCAGAGATAAAGAAGGTGGAGGATTTTAAGTACTTAGGCTCAACAATCCAGAGCAATGGAGAGTGTGGAAAAGAGGTGAAGAAGCGTGTGCAGGCAGGTTGGAATGGGTGGAGGAAAGTGTCCGGTGTGATGTGTGATAGGAGAGTATCGGCAAGAATGAAGGGAAAAGTGTACAAGACGGTGATGAGGCCAGCAATGTTGTATGGTTTAGAGACAGTGGCCCTGGGGAAAAGACAGGAGTCAGAGTTGGAGGTAGCAGAGATGAAAATGTTGAGGTTCTCTTTGGGAGTAACGAGGATGGATAGGATCAGAAATGAGTACATCAGAGGGACAGCACATGTTAGATGTTTTGGAGACAAAGTCAGAGAGGCTAGATTGAGATGGTTTGGACATGTACAGAGGAGGGATAGTGAGTATATTGGTCGTAGGATGCTGAGGTTGGAACTACCAGGCAAAAGGCCCAGAGGAAGACCAAAGAGAAGATTTATGGATGCAGTGAAGGCGGACATGAAGGTCGTTGGAGTAAGAGTAGAAGATGCAGAGGATAGGGAGAGATGGAGGCAGATCATTTGCTGTGGCGACCCCTGAAGGGAACAGCCGAAAGGAAAAGAAGAAGTTCCCATGAAGTATACTTAAACAAATATTCACTCATGGGTGAGATGGGTGTGGCTAAAATGAATTGTTCCATTGATGTTCCATCTCAGAGGTTATTCAATAACATCCATCATGCCTTCAGTGCTTAATTGTTGAATCAGTTAGTCACTTTCACTGTATTCATGAATTGAAAATATACACTGCATCTCATTAAAAACTACCATACTACTTGTCTTTTTGAATAATTTCAACATTTCTTTATTTTTATTTTTAGATTAGAAAACATTTCCCGTGTGAATTGTTCCTACTCTGCCCTGCGCTCTCGGTGTTGGTGTGCATTAGCCAGTAATGGGACGGACAGACACTCCTATACAGCTAAACTGTGTGTGACTAACACAGCAGGCAATGCTACTAGTGCTCCTTACAGCTACATTCTTCCAAACATCAGTGAGTGTATATGCCTGTCATTTTTAATATGTGCTCTAGATATGATTATAATGTTATTGGATGGGATTGTTCTCTCTCTCTCGCTCTCTCTCTCTCTCTCGCTCTCTCCCTCTCCTAGTTAAGCCAGATCCTCCAGCTCGAGTTGTAGTAAAGCCAATCAATGGTGAACCTCATACTCTAAAAGTATCCTGGTTTTTACCTACGTCCTGGAGACAGAGCTATTACTACATTCTTTGTTTTGAGCTGAGATATCGTCCTCTACATGCCAAAGAGGTAGAAATTAAATGAGAAATTGAATTTCCTGTATGTAGACTCACTGACAGCTTAAGAACTTCAGTTAATGTTCACATGGGAAAAAGGAGTGATTTATGTGTGTGTGTGTGTGTGTGTGTGTGTGTGTGTGTGTGTGTGTGTGTGTGTGTGTGTGTAGTTTCAGCAGGTGAACATACACGGCGATACAGAGAACTTTTGGCTAATTTCTGATGCGCTGCCATGCACTCAATACGAGATAAAGATTCGAGCAAAAGATGAGTTTGATGGACAGTGGAGTGACTGGACCAGTCCTGTGTATGCACAGACATGGACAGGTAATTAAAGTACACACTCATATATGCCACACACAACAGTGGATTTATGATACTTTCAATGAATTTTAAATGAACTGTATAATAAAGAAAATAAACAATACACATGATGCTTTAATTATACAAACCTTCAGGAGATTGTTTTAGAAACAGCAAGTGTGATATTTAAGATTATAGCAAATATTGTATTGTAGATTGGATTAAAAATATGATAATGCCATATAATTACTTACTGTATATTAACTTTTATGAACAGATGAAACATTACTCTGCCATTTCTTTTTAGAACTGGAGCATCGCAGTACCTACCAGCACAAGCTGGCAAATTTGATTTCTGCATTAATCAGCTATTAAAATTCACACAAAAACCATTTGCTAGCCAGTGATCATACACACTACATATAACATTAGTGTGCATTTTATGAGTAATATTCCAGTAAATCAGCTTTAAAGTTATCCTTCAACTTCTAATGAGTAAAAATAATCATATACATTGAAAGGCCAAAGTTAATCAATTTGCTTTTACAGTTTGTAAGTCCTGATAAAAGTCCTCCCAGATGCATTCGTATTAATGAAATAGTTCCAGCTCAAGCTATATAAGCTCTGTGGATGGATATAATAAAAAGAATTTAAGAGTGGTCATTTACATGCTAGAAATAGTAGAGTATGGCAAGCAAAAGAATAATAATGGAATAATGCATAGTGCATGTACTGCCTATGTTGAAGCTGGAGAAAAAGTGGTGCACAAATTCTCATTGCAAAAAATGAAGCGCCCTGCTCCAACAACCCAAGTAGTGTGGTTGAGACCACAAAATGAATAACACAAACACCAGTAAGCCACTTTTGTTGTTCTGTTATTATTCATGTTTTCCACCTCGATGGTAATAAGCACTTACCATTCCACTCCGCTGGTAAACATTTTAATAAGCGCCCACCAACTCCAATTTTTTTAAGTGCCCTGGGCGGTTATCACATTAAATACAGTAATTTATATATAATAGGAGTCAGTAACTGCACTGTATCCATTATACACAATCCATGGAATGAACAAATTTACAAGCATATCAAATCAAGCTATTCAGTTTACTTCTCTCTCATTAGATGTTGTTATATTCCACTGTCAGAGTGTATATGATTTGTGACAGCAGGGCGTCTCATTGCACTGTCTCAGCAAACAGATGGCGATGATCATTCAAAGAATTCATGTTATTTAGCATATGCTGTTTCTTAGTAGAGTCTAACAGGGTCTCAGTATTCCAAGTATATACACAAGGCATAATATGTAATTTAATAAACAAACAAAAATTCAAGAATGAAAATTTGAAGAAAAACTAAAGGTTTTCTGTAAAAAAAAAAACAACAGATACAACCACTTAACCCTGCAAAACATCTACAGTATCAGCACATTTACTCTCATTTTGTATATACAGGGATCCCTCACTTTCTGCGGTTAATTGGGACCGAGAGCCCCCCCTCGTGACCACTGAATTCCGCGAAGTAGGATCAACCCCTCCTGACTGACGTATACGTACATGTATGTGTGTATATAATATCAATAAATACATATTCAACTCTATAAATGCTTATAATAAAAATTATACATTCAAAAATGATGCATAAGATGTCAATAAAATGTAAATACACACACATACAGACAGGCACACAGATGTGCACCTCACACAAAAATGTAAGTAGTTTTGATGGGGGTTTGGGTTGTTTTTGTTTGTTTGTTTGGGCTTTTTTGCATAATTGGCTTTGTTTTGTGGCATTTTCCCTAATGTTTCCCCCTATTCTTCCTCAATTTCCTTATTTTTTAATTCGATTAATATTTAAAAAAAAAAAAAAACGCGATGCACTGAAGCCGCATGGATTGAAGCGTGAAGTAGCGAGGGATCCCTGTATATAGTGCAGTCAGGTCTAAAAATTTATATTTTTAAAAAATTTTATTTTTTCCCCACACTATTTTATGACATGATAAATAAAGAAATAATAAAATACACACAGTGAAATACAATATTACAAAAATGTTAAGTGAAAAGGTGTAAACTGAAGCTTAGCTCATTGTGCCTACATTGTTTCATTCTTGTGCATTACAGTTAAAGATAAATAAAAATGTAAATATGAATATAACCCAATCTCCAATTACCATAGCTTTAATTTTCTTTGGGCAGTGATGGGTTAGTGGTGAAGGCAATGGGTTGCTGAGCTTAAGGTTGGGGGGACTCCATCTCCAGTACCACCACTGTTGGGTCTCTTACCTGTCAATTGCTCAGTTGCATAAAAGTGATAATTATTAGTTGCTCTGGATAAGAGTGTCTGCCAAATACTTTAAATTTTTGAAGCAATGCAGCTGAACTATGAAGGAATTTCAGCAGTTTTTATATGATAGACATATAGGTGGATGGATGTGTGAATAGATAGATGTGAGCAGAAGTAATTGGTGCAGTGGTTTCTCAGTGGTTCAGACTCTCAAGGTTTATGGTTCAAGCCACAGTACCGCCAAGCTGCCACTGTTGGCCCAATGAGCCATTCATAAAATTAAGTAGAATCCTTTATCTGTTTCCTTTAAACTAATATGACAAGTGAATAACACACAGCTTTCATGAAACTTTTGTTCTCTTAAAAATGGTGATGGACCTGATTTTAAAAGTGCTGTAATTCCTGCACTATTCACCTGATTTGAATGTGAACACAGTTGATTTAAATCTATATGATTTTCTGCTGTATTTGCTGGACAGCAAATTACTTTCCTGTAAAATCCACTTTATTATGAACACCTGTACACTTGTATATTCCTACACCTGTGTAGAGCATGGTATAAATGTTGATATTAGATGATTTCGTCTGAGTAATATCAGAAACTGCTGAATTGTGTCAAAAACAGGACTATGTAATGAACGGGGAAAAGGCAGAAAACACATGGTGGACCCTCCACTCTCCCACCTCTTTCTGGTGTTGTCCCCTTCAATATATTAATGTAAACTTAAATATTTCAATTTAAATGATATTGTTCACTGTACCTGGAGCACATCTGGAAACTGTATCCAGACTGCATCGTCTTTGTTCCATTACCTCACAGTTTACATATTGACAGAAAACATTACAGAGCTTTTTCTCTGTTAGCTTTTCATCAGTTAATGGATATTGCTTCTCTCTTGCTAATGTTAACTGCATGCATGCTGTGTTTTGTCAGCCAACCTACGTGGCAAGGAAAGGAAAACAGCCATGCAATGTACTTTACACAATACAACAAATAAATTGTACAGTGTCTTTTTTGTGTCCCTCTCTAAATGCTCTTAAGAAATTTTTTAATAGTTAAATGGATTTTCCATCCATAGAACAGGGTTCTACAGGCAGAAAATCTGTGTTGATGAGAGGGCAGAAAAGAATAGCAAGATTGATTGTTTATATCTATGGTGAGCAGAAAAACATATCAGAATGCACCACACATTGAATCTTGAGGCAGATTGGACAGAACAACAAACATCCACATTAGGTTCCACTTAAAAATAGGGACATAAGGATGCAGTGAGCACAGATTCATCAAACTAGAACGCTGTAGATTGGAAAAAGAGAAGATTGTAATGAAAATAAACATAAGATACAAATTCATGAATGATGATGAATGTAATTAGTCTACTACTCTAACATAAAACTGTTTGTATTCTTATAGCTCCTGAAACCACTGTTTCCCCTGACATCAGTACTAGTCTGGTAAGTCTACCTCCACACACACACACACACACACACACACACACACACACACACATACACACTTGTTTGAAGGACCTTTTAGACTTTTTATTTATATATTATTAAGACAGGTAATTGATGCTTTGCCTGCACTTCATTCTAACCCTCCCTTTTATCGCCATAATGTAAAGAAACCTTTTGTCTGTTCTATTTTTCTGCTTTTTTTTACAACAACAAAAAAGTCCCACAAGGAGACATTTGGGCCCCAGAAGAGTATGGTAGCATAAAATTCCCTTCAGATCATAGTTACAGAGTATGAGAGGTTTTGCCGTTCATATCTGCAATGGGCTTTGAACAAACTTGCCAATAATGTTTTCTATGACATACAGTGGTACTTGTAATTAAAAATCTCAACCTTTTTCATCTCATCTTCCACTTAATCTGGGGTCGGGTCATGGGGGCAGCAGCCTAAGCAGTGAGGTTTAGACATTCCTCTTCACAGTCAAGAGTCTGGTAGTCGTGCTTTTGCCCATGGAGCCCAGCTGGGCCCAGCTCGAAAAGGAGACATGGGTCCACCCTGCCTTGGACACACTACATGTGGGAGGGGCTATAGGGATTGAGTGCACTGTGAGTTGGGTGGCAGCAGAAGGCATGGGCTCTGTCGGACTGATCCTCGGCTACTAACTTTGACTCTTGAGACATGGAATGTCACCTGTCTGATGGGGAAGGAGCATGAGTTGGTGCATGAGGTTGAGAGAGCAGATTTTCCAGCAGATCTTAAAAGTAGATAAAGAAAACCCAATGAAATAAATGAGAATCTAACACAGCATGTCTGTGAAGGGCAAATGTGTATGAACAATTTCTCTGCATTATGCACTAATAACTGGAGCTATACATCTCTGCTCACTGATGTCCAATACATCATCTTTCTAAAGATCAAGCGCCACTGTACACGGTAATGATCATTTCACAATCTATAGGTTGTAGAAGGAAGAGCGTGCTTTAAAGCTGCATATGAGTTCTGACATAACTAAAAACGGCTGAAAAGCCATCAGCATGTTTCTGTCCCTTGTTAAAAAAGGGTTGTGTCAGGAAGGGCATCCGACGTAAAAACCTATGCCAAATCAAATGTGCGAATCAGATGATTTGCTGTGGTGACCCCTGAGAAAGGGGAAAAAGCCGAGAGGATAGAAGAAGAATGAGTTCTGACATAACTAATAGTTACTTTCTTGGTTTTGGTGTCTTCCCCTCCATGAATTGCCACCTTATCGTGGTGGAGGGGTTTGCGCGACCTAATGATCCTAAGAACTGTGTTGTCGGGGGCATAATGCTCCTGGTAAGGTCACCCAAGGTAAACAGGTCCTAGGTGAGGGCCCAGACAAAGTGCAGTTCAGAAGACCTTGATGGTGGAAAAGCAAGGACACAGTTTCCCTAGCCCGGACGCAGGTCACCGGGTTCCCCTCTGGAGCCAGGCCTAGGGGAGGGGCTCGAAGACGAACGCCTGGTGGTCGCGCTTCTGCCCATGGAGCCCGGCCGGGCCCAGCCCAAAAAGGAAACAGGGGTCCGCCCTCCCATGGACCCACCACTTGTGGGAGGGGCCATGGGGGCCAGGTGCTATGTGAGTTGGGTGACCGCCGAAGGTATGGGTTCTGTCGGACCGATCCTCAGTTACTGACTCTGACTCTTGGGACATGGAATGTCACCTCTCTGGTGGAGAAGGAACCTGAGCTAGTGCTTGAGGTGGAGAGATACAGACTAGATATAGTCGGGCTCACCTCAACACATAGGTTGGGCTCTGGAACCACCCATCTCAAGAGATTCTGGAGTTCCTCATGGGGAGAGGCGGTGAGCCGGTGCGGGCATTCTTGTTGCCCCCCGTCTCGGTGACCAAATGCTGGGGTTCTCCCCAGTCGACTAAAGGGTAGCTTTCCTCCGTTTTCAGGCGGGGTGGGTCCTGACTGTGATTTGTGCTTATGCACCAAATGACAGTTTAGAGTACTCACCCTTTTTGGAGTCTTTAGGGAGTGTGTTGGAGAACGCTCCCTCTGGAGACTCACTCGTTGCCTTGGGAGACTTCAACGCACATGTGGGCAATGATAGTGTGACTTGGAAGGGTGTGATCGGTAGGTACGGCCTCTCCAGTCTGAACCCAAATGGTGTTTCGTTGTTGGACTTCTGTGCTCGTCACAGTTTGTCTATTACGAACACCATGTTCAAACATAAGGGTGCCCATAGGTGCACTTGGCACGAGGACACCCTAGGTTGCAGTTTGATGATTGACTTTGTAGTCGTGTCACCGCACTTGCAGCCGCATGTTCTGGACACTCGGGTGAAGAGGGGAGCTGAGCTGTCTACTGATCACCACCTAGTGGTGAGCTGACTTCGATAATGCGGGAGGCTGCCTTCCAGACCTGACAGGCCCAAGCGTGTAATTAGGGTCTGCCGGGAACGTTTGGCGGAGTCTCCTGTTCGAGAGGCCTTTAACTCCCACCTCCGGCAGAGCTACCACCACATCCCGGAGGAGGCGAGTGACATTGAATTCAAATGGGCCATGTTTCGTGCCTCCATTGCTGAGGCGGCAGGCCATAGCTGTGGCCGGAAGGTCGTCGGTGCTTGTTGTGGCGGTAACCCCTGCACTTGGTGGAAGACACCTGTTGTGAGGGGGGCCGTTCAGCTGAAAAAGGAGGCCTATTGGGTTTTATTAGCCTGTGGGACTCCTGAGGCAGCAGACAGGTACCGGCAGGTCAAACGTGCTGCAGCCGAGGCTGTCGCAAATGCAAAATCTCGGGTGTGGGAGGAGTTTGGTGAGGGCCTGGAGAGTGATTATTGGTTGGCCTCAAAAACGTTTTGGACCACCATCCAACGCATCAGGAGTGGGAAGCAGACTCCACAAACACTGTTTACAGTGGAGGTGGGGAGCTGCTCACCTCGACTGGGGATGTCGTTGAGAGGTGGAGGGAATACTTTGAGAACCTCTTCAATCCCATCAACACGCCCTCTGTGAAGGAGGAAGACCCAGGGGGTTTGGGCTGGGGTCTGCCCATCACTGGAGTGGAGATCACTGAGGTAGTCAAAAAGCTCCTTGGTGGTCAGGCTCTGGGGTTTGATGAGATCCGCCCTGAATATCTCAGGGCTCTGGATGATGTTGGACTGTCTTGGTTGACACGTCTCTGCAACATTGCATGGTCATCAGGGGCAGTACCTCTGGATTGGCAAACCGGGGTGGTAGTCCCCGTTATTAAAAAGGGGACCGGAGGGTGTGTTCCATTTATCAGGGAATCACACTCCTCAGCCTACCTGGGAAAGTCTATGCAGGGGTACTGGAGAGGAGGATCCGACCGATAGTCGAACCTCGGATCCAGGAAGAATAATGTGGTTTTCGTCCTGGCCGTAGCACTCTTGACCAACTTTATACACTCCACAGGATCTTGGAGGGAGCATGGGAGTTTCCCCAATCTGTCCACATGTGTTTTGTGGATTTGGAGAAGGCTTTCGACCGTTTCCCTCGGACTATCTTGTGAGGCGTGCTCCGGAAGTATGGCGTTCTGGACCCGTTGCTACGGGCCATTCAATCACTATCACCGGAGCCAGAGTGTGGTCCATATTGGTAACAACAGGTCGAATTCGTTTCCGGTGAGGGTTGGAGTCCACCAGGGCTGTCCTTTGTCACCAATTCTGTTCATCATTTTTATGGACAGAATTTCTAGGCTCAGCCGAGGCGTTGAGGGGTTCTGGTTTGGTGACTATCGGATCTCGTCTCTGTTTTTGCGGCTGATGTTGTCCTTTTGGCTTCATCAAGCCAGGACTCGGCTCTCATTGGCGCGATTCGCAGTTGAGTGCAAAGCAGCCGGGATGAGAATCAGCACCTCCAAATCTGAGGCCATGGTTCTCTGTCAGACAAGGGTGGAATGCACCTTACGGGTCGGGAATGAGGTCCTGCCCCAAGTGAAGAAGTTTAAGTATCTTGGGGTTCTGTTCACAAGTGAGGGAAGGATGGAGTGGGAGATCGACAGATGGATCGCTGCTGCCTCTGCTGTTAAACGGAGCCTGTACCGGTTCGTTGTGGTGAAGAAGGAGCTGAGTCACAAGGCGAAGCTCTCAATTTACCAGTCGATCTATGTTCCAACCTTCACCTATGGTCACAAGCTTTGGGTGACTGAAAAAACAACATTGCGGATACAAGCGGCTGAAATAAGCTTCCTTCGTCGGGTTTCCGGGGTCTCCCATAGAGATAAGGTGAGAAGCTCTACTATCCGGGGAGAGCTCGGAGTAGATTCGCTGCTCCTCCGCATTGAGAGGGGTCAGTGGAGGTGGCTCGGGCATCTAGTCAGAATGCCTGCCGAACGCCTCCCTGGTGTGGTGTTTCGGGCATGCCCAACTGGGAAGAGACCCCGGAGTCGACCTAGAACATGCTGGAGGGACTATGTTTCTCGGCTTGTCTGGGACGCTTTGGTGTCCCCCCAGAAGAGCTGGAGGAAGACTGGGGAGAAGGAAATGCCAAAATGCCTGAAGTCCAGTGTCAAGTACCTACAGTTAGTGATAGTCTGGGGTGCCATGTCAGCTGCTGGTGTTGGTCCACTGTGTTTTATCAAGGGCAGGGTCAATGCAGCTAGCTATCAGGAGATTTTGGAGCACTTCATGCTTCCATCTGCTGAAAAGCGTTCTGGAGATGAAGATTTCATTTTTCAGCACGACCTGGCACCTGCTCACAGTGCCAAAACCACTGCTAAATGGTTTACTGACCATGGTATTACTGTGCTGAATTGGCCTGCCAACGCTTCTGACCTGAACCCCATAGAGATCTGTGGGATATTGTGAGGAGAAAGTTGAGAGACACCAGACCCAACACTGTGGATGAGCTTAAGGCCGCTATCGAAGCATCCTGGGCCTCCGTCACACCTCAGCAGTGCCACAGGCTGATTGCCTCCATGCCACGCCGCATTGAAGCAGTCATTTCTGCAAAAGGATTCCTGACCAAGTACTGAGTGCATAACTGAACATAATTATTTGAAGATAGACATTTTTGTATTAAAAACACTTTTTTTATTGGTCGGATGAAATATGCTAATTTTTTAGATAGGGATTTTTGGTTTTTCTTTACTTTTTTGCCAAAATTATCAGTATTAAACAATAAAAGGCTTGAACTACTTCAGTTGTGTGTAATGAATCTAAAATATATTAAAGTCTAATGTTCATCAGTATATTACAGAAAATAATGAACATCACAATATGCTAATTTTTTGAGAAGGACTAGTACATTCTTTGTCTCTTAAAAGCCGTCTCATCTGCACACTGCTTTAGGGAACAGTTCCGATGTTTTCCGAAGGTTCTGGAGGATCAGAATATAATGTGGGTGAGTATGTTTCTGCATGCAAAAAATATAATTAATAACAACCAGCAAAACACATAACCTCCTGTTATTAGTGCAAGACAAATATGTATGACCGAAACATTATTATCTGGTGAAAGTTTAGGATAAATCAAATATGTCAAATATTTCATTATGAGTACAAGAAACTGAATAATACATTCTTATATCTTTTTCTAGATTTTGTTTTTGTCATTAAAACAGTCTTCTTTTTTTTGGTCAAATTTCTTCAAAGCACACTTAACACTACAGTAATCTCAGTCACTTGATTACTGGCATTCCCATTACTGTATCTGACACTGCTCCCATGCTCTGCACACTGACTTTCCATTCCACTAATCACATGCATTACATCAGGATTCTGTTTGCACATCCCTTACCGAAGTATTCGTTATGTGTTCATGTCTTAGCCTTGACATTTGCCTACCCTTTTTTCTCTGATATTCTCTTTGCGTGATCAACTGAAGTTTGCGTTCCTCCTGACAATGATTTTGGATTGTGTTTTTTAACTATCCGTTCTATATCTATGCTTTTATTCAAAGCCCCTTCTCATCTGCATCTGCATTATCCACCATCAACTCTACCATGAAGTAGTGTAACAGTATTATCACTGGCAGATGATTTGTGAAGTTAAAAGGTGTGTGTGTGTGTGTGTGTGTGTGTGTGTGTGTGTGTGAAGCTCCTGTTACATGTAAATGTAAACATTGACTTTAAATCAAAATTTCGCAAGGCCATCCGAACATGTAGATGGAGTATACATTCAAGTTTGTAATGCTTATTTTGCTTACTTTGTAGTACAGTCGGCCCTCTACTTACGAAAACCTCTGAATGTGAAAATTCCAGGTCATGAAAAAATCCCTTTCTTTTCTTTTCCGCTTTATCCAATTCTCGAGAGTCGGCCTTTGATAACCCAGTTAGCTGCACTGGGGGGACAGTGACAACCTTGTGGGGACTCGAACCCTCAACCTTAGTATCCGCGATCCTACCCCCTGTCTACTAGACCACCACTGCCGCCCCAGGTTACGAAAAACATTTTCCTAAATTTTCGTCCTCTGTATGCAAAACAACCTCTTTTTACGAAAAGTGCCAAACGTGCCATTCAAAAATTCAAACGTGCCATTCAAACATTAAAACGCGCCATTCAAACAATGCACGAGTTGCTCACTCATTGGCTGTCTCCCAACATCCTGCCTCGCTGGCCTCCCATTGGCCAGGAGGGAGCTGAACTGTATCCATTCCTGTACCCATACTTCCTGTTTGTCACACGCGTGAAGGAGAGTTGAACAGGACTATTGGCTCGTGAGTTTTTTTAGAGTGATTATTGCAGCGTTATATTTCGTTATCCATCATGGACCCCAGGAAAGTGATTTCCGGTGACACTGAAAAGAAGAAGCGGGCTCCGTTATCAATCAAAGTCAAGCAGGAGATAATAAAAAAATACGAAAGTGGAATGCAGTTGAGCGAAATCGCAAAAGAGTATGGCCGAAAGCCCTCTACCATTGGGACAATAGTAAAGCAGAAGGAGACCTAAAAGCAGAGATACAGTGATGAAGGCGATTATTTTAGAACGATATTGAAGCAGAAGGAGGAATTAAAAGCGGAGATACAGTGACGGAGGCGATTATTTCGGAAAAAGCAACCGCCATATTTAAGGACCTTGTGAAGGATGGTGGAGGTGGGGGTGAGGGTTCTTCAGACCAGCAACCCCCAGACTTTAAAACATTGCATGGGTGGTTTGAGAGATTTTTAAAAAAAGGTAAATAATTTTCTTTTACTTTGAACACATATTTCATACATGTTTCATACAAAACTGGTGTACTTTTAACATTTTTAAAGGGTTTATGGGGTAGTCTTGGGAGCCTTGGAACAAATCACGCGTTTTACATGTAAAATGCACCTCGACTTATGAAAAAGGCATTCGAACGGATTAATTTCGTAAGTAGAGGGCCGACTGTATTTGAGAATTACAAAAATGTTTTTAAGTGTGTCTCAAAAACACATCGTAGTGCTATTTAAAAATTAGAACAGAAGAGTTCAAGGTGGAGGTGGGACTGCATCAAGGGTCAGCTCTGAGCCCCTTCTTGTTTGCTATGGTGATGGACAGGCTGACAGACGAGGTTAGGCAAGAATCTCCATGGACTATGATGTTTACAGATGGCATTGTGATCTGTAGTGAGAGCAGAGAACAAGTGCAGGAAAATCTAGAGAGGTGGAGGTATGCCCTGGAAAGGAGGCGAATGAAGGTTAGCCTCAGTAAAACAGAATACATGTGTGTGAATGACAAGGACCCAAGAGGAACGGTGAGGTTACAGGGAGAAGAGATAAGGAAGGTGGAGGATTTTAAGTACTTCGAGTCAACAATCCAGAGAAGTGGAGAGTGTGGAAAAGAGGTGAAGAAGCGTGTGCAGGCAGGTTGGAATGATTGGAGAAAAGTATCAGGTTTGATGTGTGATAGGAGGGTATCGGCAAGAATGAAAGGAAAAGTGTACAAGACGGTGGTAAGGCCAACGATGTTGTATGGTTTAGAAACAGTGGCCCTGGGGAAAAGACAGGAGGCAGAGCTGGAGGTAGCAGAGATGAAAATGAGGTTCTCTTTGGGAGTAACGAGGATGGATAGGATCAGGAAGGAGCACATCAGAGGGACAGCACATGTAAGATGTTTTGGAGACAAAGTCAGAGAGGCTAGATTGAGATGGTTTGGACATGTACAGAGGAGGAATAGTGAGTATATTGGTAGTAGGATGCTAAGGTTGGAACTACCAGGCAGAAGCCCTAGAGGAAGACCAAAGAGACGATTCATGGATGTAGTGAAGCAGGACATGAAGGTAGCTGGTATAAGAGAAGAAGATGCAAAGGATAGAGTGAGATGGAGGCAGATGATTCGCTGTGGCGACCCCTGAAGAGAAAAGCCGAAAGGAAAAGAAGTGCTATTTTAAAAATTAAGATTATATCCTTATATTATATTATAAGGATATAATGCAGCCGTGAGGGGGGGGCACAAACCAGTGTCTCTCCCTCACGCCGGTCCCAAGCCCGGATAAATGCAGAGGGTTGCGTCAGGAAGGGCATCCGGCGTAAAACAAATGCCAAATAAACTATGCGAATCACAAGAAAGAATGACATACCGGATCGGTCGAGGCCCGGGTTAACAACGACCGCCATCAGTGCCGTCAACCAACAGGGTGCTGATGGAAATTGGACTACTGTTGGTCGAAGACGTCGAAGAAGGAGAGGCGGGAGGCGTGTCCGTTGCCAGAGAGAGAAGAGGAAAGGCATGAGTCTAGGACTGAAAGTAGGGACTTTGAATATTGGAACTATGACAGGAAAAGGTAGAGAGCTGGCTGACATGATGCAGAGGAGGAAGGTGGACATACTGTGTGTTCAGGAGACCAGGTGGAAAGGTCGCAAGGCTAGAAGCTTAGGAGCAGGGTTTAAGCTGTTTTATCACGGTGTGGATGGGAAGAGAAATGGAGTCGGAGTCATCTTGAAGGAGGAGTTTGCCAGGAATGTTCTAGAAGTGAAAAGAGTGTCAGACAGAGTGATGAGTCTCAAGTTAGAAATTAAAGGTGTGATGGTCAATGTTGTTAGTGCTTATGCCCCACAGACAGGATGTGAGCGAGAAGAGAAGGAGAGATTCTGGAGGAGTTAGATGAAGTGATGCAGAGTACCCCAGAGGTGAAAGAGTGGTCATTGGGGCAGACTTCAATGGACATGTTGGTGCAGGAAACAGAGGGGACAAGGAAGTGATGGGTAGGTTTGGTATCCAGGACAGGAACGCAGAAGGACAGATGTTGGTAGATTTGGCAAAAGGATGTAAATGGCTGTGGTGAATACTTTCTTCCAGAAGAGAGAGGAGCATAGGGTGACTTATAAAAGTGGAGGTAGGAGCACACAGGTAGACTACATCTTGTGCAGGCGATGTAATTTAAAGGAAGTCAGTGACTGCAAAGTAGTAGCGGGTGAGAGTGTTGCCAAACAGCATAAGATGGTGGTGTGCAGGATGATGCTGATGGTGAGGAAGGTGAAGAAGGCAAAGGCAGAGCAGAAGACAAAGTGGTGGAAGTTGAAAAAGGAAGCGTGTCGGGTTGTCTTCAAGGAGGAGTTGAAACAGGCTTTGGGTGGTCAGGAAGTGCTTCCAGATGACTGGACAACTACAGCGAATGTGATCAGGGAGACAGGTAGGAGAATACTTGGTGTGTCATCTGGAAGGAAAGTAGATAAGGAGACTTGGTGGTGGAATGAGGAAGTGCAGGAGTGTGTACAAAGGAAGAGATTAGCTAAGAAGAAGTGGGACATTGACAAAACCGAAGAGAGTAAACAGGAGTACAGGGAGACACAGCGTAAGGCAAAGGTAGCAGTGTCAAAGGCCAAACAGAGCGCGTTTGATGACTTGTATGCTCGGTTGGAAAGTAAGGAGGAGAAAATGATTTATACAGGTTGGCACAGCAGAGAAATAGAGATGGGAAGGACGTGCAGCAAGTTAGATTGATAAAGGACAGAGAGGGAAATGTATTGACTGATGACAGAAGTGTGCTGGGAAGATGGAAAGAGTACTTTGAAGAGCTGATGAATGAGGAAAATGAGAGAGAAAAAGAGTAGAAGAGGTGACTGTTGAGGACCAGGAAGTAGCAAAGATTAGTAAGGGTGAAGTGAGGAGGGCATTGAAGAGGATGAAGAATGGAAAGGCAGTTGGTCCTGATGACATACCGGTGGAGGTATGGAAGTGTCTAGGAGAGGTAGCAGTAGATTTTCTGACAAGAACATTTAACAAGGTCTTAGAGAGTGAGAGGATGCCAGAGGAATGGAGGAGAAGTGTGCTGGTGCCCATTTTTAAGAACAAGGGAGACGTGCAGAGTTGTGGCAACTACAGAGGGATAAAGTTGATGAGCCATACGATGAAGTTATGGGAAAGAATAGTGGAAGCTAGACTAAGGGCAGAGGTCAGCATTTGTGAACAACAGTTTGGTTTCATGCCCAGAAAGAGCACCACAGATGCAGTGTTTGCCTTGAGGATGTTAATGGAGAAGTACAGAGAAGGTCAGACGGAGCTGCATTGTGCCTTTGTGGATCTGGAGAAAGCATATGACAGGGTGCCGAGAGAAGAACTGTGGTATTGCATGAGGAAGTCTGGAGTGGCAGAGAAGTATGTTAGAGTGGTGCAAGACATGTATGAGAGATGTAAGACAGTGGTGAGGTGTGCTGTCGGTGTGACAGAAGAGTTCAAGGTGGAGGTGGGACTGCATCAAGGGTCAGCTCTCAGCCCCTTCTTGTTCGCTATGGTGATGGACAGGCTGACAGATGAGGTTAGACAAGATTCCCCATGGACTATGATGTTTGCAGATGACATTGTAATCTGTAGTGAGAGCAGAGAACAAGTGCAGGAAAATCTAGAGAGGTGGAGGTATGCCCTGGAAAGGAGGGGAATGAAGATTAGCCTCAGTAAGACAGAATACATGTGCATGAATGCCAAGGACCAAAGAGGAACGGTGAGATTACAGGGAGCAGAGAAAAGAAAGGTGGAGGATTTTAAGTACTTAGGCTCAACAATCCAGAGCAATGGAGAGTGTGGAAAAGAAGTGAAAAAGCGTGTGCAGGCAGGTTGGAATGGTTGGAGAAAAGTGTCCGGTGTGATGTGTGATCGGAGAGTATCGGCAAAAATGAAAGGAAAAGTGTACAAGACGGTGTTGAGGCCAACGATGCTGTATGGGCTAGAAACAGTGGCCCTGGGGAAAAGACAGGAGGCAGAGTTGGAGGTAGCAGAGATGAAAATGTTGAGGTTCTCTTTGGGAGTAACGAGGATGGATAGGATTAGGAATGAGCACGTCAGAGGGACAGCACATGTAAGACGTTTTGGAGACAAAGTCAGAGAGGCTAGATTGAGATGGTTTGGACATGTACAGAGGAGGGATAGTGAGTATATTGGTAATAGGATGCTGAGGCTGGAACTACCAGGCAAAAGGCCTAGAGGAAGACCAAAGAGACGATTCATGGATGTGGTAAAGGAGGACATGAAGGTCGTTGGTGTAAGAGAAGAAGATGCAAAGGATAGGGTGAGATGGAGGCAGATGATTCGCTGTGGCGACCCCTGAAGGGAAAAGCCGAAAGGAAAAGAAGAAGAAGAAGATTATATTATAAGGATATGAAGATTTTGTAAGATGAGCCAACAGAAACCCAGAAATTAAAACAAATAAAACTAGTCATTCATGTGCTTCAGGAATAAATCAAAGCATTACGTTAGAAAGTAATTTAGTGGCATGATTACGCTGTATATTTTCAAAAATCCTCTTTAACAGAAAGAGTGGAGGCTGGTAGAAAGATGCCGAATTATTACTGTAAAAAGCCTTAAAGCCATTCTGCCTGTGAAAGAGGGTTCTCTACAAGGGAAACAAGTCTGTCAGCTCCCTTGTTGTACCAGCACACTGGATATCCTGTTTCTACCACCTGCCAAATCCCACCTAAATCCCATAATCTCGGGATTAATAATTCTGACAAACAGGTTGTGTTTTCGATTGTATTTGTGTATTTGTTATTAGGATTACACACAATGTTCTGTGTCGAACTTCATGAAATTTCTACCGGAGGTGGGGCTTGAGACTCCATTAGATTTTGGAGATGATCTAGAATTCTAGATCAGTGGTTCCTAACCTGGGTTCACTCGAACCCCAGGGGTTAGGTGAGTCAGTCTCAGGGGTTCGGCAGAGGTCAAGACACACACCTGACTCATATTCATGATGACACGCCCCGCTTGGCCATCACTGGCTGCAGGTGATCACGCTACATTGCTTGGCCAATCTGTGCTGCAGGAAATTTGGTGCGCTCAGTAGTCGAATTGTGACTGTTGTGATGGTACGTCGTGTGATTTCTTTCTTAATGTTTTAATCCATACTATGTTGAGTAAAAAAGAAAGTGGTCGGACGAATATGTACAACATGGTTTCACATATATAACGGAACGTGATATTCGTCGGCGTCCTATCTGCATGATTTGCAAAGTAGGATCAACCCTGTGCTGACTGAAGTATACGTACATGTATATGTACATATAATGTCAATAAATACATATTCAATACTATAAATGCTTATAATAACGATTAAACATTCAAAAATAATGCACAAGATGTAAATAAAACAAATGCACACACATACAGATGCACGTGTGTGTTCACATGCAGATGCGCGTGCACGCACTCAGATGCGCACCTCACATAAAAATGTAAGTAGTTGTGATGGGGGAGTTCATGCATTGTATTGGTTTTGTTCTTTGAACACAGTGATGTTAATGCGTGGATCATTTTGGTGCCCCAGTAAAAACATATACCTATGTCTTGAATTTGAAAAAAAATCATATTTTATTTTTCACTAAAGAAGGGTTCGGTGAATAAGCATATGAAACTGGTGGAGTTCACTGGTCTAGATGAACTTCTCGAGCCAGGAATTATTTGAAAGATTATTGAACATTGTTCTGGAAACATTTTTGTTCGGGTGGGCTGGGCTTAGCAGAGGTTAGCACTCTCTGAATGCTCCTGTTTTCATTTGTGGCCCAATAAGGTACAGTATGGGCTTCTGCTGAAGTTATTTTAAGTAAATTTTGTTTACAGTATTTGTTGATTTGTTTTGCTCAAGGGAATATTACACTGAATGGAAAATAAATCATGACATCAGTAATGTATCCATCTCTGTGAAATTGTCCTTTTTTGATATTCTCTCTCTCTCTCTCTCTCTCTCTCTCTCTCTCTCTCTCTCTCTCTCTCTCTCACAGATGAGACAGAGAGACCCACTCATATCGACAGTGAAGGTGCAACATGGGTGTATGTGCTGTGGGCAGTAGGAGTATGTCTCCTTATCACCATCATTACACTCTCTGGTTACGCTCTCAGGTACTTCTGGCCTTTCTTAGTTCATTTTCTGTTTCATTAATCAAAGAAATTCTTTCACATTAGATTAAAGCCAGTGTAGGAGCTGTAAAAAAGTGAGTGTAAAGATTTTTTTTAATTCCTACTGATCACCTAGGATTTCAGCTTATTATCGGCTTTGGTTTTTCCTAGATATACATTTGGGCTTTGTCCCTTCCCTCAATTATTATTATTATTAATGCAGCCGTGAGGGAGGGGCACAAGCCAGTGTCTCTCCCTCATACCGGTCCCAAGCCCGGATAAATGTAGAGGGTTGCGTCAGGAAGGGAATCTGGCGTAAAACAAATGCCAAATAAAATATGCGAGTCACAACAAAAAAATTCATACCAGATCTATCGAGGCCCGGGTTAACAACGACCGCCATCAGTGCTGTTAACCAACAGGGTGCTGGTGGAAATTGGACTACTGTTGGTCGAAGAAGGAGAGGCAGGAGGTGTGTCCGTGGGCAGAGAGAGAAGAGGAAAGGCATGAGTCTAGGACTGAAAGTAGGGACTTTTAATGTTGAAACTATGACAGGAAATGGTAGAGCGCTGGCTGACATGATGCAGAGGCGGAAGGTGGACATACTGTGTGTTCAGACCAGGTGGAAAGGTAGCAAGGCTAGAAGCTTAGGAGCAGGGTTCAAGCTATTTTTTCATGGTGTGGCTGGGAAGAGAAGTGGAGTAGGAGTCATCTTGAAGGAGGAGTTAGTCAATAATGTTCTAGAAATGAAAAGAGTGTCAGAAAGAGTGATGAGTCTTAAGTTAGAAATTGAAGGTGTGATGTTTAATGTTGTCAGTGCTTATGCCCCACAGGCAGGGTGTGAGCTAGAAGAGAAGGAGAGATTCTGGAGTGTGTCAGATTAAGTGATGCAGAATACCCCCAGAGGTGAAAGAGTGGTCATTGGTGCATATTTCAATAGACATGTTGGTGTAGGAAACAGAGGGGACGAGGAAGTGATGGGCAGGTTTGGTATCCAGGACAGGAATGAAGAAGGACAGATTTTGGTAGATTTTGCAAAAAGGATGGAAATGGCTGTGGTAAATACTTTCTTCCAGAAGAGAGAGGAGCACAGAGTGACTTATAAAAGCGGAGGTCGGAGCACACAGTTTGACTACATCTTGTGTTGGCAATGTAATTTGAAGGAAGTCGGTGACTGCAAAGTAGTAGCGGGTGAGAGTGTTGCCAAACAGCATAGGATGGTGGTGTGCAGGATGACGCTGATGGTGAGGAAGGTGAAGAAGGCAAAGGCAGAGCAGAAGGCAAAGTGGTGGAAGCTGAAAAAGGAGGAGTGTCGTGTTGTCTTCAAGGAGGAGTTGAAACAGGTTTTGGGTGGTCAGGACGTGCTTCCAGATGACTGGACAACTACAGCTAATGTGATCAGGGAGACAGGTAGGAGAATACTTGGTGTATCATCTGGAAGGAGAGGAGATAAGGAGACTTGGTGGTGGAATGAGGAAGTGCAGGAGTGTGTACAAAGGAAGAGGTTAGCTAAGAAGTGGTACATAGAGATGACTGAAGAGAGTAAACAGGAGTACAGGGAGACACAGCGTAAGGTGAAGGTTGCGGTGTCAAAGGCCAAACAGTATGATGACTTGTATGCTTGGTTGGAAAGTAAAGAGGGAGATAATGATTTCTACAGGTTGGCACAGCAGAGAAATAGAGATGGGAAGGACGTGCAGCAAGTTAGAGTGATTAAGGACAGAGAGGGAAATGTATTGACTGATGACATAAGTGTGCTGGGAAGATGGAAAGAGTACTTTGAAGAGCTGATGCATGAGGAGAATGAGAGAGAAAAAAGAGGAGAAAAGGTGACCGTCGGGGACCAGGAAGTAGCAAAGATTAGTAAGGGTGAAGTGAGGAGGGCATTGAAGAGGATGAAGAATGGAAATTCAGTTTGTCCTGATGACATACCAGTGGAGGTATGGAAGTGTCTTGGGGAGATAACAGTAGATTTCCTGACAAGAACATTCAACAAGGTCTTAGAGAGTGAGAGGATGCCAGAAAAATGGAGAAGTGTGCTGGTGCCCATTTTTAAGAACAAGGGAGACGTGCAGAGTTGTGGCAACTACAGAGGGATAAAGTTGATGAGCCATATGATGAAGTTATGGGAAAGAATAGTGGAAGCTAGACTAAGGGCAGAGGTCAGCATTTGTGAACAACAGTTTGGTTTCATGCCAAGAAAGAGCACCACAGATGCAGTGTTTGCCTTGAAGATGTTAATAGAGAAGTACAGAGAAGGTTAGACGGAGCTGCATTGTGCATCTTGAGAAAGCATATGACAGGGTGCCGAGAGAGGAACTGTGGTATTGCATGAGGAAGTCTGGAGTTGCAGAGAAGTATGTTAGAGTGGTGCAGGACATGTATAAGAGATATAAGACAGTGGTGAGGTGTGCTGTCAGTGTGACAGAAGAGTTCAAGGTGGAGGTAGGACTGCATCAAGGATCAGCTCTGAGCCCCTTCTTGTTTGCTATCGTGATGGACAGGCTGAGAGACAAGGTTAGACAAGATTCCCCATGGACTATGATGTTTGAAGATGACATTGTGATCTGCAGTGAAAGCAGAGAACAGGTGCAGGAAAATCTAGAGAGGTGAGGTATGCCCTGGAAAGGAGGGGCATGAAGGTTAGCCTCAGTAAGATAGAATACATGTGTATGAATGCCAAGGACCCAACAGGAACGGTGAGGATACAGGGAGCAGAGATAAGGAAGGTGGAGGATTTTAAGTACTTCGGCTCAACAATCCAGAGGCAGGGTAGGGCAGGGTAGGGCAGTGGTGGTCTAGTGGATAGGGTGCAGGATCGCTGATCCTAAGGTTGGGGGTTCGAGTCCCCATAGCTGTCACTGTCCCCCCCAGTGCAACTAACTGGGTTATCAAAGCCGGGCCATGTCTCTCACTGTCTATGATGAGAGGTATGTAAAAGAACCATTGCTGACTTTCGTAAAGAGTAGACTGCAAAGTCGTCAGCGTGTTTCTGTCCCTTGCTAAAAGGGTTGTGACAGGAAGGGCATCCAACGTAAAAACTTCTGCCAAATCAAACGTGCGAATCAGATGATTCGCTGTGGCGACTCCTGAGTAAAAGGGAAAAAGCCAAAAGGAAGACAGACAGGCTCAACAATCCAGAGCAATGGAGAGTGTGGAAAAGAAGTGAAGAAGCGAGTGCAGGATGGTTGGAAAGGTTGGAGAAAAGTGTCCGGTGTGATGTGTGATAGGCAGGTATCGGCAAAAATGAAAGCAAAAGTGTACAAGACGGGGTTGAGGCCAACGATGTTGTATGGTTTAGAAACAGTGGCCCTGGGGAAAAGACAGGAGGCAGAGTTGGAGTTAGTAGAGATGAAAATGTTGAGGTTCTCTTTGGGAGTAATGAGGATGGATAGGATCAGAAATGAGCACATCAGAGGGACAGCACATGTAAGACGTTTTGGAGACAAAGTCAGAGAGGCTAGATTGAGATGATTTGGACATGTACAGAGGAGGGATAGTGATTATATTGGTAGTCGGATGCTGAGATTGGAACTACCAGGCAGAAGGCCTAGAGGAAGACCAAAGAGACGATTCATGGACATGGTGAAGGAGGACATGAAGGCAGTTGGTGTAAGAGAAGATGTAGAGGTTAGGGTGAGATGGAGGCAGATGATTTGCTGTGGCGACCCCTGAATGGAATAGCTGAAAGGAAAAGAAGAAGATTATTATTATTATTATTATTATTACTATTATATCTTATAATAATAATACAGTAATACATTTTTTGCTATTGTTTTGCATTATATATTCTATAAAATAGAACATCAGATCTATGTTAGCATTCTCAATATGCCTCATTCATGCCGCACATTTTATACACATTGCACAGTTTAATATCACCTTGCTAAATATTAAGAGCGTAATAATTTAAATGATCATAAATACTTTTGGCACAGTAAATTTCAGATGTGAAGAGGAATAAAGTAAACCAGAGAAAAATGATACAGTGATCCCTCGCTCCTTCGTGCTTCAGTATCTGTGACTTCAGTACATTGTGGGTTTTTCAAAAATATTCATCAAAAATTAAGGAAAAATAATGGAAAAGTTAAGGAAAATGCCACAAAACAAAAGAACCCAAACAAACAAAAACAAAAAAAACAACCCAACCCCCCCTCCCCCCAAACAAAGCTACTTACATTTTTATGTGAGGTGTGTGTGTGTGTGTGTGTGTGTGTGTGTGTGTGTGTATTTATATTTTATTTACATCTTATGCATTATTTTTGAATGTTTAATTGTTGTTATAAGCATTTATAGCATTGAATATGTGGGGGCAGTGGTGGTCTAGTGGTATAGGGCGCTGGATCGCTGAGCCAAAGGTTGGGGGTTCGAGTCCCACTCTCCACAAGGTTGTCACTGTCCCCCCCAGTGCAGCTAACTGGGTTATCAAAGGCGGGCCGTGTCTCTCACTGTCTATGGTGAGAGGCATGTAAAAGAACCATTGCTGACTTTCGTAAAGAGTAGCTGCAAGGTCGTCGGCGTGTTTCTGTCCCTTGCTAAAAGGGTTGTGACAGGAAGGGCATCCGACGTAAAAACCCTCTGCCAAATCAAACGTGCGAATCAGATGATTCACTGTGGTGACTCCCAAGTAAAAGGGAAAAAGTCGAAAGGAAAACAGACAGCATTGAATATGTATTTATTGGTATTATATACACATACATGTACGTATATGTCAGTCAGGGGGACCGATCCTACTTCATGGAAATTGGCGGTCGTGGGGGGTCTCGGTCCCCATTAACAGCGATCCCTGGAATCAAATATCAATAAATAAACATTAAGATTGTTTACAGTGCCCTTGTTCTTATCATTCTATCATTGCCTCATGTTTTTTTTCTGTTGTTCTTTCTCTTAGACACAGAATACCATTCCTACCTAAGCAAAGCAAGGAGAGTGTCTCCTCAACCTGTACATGTTCGTCTCCTTCTCCCCTCATTCAGGAGCCCTTAGTGATTCAGAAAAGGAATTATCAGGAAAAGCAAACGGAAGGCATCCACTTACACAATGTGGACTACTTTTTTTCCTCCTTGTGAATCTTATAGTTCTTTAGCAAGCAAGCTTTTACAGTGCCAAGGCCAGTAATTCTGTGAAACACGCACACACTTTTTTATTTACTCTCCTCATGTGTCTTAGATGTTCATTAGTATAAATATTGATGCAGCTAAATAATGTGCCTACTCTGACAAAATCAAAAGCTCTTGGGTTAATATGTATATATATATATATATACACGTGTGTATATATATACGTATATATATATCTGTGTGGGGGCAGGGAAACACAGTATCTCTTTCTTCCTCTCTCTCTGGCTCTTCCTATTTCTCCTGCCCTTTCCTCACCCTTTTCCTTTTTCTTTCAGACAATGCATATTTTTCATTTAGCTACTAATCTCAGACCAGCCAAATAGTATTACTTAGAATTTAGTTATCTATAGATGCTGCCTGATGTAAATATTTTTCTCAGCACTCTTCTTTCCCATTACAAGGTTTGTTCATAATCTGTATATTTGAGTGTTGAATTACATTTTTTTTTTCTTAGATTAATAAAGACAGATGTATTTTTGTGACATTTCAGCACTTTCTTGTATTTCATATATTCTAATATGACTTAATTTTTCTTCATCTTCCAAACACAAGTTTCTTTGGATTAGTCCCCTGTGACCTTGGTCAGTAGAGAAAGGCACAGAGTAATCTGAAATTGTAAACCAGTGACATTGATTTAAACTTTCATTTCCTGAAAAAAGTGTTGTCTGTAAGAAAGATCCAGTTCAAGAAGAAAAGATGAAGTTCAATAATCCCACACCAGGATAATTAACATGATAAAGCAGCACAAGTCTCAGGAACAAGAATAGTGACCAAGTGTTAGCCGAAAATCAGTAAAAATTAATGGAAAAAGAGATAAAAATAGAAAAATATACAACCCAATATTTAATAAAATGAAAAATGACAATGTTATCACAAAACACATCAACCAACTATACATACAGAATAAAGGAAGTGTCAAAATACTGTGGTGTACAAATTGTGAGCAAGTACTTTTTAAAGTATTTCCTGGGCCATAAGGTGCACTAGACTTTTAAAGTGCAATATCAGTGAATGATGATTGACAGGTCCATTTTCATACAAAAGGCATACAGTCAGATAAGTCAAACTTGATTCAACTCTCACAATAACTCTCACCATTGTTCGGTTACAACACATAAAATAATCCCGGATTTTTTGTTCGAATTCCGATTTGTTTGACCTCTAGAGCATTCGGATTCCGAGGCTCCACTGTACACTTCTCAATAACTCTCCACATTGTTCAGGTGTAAAAATATAAAACAATGAACTCACTTTTTCAGTTCATTCCACTTCCATAAATCCATCAAATTCTTCATCTTCAGTATCTGAGTTTAACAGGTGTGCAAGTTGGACATAAAGTTGGACATCCCTCTATTATGTTTTATTATTGTTATATTATAATTTTATTATCTGGGCAGTGGTGGCCAGGTGGGGGCAGTGGTGGCCTGGTGGTAAAGGGCGCTGGATCGCTGATCCTAAGATTGGGGGTTCGAGTCCCACTCTCCACAAGGTTGTCACTGTCCCCCCAGTGCAGCTAACTGGGTTATCAAAGGCTGGCCATGTCTCTCACCGTCTATGCCATAGACTCTATGGTGAGAGGCATGTAAAAGAACCATAGCTGACTTTCAGGAAGGGCATCCAATATAAAAACCTATGCCAAATCAAACATGCGAATCAGATGATTTGCTGTGGCGACCACTGAAAAAGCCAAAATGAAAAGAAGAAGATTATAATATTTTATTATCTATTATTCCCTCACGCACATGGAGTCGCAGATCAATAGAGACAGAGATTAGGTGGAAAAAGCCTTCCAAGGTCGAGACCTAAACTTCTCACAGCCACTCACCCTTAAAGCGATGGTGTCATCACAGTAACAAACATGGCGGCGCTCATTCGCAGCATGAATATTGTGTTCATTGCAGATCGGCGGTCATTACTCTTAAAGAGCTGTATTAGGGTAGCTGTAAATTCAAGAAGGTTAATCCAACGTTTCAGGAGGAGACGTGTAGCAGTGCTGTATCCCCTAATGAATGTTCAGTTCATTTTCTGTAACCGCTTCATCCTAATTAGGGTTGCGGGGAGGCTGGTGCCCATCCCAGCCAACTCAGGGCGAGGGCAGAGTACACCCTGGACAGCTCGCCAGGCCATCACAGGGCGGAAACATGCTGACGGCTTTGCAGCGTACTCTTGTCGAAAGTCAGCAATGGTTCTTTTACATGCCTCACACCATAGACAGTGAGAGACATGGCCGGCCTTTGATAACCCAGTTAGCTGCACTGGGGGCCGCTAATGAATGTGAGATTCTTATTAAGCCAGCTGAGCGTCCTGAGATGCAGAAGCATCCTCGTTACAAGACAGATGGTTGGTAGAGACAGCGATTAGATGGAAAAAGTCTTCTGGTCTTGTGACCGTGATGTAAACTTCTCTCAGCCACTCACATATTACTCAGCGAGTCACCTGACTATGATAGCCGTAATGCCGGTATTTGGATATAAAGCCCGGATCCCTATAACTTATGATCTGTTGACACCAATATCTAGTGGTTGAAGTTCTTTTGTTAATCCACCAGAGTGATGCTAAACTCTGAATTAGTTTGCTTCACTTGGGCTTTGATGGTATCAGTGAGATGGAGTGCGCGCCTCATCCACACCTAAGGCGCACCAGATTTTAAGGCGCACCGTCAAATTTTGGGGGAGATTAAAGGATTTTAAGTGCTCCTTATGGTCCGAAAGAATGCGGCACTTATTTGCTGAACTGCTCACTCCAAGTCGGGTCGTGGGGAGCTTGGAGCCTATCTCAGCTGGCACTGGGCAAAGCTGGGTACAGTTCACCAGAACATCACATGGCAACACACGCACCAAAATGTACACTCACTCACACCTAGGCGCAATTTTGAACAGCTAGATAGCCTAATGTGCATGTGTTTGGACTGTGGGCAACTTGATTACCTTGAGGAAAGCCTTGCAAGCACAAACGGAACATGCAAACGCCACACAGAAACAAACAAGCCCATGACCTTCGTGCTAACCACAATGCCACCGTGGCATCTGTGAGCAAATAGATAGATATAAATATCACACATGATTCAGCCACTAAAATACACAGGTTGGATTCAACTGAATAAATCTTAAACACAATGGTTTAACTGTACAGGTATGAATGCAAATATAAATAGTGTGGGTACTGCATACACATCAGGAACAAAACAATTTAACAGATATATCATATAGTATAAGGAAATCCCCCAGTGCAGCGAACTGGGTTATCAAAGGCCGTCCATGTCTTTCACTGTCTATGGTGAGAGGTTCGTGTAAAAGAGCCATTGCTGACTTTCATAAAGAGTAGCTGCCTAGCCGTCAGCGTGTTTTTACCCCTTGCTAAGACGTGGTGTCAGGAAGGGCAGCCGACGTAAAAACCTATGGCAAATCAAGCATGCGATGATTCGCTGTGGCGACCCCTGATGAAAAGGGGAGCAGCTGAAAGGAAAAGAAGATCATATAGAAGGGAATGCATGTGGCCTGCTAGATGAATAATGTGCACTTTTGGTAAATGTGACGTGCTAATAATAACCAATGACATTGTGCTGAAGTTATAGATTTATTTATACTTGGTTTTAGTTTAATTTAAATAGAGCTGGTGATGGCAAGGGAAAAACTCCCTGAAGTACCATGAGGAAGAAGGCTTGACAGAGTATATGGATACCAGATCTATCTCACCCATACATGCGGATCTTCCATAAACTGCTGCCATAATTTTGGAAGCACATAACTGTACTTGATGTCTTTGTATGTTGTAATATTTTAATTTCCTATCACTGGAAATAAGGAGCACAAGCCTGATGCAGCATCATAATTCCCCGTGCACAAAGTGAGCTCCTAAAGACATGCCTGTGGCCTGCAGGAAGTCAAGACCTCCATGAAACTCCCTGGAGTGAAATGGAATGCCGGCTGCATTCATCCAACATCACTGCACAAGCTTTACTGGCAAAATGGGAACTTCCCACAGTCACATTCCAAAAGCTCGTGCATACCAAACGCTGAGCAAACGAGCAGAGGATATGGGGATTATATGAGCTATAAACTTTGGAACAGGATATGCAACGAGCCCCAATGTTACAAGAAGCTGTTTATGATGTTAATTTGAATACTCATACAATATCAGTACACTGTAGGGTAGCAAAATTGCTTTGCGTAAATGTGGACAGTAATCAAGTTCAAATCTGTCAAACAATATTCCAAAAGTAAGTTGAAAGTTAAATTAATTATTTTAATTAATTATTTTATTACATGAAGTAGAATCATAAATGAAAATGGCTCTGAAAAACTGAAGTTGAACAATTAACAGTTATTCATGAAATATTTGAAAAGGTTGATGTCACTGAATAGTCCCAGAGATTGAATGTTGAGTCGATTATTCAATTCTGTTTCAATTATGTCACATACAGTATATTTCAAGTCTAGTCAGCTATGAGCTGCAACCATTACGGCAGTAGATGATACTGCCTCTTTCTTATAGAAATATATATATATATATATATATATATATATATATATATACTAGTCCTTCTCAAAAAATTAGCATATTGTGATAAAAGTTCATTATTTTCTGTAATGTACTGATAAAAATTCAACTTTCATATATTTTAGATTCATTGCACACCAAGTGAAATATTTCAGGTCTTTTATTGTTTTAATACTGATGATTTTGGCATACAGCTCATGAAAACCCAAAATTCCTATCTCAAAAAATTAGCATATTTCATCCGACCAATAAAAAAAAGTGTTTTTAATACAAAAAAGTCAACGATCAAATAATTATGTTCAGTTATGCACTCAATACTTGGTCAGGAATCCTTTTGCAGAAATGACTGCTTCAATGCGGCGTGGCATGGAGCCAATCGGCCTGTGGCACTGCTGAGGTGTTATGGAGGCCCAGGATGCTTCGATAGCGGCCTTAAACTCATCCACAGTGTTGGGTCTGGTGTCTCTCAACTTTCTCTCCACAATATCCCACAGATTCTCTATGGGGTTCAGGTCAGGAGAGTTGTCAGGCCAATTAAGCACAGTAATACCATGGTCAGTAAATCATTTACCAGTGGTTTTGGCACTGTGCCAGGTTGTGCTGAAAAATGAAATCTTCATAAAACTTTTCAGCAGATGGAAGCATGAAGTGCTCCAAAATCTCCTGATAGCTAGCTGCATTGACCCTGCTCTTGATAAAACACAGTGGACCAACACCAGCAGCTGACATGGCACCCCAGACCATCACTGACTGTGGGTACTTGACACTGGACTTCGGGCATTTTGGTAATTCCTTCTCCTCAGTCTTCCTCCAGACTCTGGCACCTTGATTTCCGAATGACATGCAAAATTTGCTTTCATCCGAAAAAATACTTTGGACCACTGAGCAACAGTCCAGTGCTGCTTCTCTGTAGCCCAGGTCAGGCGCTTCTGCCGCTGTTTCTGGTTCAAAAGTGGCTTGACCTGGGAAATGCGGCACCTGTAGCCCAGTCCACTGCTTCCACAGGTCCCCCAAGGTCTGCAATCGGACCTTCTCCACAAGCTTCCTCAGGGTCCGGTCACCTCTTCTGGTTGTGTAGCGTTTTCTGCCACACTTTTTCCTTCTCACAGACGTCCCACTGAGGTGCCTTGATACAGCACTCTGGGAACAGCCTATTCGCTCAGAGATTTCTTTCTGTGTCTGACCCTCTTGCTTGAGGGTGTCAATAATGGTCTTCTGGACAGAAGTCAGGTCGGCAGTCTTACCCATGATTGCGGTTTTGATAATGAACCAGGCTGGGAGTTTTTAAAAGCCTCATTTTTTGAGACAGGAATTTTGGGTTTTCATGAGCTGTATGCCAAAATCATCAGTATTAAAACAATAAAAGACCTGAAATATTTCAGTTGGTGTGCAATGAATCTAAAATACTTGAAAGTTTAATTTTTATCAGTACATTACAGAAAATAATTAATGAACTTTATCACAATATGCAAAATTTTTGAGAAGGACTAGTATATATATATATATATATATATATATATATATATATATATATATATATATAGATATATAGATATATATGTCTGTCTGTCTTCCTTTCGGCTTTTTCCCTTTTACTCGGGAGTCGCCACAGCGAATCATCTGATTCGCACGTTTGATTTGGCAGAGGTTTTTACGTTGGATGCCCTTCCTGTCACAACCCTTTTCGCAAGGGACAGAAACACGCTGACGACTTTGCAGCCTACTCTTTACGAAAGTCAGCAATGGTTCTTTTACATGCCTCTCACCATAGACGGTGAGTGACATGGCCCGCCTTTGATAACCCAGTCAGCTGCACTGGGGGGGACAGTGACAACCTTGTGGAGAGTGGGACTCAACCCCCAACCTTTGGATCAGCAATCCAGCGCCCTATACCACCACTGCCCCCGTATAAAGAAAGAGAGAGGGAGAGATAGAGAGAGAGAGAGAGAGAGAGAGAGAGAATTTTCTGAGTAGATCCTTCCGTAAGACAGTGCTCAATACTCAATCCGCCACGTTTCTTGGCATAATCGCCTTCTGTAATCACCTGAGGAGAGAGGATGGTTTCTCTCGAAACAGATCTGTAGTGAAAATGAAATTTCAATAGAAAGTCTTTGTCCTGTCCTTTTATTTTTACTTTTATATATATAAGTATATATATACTTTTATATTTACTTATATACATACGTGTGTGTGTGTGTGTGTGTGTGTGTGTGTGTGTGTGTGTGTGTGTGTGTGTGTGTGTGAAATGGTAAATAAAAAGTTGATTTCTTTGTATATATTAACAAAGTTTGTTCAAGGTTTTGCTTAAAATGCACATTTTTTTTCTTTGTAAAGTGTATGGTATCTCTGAGTAATGTGATTCATAAACATAGTATAAACTACCACAAACAAGTGCCCGCCCTCACGCCGGTCCCAAGCCTGGAGAAATGCAGAGGGTTGCGACAGGAAGGGCATCTGGCGTAAAACTTTTGCCAAAATACAAAATGCAAAGCATAAAGACAAATCTCATACCGGATCGGTCAAGGCCCGGGTTAACAACGACCGCCATCAGTGCTGTTAACCAACAGGGTGCTGGTGGAAATTGGACTACTGTTGGTCGAAGAAGGAGAGATCGAAGAAGGAGAGGTGGGAGGCGTGTCCGTAAGCAGAGAGAGAAGAGAAAAATCATGAGTTCAGGACTGAGAGTTGGGACTTAGAATGTTGAAACTATGGCAGGAAAAGTTAGAGAGCTGGCTGACATAATGCAGAAGAGGATGGTGGACATACTGTGTATTCAGGAGACCAGGTGGAAAGGTAGCAAGGCTAGAAGCTGAGGAGCAGGGTTTAAGCTGTTTTTTCATGGTGTGGATGGGAAGAGAAATGGAGTAGGAGTCATCTTGAAGAGGGGTTGGTCAGGAATGTTCTAGAAGTGAAAAGAGTGTCAGACAGAGTGATGAGACTTCTTCTTCTTCTTCTTCTTCTTCTTCTTCTTTTCCTTTCGGCTGTTCCCTTCAGGGGTCGCCACAGCAAATGATCTGCCTCCATCTCTCCCTATCCTCTGCATCTTCTACTCTTACTCCAACGACCTTCATGTCCGCCTTCACCGCATCCATAAATCTTCTCTTTGGTCTTCCTCTGGGCCTTTTCCCTGGTAGTTCCAACCTCAGCATCCTACGACCAATATACTCACTATCCCTCCTCTGTACATGTCCAAACCATCTCAATCTAGCCTCTCTGACTTTGTCTCCAAAACATCTAACATGTGCTGTCCCTCTGATGTACTCATTTCTGATCCTATCCATCCTCGTTACTCCCAAAGAGAACCTCAACATTTTCATCTCTGCTACCTCCAACTCTGCCTCCTGTCTTTTCCCCAGGGCCACTGTCTCTAAACCATACAACATTGCTGGCCTCATCACCGTCTTGTACACTTTTCCCTTCATTCTTGCCGATACTCTCCTATCACACATCACACCGGACACTTTTCTCCATCCATTCCAACCTGCCTGCACGCGCTTCTTCACCTCTTTTCCACACTCTCCATTGCTCTGGATTGTTGAGCCTAAGTACTTAAAATCCTCCACCTTCTATATCTCTGCTTCCTGTAACTTCACCGTTCCTCTTGGGTCCTTGTCGTTCACACACATGTATTCTGTCTTACTAAGACTAACCTTCAATCCCCTCCTTTTCAGGGCATACCTCCAGCTCTCTAGATTTTCCTCCACTTGGTCTCTGCTCTCACTACAGATCACGATGTCATCTGCAAACATCATAGTCCATGGAGATTCTTGTCTAACCTCGTCTGTTAGCCTGTCCATCACCATAGCAAACAAGAAGGGGCTGAGAGCTGACCCTTGATGCAGTCCCACCTCCACCTTGAACTCTTCTGTCACACCGACAGCACACCTCACCACTGTCTTACATCTCTCATACATGTCCTGCACCACTCTAACATACTTCTCTGTCACTCCAGACTTCCTCATACAATACCACAGTTCTTCTCTCGGCACCCTGTCATATGCTTTCTCCAGATCCACAAAGGCACAATGCAGCTCCTTCTGACCTTCTCTGTACTTCTCTATTAACATCCTCAAAGCAAACACTGCATCTGTGGTGCTCTTTCTTGGCATGAAACCAAACTGTTGTTCACAAATGCTGACCTCTGCCCTTAGTCTTGCTTCCACTATTCTTTCCCATAGCTTCATTGTATGGCTCATCAACTTTATCCCTCTGTAGTTGCCACAACTCTGTACATCTCCTTGTTCTTAAAAATGGGCACAAGCACACTTCTCCTCCATTCCTCTGGCATCTGCTCACTTTCTAAGACCTTGTTGAATATTCTTGTCAGAAAATCTACTGCTACCTCCCTAGACACTTCCATCCCTCAACTGGTATGTCATCAGGGCCAACTGCCTTTCCACTCTTCATCCTCTTCAATGCCCTCCTCACTTCTCCCTTACTAATCTTTGCTACTTCCTGCTCCTCAACGGTCACCCCTTCTACTCTTTTTTCTCTCCCATTTTCCTCATTCATCAGCTCTTCAAAGTACTCTTTCCATCTTCTCAGCACACTTCTGTCATCAGTCAATACATTTCCCTCTCTGTCCTTTATCACTCTAACTTGCTGCATGTCTTTCCCATCTCTATTTCTCTGCTGTGCTAACCTGTATAGATCATTTTCTCCCTCTTTACTGTTCAACCTATCATACAAGTCATCATACGCCCTCTGTTTGGCCTTTGACACTGCTACCTTCGCCTTACGCTGTGTCTCCCTGTACTCCTGTTTACTCTCTTCGGTCCTCTCAATGTCCCACTTCTTCTTGGCTAACCTCTTCTTTTGTACACACTCCTGCACTTCCTCATTCCACCACCAAGTTTCCTTATCTACTTTCCTTCCAGAGGACACACCAAGTACTCTCCTACCGGTCTCCCTGATCACATTGGCTGTGGTTGTCCAGTCCTCTGGAAGCACTTCCTGACTACCCAAAGCCTGTTTCAACTCCTCCTTGAAGACAACACGACACTCTTCCTTTTTTTTGACTTTGTCTTCTGCTCTGCCTTTGCCTTTTTCACCTTTCTCACCATCAGTGTCATCCTGCACACCACCATCCTATGCTGTTTGGCAACACTCTCACCCACTACTACTTTGCAGTCACTGACTTCCTTCAAATTACATCTCCTACACAAGATGTAGTAGGCGAAGATAGCGGTGTCAAAGGCCAAACAGAGGGCATATGATGACTTGTATGCTAGGTTGGACAGTAAGGAGGGAGAAAATGATCTATACAGGTTGTAAGACAGTGGTGAGGTGTGCTGTCGGTGTGACAGAAGAGTTCAAGGTGGAGGTGCAACTGCATCAAGGGTCAGCTCTGAGCCTTCTTGTTTGCTATGGTGATGGATAGGCTGACAGAAGAGGTTAGACAAGAATCTCCATGGACTATGATGTTTGCAGCTGACATTGTGATCTGTAGTGAGCGCAGAAAACAAGTGCAGAAAAATCTAGAGAGATGGAGGTATGCCCTGGAAAGGAGAGGAATGAAGGTTAGCCTCAGTAAAACACAATACACTGCATAAAATCACCATCAAATGTGATCTGATCTTTGTCAAAATCACACAGATGAAAAAACAGTGTCTGCTTTAACTAAAACCACCCAAACATTTATAGGTTTTCATATTTTAATGAGGATAGCATGCAAACAATGACAGAAGGGGGAGGAATAGGTAACTGAACCATCACATTTAGTATTTTGTGCCCCCACCCTTCGGCAGCAATAACTTCAACCAGACGCTTCCTGTAGCAGCAGATCAGTCTGGCACATCGATCAGGACTAATTTTGGCCATTCTGCTTTACAAAACTGCTGTAGTTCAGTCAGATTCCTGGGATGTCTGGCACGAATCGCTGTCTTGAGGTCATGGCACAGCATCTCAATGATGTTCAAGTCTGGACTTTGACTTGGCCACTCCAGAACGTGTATTTTGTTCTTCTGAAACCATTCTGAAGTTGATTTACTTCTGTGTTTTAGATCATTGTCTTGTTGCAGCATTCATCCTCTTTTTAGCTTCAACTGTCTGACAGACGGCCTCAGGTTTTCCTGCAAAACATCCTGATAAACTTTTTAATTCATTTTCCATTAATGATTGCAAGTTGTCCAGGCCCCAAAGCAGTAAAACAGCCCCAAATCATGATGCACCCTCCACCATGCTCCACGGTGGGGATGAGGTGTTGATGTTGGTGAGCTGTTCCATTTTTCCTCCACACATGATGTTGTGTGTTCCTCCCAAACAATTCAACTTTGGTTTCATCAGTCCACAAAATATTTTGCCAAAACTTCTGTGGAGTGTCCAAGTGCCTTTTTGTGAACGTTAAACGAGCAACAGTGTTTTTTTTTAGACAGCAGTGGCTTTCTCCTTGGAGTCCTCCCATGAACACCATTCTTGACCATTGTTTTACATATAGTTGATGTATGCACAGAGATATTGGACTGTGCCAGTGATTTCTGTAAGTCTTTAGGAGACACTCCGGGGTTTTTTTACCTCTCTAAGTATTCTGTGCTGAACTCTTGGCGCCATCTTTGGTGGACGGCCACTCCTTGGGAGAGAAGCAACAATGCCAAACTCTCTCCATTTGTAGACAACTTCTCTGACTGTCGATTGATGAACATCCAGACTTTTATGGATGGTTTTGTATCCTTTCCCAGCTTTATACAAATCAACAATTCTTGATCGCAGGTCTTCAGACAGCTCTTTTGAGCAGGCCATGGTGCACATCAGACAATGCTTCTCATCAAGACAATTCTTACCAGGTGTTTGTTTTATAGTGGGCAGAGCAGCTTTAAGCCACTCATCAGTGATTGGGCACACATCTGACTTAAATTGTTTGGTAAAAATTGGTTTCAATTGCTCTTTAAGTCTCCTTAGGCAGAGGGTTCAGTTCCTTATTCCTCCCCCTTCTGTCATTGTTTTCATGCTATCCTCATTAAAATATGAAAACCTATAAATGTTCGGGTGGTTTTAATTAAAGCAGACACTGTTTTTTCATTTGTGTGATTTTGACAAAGGTCAGATCACATTGGATGGTGATTTTATGCAAAAATGTGAGAAATTCCAAAAGGTTCAGATACTCTTTCATACCACTGTACATGTGTGTGAACGACAAGGACCCAAGAGGAACGGTGAAGTTACAGGAAGCAGAGATAAAGAAGGGGGAGGATTTCAAGTACTTAGGCTCAACAATCCAGAGCAATGGAGAGTGTGGAAAAGAGGTGAAGGAGCATGTGCAGGCAGATTGGACTGGTTGGAGAAAAGTGTCCGGTGTGATATGTGATAAGAGGGTATCAGCAAGAATGAAAGGAAAAGTGTATAAGACAGTGATGAGGCCAGCAATGTTGTATGGTTTAGAAACAGTTGCGCTGAGCAAAAGACAGGCGGCAGAGCTGGAGGTAGCAGAGATGAAAAATTTGAGGCTCTCTTTGGGGGTAATGAGGATGGATAGAATCAGGAATGAGTACATCAGAGGGACAGCCCATGTAAGATGTTTTGGAGACAAAGTCAGAGAGGCTAGATTGAGATGGTTTGGACATGTACAGATGAGGGATAGTGAATATATTGGTAGTAGGATGCTGAGGTTGGAACTACCAGGCAGAAGGCCAAGAGGAAGGCCAAAGAGAAGATTTATGGATGTGGTGAAGGAGGACATGAAGGTAGTTGGAGTAAGAGTAGAAGATACAGAGGATAGGGTGAGATGGAGGCGGATGGCTTGCTATGGCAACCCCTGAAGGGAAAAGCGGAAAGGAAAAGAAGAAACTGCCACAGTTACGCTGAGACACAATTTTGTATGTTTCAGTAAAGCCAGACAAGAAACAGTTGTAGTTAGGATGACATCTTCTTCTTTTCTTCTGACCTTCTCTGGACTTCTCTATTAACATCCTCAAGGTAAACAATGCATCTGTGGTGCTCTTTCTTGGCATGAAACCAAACTGTTGTTCACAAATGCTGACCTCTGCCCTTAGTCTTGCTTCCACTATTCTTTCCTATAACTTCATCGTATGGCTCATCAACTTTATCCCTCTGTAGTTGCCACAACTCTGCACGTCTCCCTTGTTCTTAAAAATGGGCACAAGCACACTTCTCCTCCATTTCTCTGGCATCCTCTCACTCTCTAAGACCCTGTTGAATGTTCGTGTCAGGAAATCTACTGCTATCTCTCCTAGACACTTCCATACCTCCACCGGTATGTCATCAGGACCAACTGCCTTTCCATTCTTCATCCTCTTCAATGCCCTCCTCACTTCACCCTTACTAATCTTTGCTACTTCCTGGTCCTCAACAGTCACCTCTTCTACTCTTTTTTTCTCTGTCATTTTCCTCATTCATCAGCTCTTCAAAGTACTCTTTCCATCTTCCCAGCACACTTATTTCATCAGGATGAGATAATCTTTTATTTTCCCACAATGGATAAATTCTCAATGCTACAGCAGCAAAGTGGATAGATGTACAGAGTTTTAAAGGCAATAATAATTGACACAAATAAACAGAAGTTGAAGAAAAAAGTATCAGATAGAGATATAAACAATAAGCAGGAACCTATAAATAAGGAACAGTTTAAAATTGAGTAATGTATTAAGGACATTACAAAACGGATGTTTGTTAAATTCCTCATACAAAATTCTCACAAGATACAAGTACTTGTGATGAGATGAAATGAAGATAGAATTAAGCTTTCTGGTTATACAGTAACTCCAGAAGGCCTTTCAGTTTCATCGTGTACAGCAGTAAAATATCTTGATGTGACCCCAGTCTTTATTTTGAAGAATAAGCTTTCTTTCAGCTCAGATATATTGCTGACATAAGAAACACGACGTCACTGCATGATGAATAAAACTAGTTGATGTTTATGTTACAGCTAGACTAGAGAAGTGGAATATGTTAAATAATAGTACTCCAGTCGGTGCATAAACAAGCTCCAATTAGCCCAGAATGCAGTGTTTTCTCGATCCAGAAGACAGTAACACATTAAAATTTTACTCAAATTGCACTAGCGCCACTGATTATGCTGTAAATATGACCAATGTTCTATACTACTTACATTTTTTGCATTTGGCAGAAGCACTTATCCAGAGTGACTTTAGCATCTTTGTTCAACTAAGCTGATGAGGCCTGAGGGATTTGCTCAAGGCCCGAATAGTGGCTGATTAGTGGTACAAGGACTAGAACCCCACACTTTTTGACAAGGAACCCAGAGCCTTAACCACTGTCCTATAAAATACTCAATGGTTTGATGCCACATTATCTTAATGATCTTTCATGATTACAGACGCCCCCCAAATGACGTTCATCTGTTTTACGTTTTTTCGATTTTTGTTTTTTTTTTTGTTTTTTTTCAAAAGAAAAAAGTCAAATTTTGAGTTTAGACGTACCTACGTGGTACACAGACATAATGACGCAATGACGCTGTATTCATTGTTTACAAACTACAGACTGAGTGTATATATATAAGTCCAAAATAATACGTTGTCTCTGTGATCTTTGTGTTTACACTGTTTTGCGGACTTTTGTAACCCTAAGCAAATATGGTTGGTCAGAAGTGTAAGCCTACTAGCATGGGTGCAAGTCTCATACACAGAGATGAATTAACTATCTGCTCAGATCGGCACCATGCATACTCAGTTAAGCAAAGACAGTTGTAAAATGAAAACCCAAATCCACAAATTACAGAACAATTACAGATATTATCTTTTAGCAGAATCCTAAGAGTGTATACTTATTTTTATATTAATATTCATTAGGATTTGTACTTGTTCTTTGTATGTATCTCTTGAATAAAGTTTACTTACTTACACAAAAGAAAGAGCTCTCCACTTTGTTGGGATTTACATCAGTGCAGGCTGTGTTCTAAATGAGTTCAACGGCACCCTTGTGCACTTGAAAGACTGGAAGTCTGTATAACCCACAGCAAGTACACTACTTTCGGTATTGAGCACCTCACATATTGTAAGCGTTGATTGGCTGTTTTAAGCTTCATGTAAAGTGACTCTGTATGAATAAGTGACTTATTTGAAATTAATGTTGATATTATTTGATATATTTGATATTATTTTACAATGTTATGTTAATAATAATTGATTTAGGGGTGTTTTATGAGATATGGTAATGGTATTTATGGATGTATAGTACAGTATGAGCGTCATACGTTACACGTCATACGTCACTGTCACAACTTACGTTCACTTTCAACATATGTTCGGGCGTCTGGAACCAATTAAAAACATAAGTCGGGGACCGTCTGTAGTTCAAACAACACAAGCTATCTGTTGGTACTTCGAATACTTCAAATACAAATATGTGACACACTCCACCAAATGTAGGCGGTGTCGCAACTGACATCGGAGCTTTTGAGATAAAACGCGGCTTATCCGGACTTCCGATCTGTCAAGTAAGTGAGTGCGCTTTGAATACTTGTTTAGTACTCAAGAGTCACTTGCTTACTTGAAAGATTGAAAGTCCGGATAAGCGTGTTTTGTCTCAAAAGCTCGGGTGTCAGTTGGGACATCGCTTACATTCGATGGAGCGTGTCACATACAGTATTGAAGAAGCAGAGCTGGGGGGGAGCGGTATCCTGTGGTATACTATAGTGTTCTGATAAACTCGGGTGTTTCAATTCTGATTTGAATATCTTGTGATTTGGTTTATTCATTTCAATATGGTTATTTTTTTTAATTTGCTGCTCTGATGATTAGTTTGCTTGCCTTTGCATTTTTTTTTACAGTCCTCAGCTTTTCCTGATTTCCTGAGAGCACCCAGTGAGCTGTATCAAGCCGGTAAACTTAGTTTTGTGCTGCGAGCACTGGCTGTAGTGCATGTGCTAACATGTGATTTCTGTTGCAACAGGGTGATCACATGTAGATGCAACTGTAGAATTTTCAGTGTGTGTCAGGCATTCTGATCACAGTGTTGTGCTAGCTCAGTGTCTAAAGCTCTACTTTACTGATCCAAAGGTCGGAGTTCAGATTTCCAGTACCACCAAGCTACCATTGTTGGGCCCTTGAGCAAGGCTTTTAACCTTCAATTGATCAGTTGTATAAAAATTATAAATGTAAGTCACTCTGTCAAATGTAAATAATGTGTGCGCCAAAGTAACCCACCAGAATTAATTAAAACTGGAGATACATTCCCTTTGCACAGGTAATAAACCCTAATAATATCATGCTTCCTTATCAGACATGTACATGTTCCTTTCAGTAGGCCTGTCTTGACATAATGTTGGTCACAACTGTTAAAAAAGTCTGAGTGTGGCTTGGAGGTTAGCACATCCGCTTCACAGCTAGAGAGCCTCAATTCGATTCCCAGGCTCAGACGTTTCTGTGTGGAGTTTGCATGTTTGCTTGTGTGGGGTTTCTCAGCACAGCTTCCTTTCACAGTCCAAAAACATGCACAGTAGGCTGTTCAGAAATGGCTTTTCCGAATCACACCTAGGTGTGAAAGTGAGTGTGATTTGTTGTGTGTGCTGCCTCAACAGTCTGGCAAGCTGTCCAGGGTGTACTCCGCCTTCACCCAGAATCGCTTGAGAATGGCACCAGCCTCCACGTGACTCTAATTAGAATTAAGCATCTCAAAAATAAACTAATTAATGATTTCATGTCGGCAGATAATAGTGGTAGGTTTTCTGATTCCATCCAAAAAAACCCCGAGTCTATTTATTTCCAGATTTGAATGCACATTTACCTCTCAGGGAAACATATCAAATTTATCAATGTGCCAATATCAATATGTATCAATACCATATGTATTAATCTTTGAAAATTTGTTACCCTTTTGAATTATAACATTTCCAGGGGTATTACTATTTCATTATTATTATTATTATTATTATTATTATTATTATTATTATTATTATTCCGGAGGGTGAGGTTTGGTCAGTGTGGAAGCTATTCATGATTGTATGTTGTTGTGCACTTTTGTATTATTATTATTATTATTATTATTATTATTATTATTATTAGTCATTAAAACCTTTTTATGTGAAATGGCCATGATATAATACTCGAATCATTTGGTCATGCCTGTTGCCTTTTGTAAGCTTGGATTTTGTGCTCCAAATTTTTCTTAAATTAGCATTGCTTTAAATTTAATTCATGCATCATATATTGAGGTGTTGCTACAAAAATGCACTTGTAGACATTTTCCTCAAACTTTTATAATATTTCAAACTGATTCATGGTCATACCAAGCTGTATCCTTTTATTCTGACAAAATGAACACTAATGGAAAAATTACAATTACTGGTAACGAACATATTCAAAGTTTTATATAAGCAAATATATTTGTATTACAAGCCCTATGATGGCCTGGTGAGCTGTTCAAGGTGTACTCTGCCCTGGCCCAGAGTCTGGTAAGATTGGCGCTATCCTGTCTGCAACCCTAGTTAGGATGAAGCATTGTATTACAATGACTGTTTACAGTGAATAAATGTTGTACTACATGCTACATGGGACCATAAGAAAATCAAACTAAAATCAGATTTCTATAATTTGTGTTAAATAAAATAAATAAAATAAAAAATAAATAAATAAATAAATAAATAAATTTCTATAATATTTATAAAATTTATAAATATTTCTATAATCTGATTTTTAAAGTGTTACGATGTTCATGCTTGCTTCATCGCAATGGTCAGTGGGCTTTATCATGGCATGTTTTAACCTAATCAAAGTTTTAGTACATACTACACAAGAACAAAAGAAAATAAATATTAACCGAGAATTTTTTTACTTATTTTTTCATTTTAATGTGTGAAATTGATTTTGATCACAATTCATAAATCTTGGGGCTCCTGGGAAGCTCGGAGTAGAACCGCTGATGCTCCTCATTGAGAGGAGCCAGTTGGGGTGGCTTGGACATCTGGTTAGAATGCCTCCTGAACCCAACAAGGGTTGACCTAGAACATGCTGGAGGTATTATGTCTCTTGGCTGGTCTGGAAATGACTCAGTGTCCCTCCTGAAGAGCTGGCGGAAGTGGCTGGGGAGAATGACATCTGGACCTCATTGCTTAGGCTGCTGCCCCGTGACCCGACCCTGGCTTTAAGCGGAGGAAGATGATGATGATGATGATTAATAAATCAGGTAAAAGGAAAAAGTCAATATTGTACTGTATTAGTTTGTTTAAAATGGAAAATACATTAATCTATTAGTATTGTGTTGTTTATTTTAGAAAGTTCAGTAAAAGTATTGTCTACTTCAGTCTTTTATTCAGAATAATTGTTAATTGTTAAGGGCAGTATATGTATAAGTATAAATGACTGGTACAATAAACTCTTTTATCATTACACTGTTATAAGTATACCTGGCAAACCCCCCCCCCCCCCCCCACACACACACACACAGATGAGACATTACACTGTAATGTATATACCTAACAACCTCGCTATCTCTCTACCCCCCTCTCTGTGTTTTTGTTGAGGTAAGTATGCTACTTCTGGGATATCGGTGATCCTGATACTTCTTTTTCTGAGTCTTGTGGTCTGTCCTGGTGTGCTGATACTGGCTAGAGTTCTCATTTTGGAAGCCCTTCCCTCCTGCTGATGAAGATGCAGATAGACTTGGATATGCACTCACAAACTGTGAGGATGACTTTTCACTGCTGGTAATATAAACTCTTTTCCCAGAATTATTAGGACTTACAGTTGTTGTATAACCAAGCAGACCACATTTTGTACTGTAGTGATTTTCTCATATGTATGGTTTGTAGTTTTATGGTTCATCTCAAATGAGGATGGATTCCCTTCTGGGCCTGGTTCCTCTCAAAGTTTCTTCCTCACCAACTGAGGGAATATTTCCTTGCCACCGTCACCACGGGCAATGCTCATTAGGGATGTGTCGGGATTGTAGAAAAAGTATTAATTCCTTTTAGAATTAATTTTACACCCTGTGATGGCCTGGCGAGCTGACCAGGGTGTACCCCACCCTTGCCCCGAGTTAGCTGAGATGGGAACCAGCTTCCCCATGACCCTAATTAGGATGAAGCGGTTCAGAAAATGAATGAATGAACTAGTTTTACTCTGTAAAGCTGCTTTATGACAATGTCACTTGTAAAAAGCGCGAAATAAATAAAACTGAATTGTGTTGAATTGGCAGTAAAAGTTGTTTATCTGAACACTGTTATTCTTCTTTTACTTTTGGCTGCTCCCTTCAGGGGTCGCCACAGCAAATCATCCGCCTCCACCTCACCCTGTCCTCCGCATCTTCTTTTCTGACTCCAACGACCTTCATGTCTTCCTTCACCACATCTATACATCTCTTCTTTGGTCTTCCTCGAGGCCTTCTGCCTGGTAGTTCCAACCTCAGCATCCTACTGCAAATATACTCACTATCCCTCCTCTGTACATGTCCAAACCATCTCAATCTAGCCTCTCTGACTTTGTCTCCAAAACATCTTACGTGGGCTGTCCCTCTGATATACTCATTTCTGATCCTATCCATCCTCGTTACGCCCAGAGAGAACCTCAACCTTTTCATCTCCGCTACCTCCAGCTCTGTCTCCTGCCTTTTCCTCAGCGCCACTGTTTCTAAGCCATACAACATCGCTGGCCTCACCACCGTCTTGTACACTTTTCCCTTCATGCTTGCTGACACTCTCCTATCGCACATCACACCGGACACTTTTCTCCAACCATTCCAGCCTGCCTGCACATGCTTCTTCACCTCTTTTCCACACTCTCCATTGCTCTGGATTGTTGAGCCTAAGTACTTAAAATCCTCCACCTCTGTTATCTCTGCTCCCTGTAACATCACCGTTCCTCCTGGGTCCTTCTCATTCACACACATGTATTCTGATTTTCTGAGGCTAACCTTCATTCCTCTCCTTTCCAGGGCATACCTCCACCTCTCTAGATTTTCCTGCACTTGTTCTCTGCTCTCACTACAGATCACAATGTCATCTGCAAACATCATAGTCTATGGAGATTCTTGTCGCACCTTGTCTGTCAGCCTGTCCATCACCATAGCAAACAAGAAGGGGCTCAGAGCTGACCCTTGATGCAGTCCCACCTCCACCTTGAATCCGTCGGTCACACCGACAGCACACCTCACCACTGTCTTACATCTCTCATACATGTCCTGCACCACTCTAACATACTTCTCTGCCACTCCAGACTTCCTCATGCAATACCACAGTTCTTCTCTTGGCACCCTGTCATATGCTTTTTCCAGATCCACAAAGGCACAATGTAGCTCCCTCTGACCTTCTCTGTACTTCTCTATTAACATCCTCAAAGCAAACATTGCATCTGTGGTGCTCTTTCTTGGCATGAAACCAAACTGTTGTTCACAAATGCTGACCTCTGCCCTTAGTCTAGCTTCCACTATTCTTTCCCATAACTTCATCGTATGGCTCATCAACTTTATCCCTCTGTAGTTGCTGCAACTCTGCACGTCTCCCTTGTTCTTAAAAATGGGCACCAGCACACTTCTCCTCCACTCCTCCGGCATCTGCTCACTCTCTAGTACCTTGTTGAATGTTCTTGGCAGAAAATCTACTGCTACCTCTCCTAGACACTTCCATACCTCCACAGGTATATCATCAGGACCAACTGCCTTTCCATTCTTCATCCTCTTCAATGCCCTTCTCACTTCACCCTTACTGATCTTTGCTACATCCTGCTCCTCAATGGTCACCTCTTCTACTCTTTTTTCTCTCTCATTTTCCTCATTCATCAGCTCTTCAAAGTACTCTTTCCATCTTCCCAGCACACTTCTGTCATCATCCAATACATTTCCCTCTCTGTCCTTTATCAATCTAACTTGCTGCACGTCCTTCCCATCTCTATTTCTCTGCTGTGCCAACCTGTATAGATCATTTTCTCCCTCTTTACTGTCCAACCTATCATACAAGTCATCATACGCCCTCTGTTTGGCCTTAGCCACTGCTACCTTCGCCTTACGCTGTGTCTCCCTGTACTCCTGTTTACTCTCTTCGGTCCTCTCAATGTCCCACTTCTTCTTAGCTAACCTCTTCCTTTGTACACACTCCTGCACTTCCTCATTCCACCACCAAGTCTCCTTATCTACTTTCCTTCCAGAGGACACACCAAGTACTCTCCTACCTGTGTCCCTGATCACATTTGCTGTGGTTGTCCAGTCATTTGGAAGCACATCCTGGCCACCCAAAGCCTGTTTCAATGCCTCCTTGAAGACAACACGACACTTCCTTTTTCAGCTTCCACCACTTTGTCTTCTGCTCTGCCTTTGCCTTTTTCACCTTTCTCACCATCAGAGTCATCCTGCACACCACCATCCTATGCTGTTTGGCAACACTCTCACCCACTATGACTTTGCAGTCACTGACTTCCTTCAAATTACATCGCCTACACAAGATGTAGTCTACCTGTGTGCTCCTATCTCCGCTTTTATAAGTCACCCTATGCTCCTGTTTCTTCTGGAAGAAAGTATTCACCACAGCCATTTCCATCCTTTTTGCCAAATCTATCAACATCTGTCCTTCTGCGTTCCTGTCCTGGATACCAAACCTGCCCATCACTTCCTCGTCCCCTCTGTTGCCTGCACCAACATGTCCATTGAAGTCTGCACCAATGACCACTCTTTCACCTCTGGCGGTACTCTGCATCACTTCATCTAAGTCACTCCAGAATTTCTCCTTCTCTTCTAGCTCACATCCTGCCTGTGGGGCATAAGCACTAACAACATTGAGCATTACACCTTCAATTTCTAACTTGAGACTCATCACTCTGTCTGACACTCTTTTCACTTTTAGAACATTCCTGACAAACTCCTCCTTCAAGATGACTCCTACTCCATTTCTCTTCCCATCCACACCATGATAAAACAGCTTAAACCCTGCTCCTAAGCTTTTAGCTTTGCTACCTTTCCACCTGGTCTCCTGAACACACAGTATGTCCACCTTCCTCCTCTGCATCATGTCAGCCAGCTCTCTACCTTTTCTTTGCATAGTTCCAACATTCAAAGTCCCCACTCTCAATCCTAGACTCATGCCTTTCCTCTTCTCTCTCTGCCTACGGACACGCCTCCCACCTCTCCTTCTTCGACGTCTTCGACCAACAGTAGTCCAAGTTCCATCAGCACCCTGTTGATTGACAGCACTGATGGCGGTCGTTGTTAACCCGGGCCTCGACCGATCCGGTATGGGGGTAATACTTCTGATTTGCATCATAAATGTTTGGCATTGGTTTTACGTTGGATGCCCTTCCTGACACAACCCTCAGCATTTCTCCGGGCTTGGGACCGGCATGAGGGGGAGAGACACTGGTTAGTGCCCCCCCACCTTATGGCTGCATTATCTGAACACTGTTATTATTATTTAATATTTTCTGCTTGGTGGCAGTAGTGGTCTAGTGGATAGGGCACAGGATCGCTGATCCTCAGGTTGGGGGTTCGAGTCCCCAAAGGGTTGTCACTGTCCCCCCTCAGTGCAGTTAAAGGGGTTATCAAAGGGGGTTATCACTGTCTATGGTGAGAAGCATGTAAAAGAACCATTGCTGACCTTCGTAAAGAGTAGCTGCAAAGCCCTCAGCGTGTTTCTGGGGGACAAATAGCAAGCGTTCCCGCGTCCCGGTTAAGTTTCTCCGGAAGAGACCAGTTGCTACACTACCCTACGGGGATAAGATATGATGATGATGATGATTTTCTGCTTGTTCTGGAGCGTTAGCATAACGATTTAAAGTAACTTTGTTGTTATCGTTCTATTGTTTTCTGTCTGCTTTTTTCTCAAACAGAATGCCGATCATATCTACCAAGATCAATGAGAGTGTCTCTTTGGCCCGCTCTTGTTCTTTTCCTTCTCCCCTCCTTCAGTGACTCATTATGATTTAGAAAATCAATTATCAGGAAACAGAAGAGGAAGGCATCCACAATGTGGGCTACTTTTCTTCCTCCCGACCGCCCTGCTAGATCTTAATCAAACAACCTGTTATAATGCCAAGATCCAGTGTTCTATAAAAGTACCCGCTCCCCTCCCCTGTCTCTTCCTCTCACCCCTCTTCTCAGTCTCTCTCTCTCTCTCTCTCATCCCCTTCTTCTCTCTCTCTCTCTCTCTCTCTCTCTCTCGCATCCCCTCCTTATCTCTCTCTTTCTCTCTCTCCCTTCCTCTCATTCCCCTTCTCTCTCTCTCTCTCTCTTCCTCTCACCCCTCTCTCTCCCTCTCCTCCCTGCTCTCTCTCTCTCTCTCTCTCTCTCTCTCTCCCCCTCTCCTCTCTCTCTCTTCCTCTCACCCCCTCTCTCTCTCTCCCCCCACCTCTCTCTCTCTCTCTCTCTCTCTCTCTCTCTCTCTCTCTCTCTCTGTCTAACTTATGCACATCTGTTTGATGTTAATTGTTTACTAATGTGTCTTTTTTATTGATAACAGTAAATTGCTGGATTGGGTATTTATTTTTATATGCTAGGATAAGTCTATACTTTCACCTTCATGACCCAATGTAAACGATCAAAACTCACTCGTGCATAGCTTATGTCTTAAGACTTTGGGTGGGTTTCATCTGGGTACTAAAGTTTCCTCCCACTGTACAAAAACAAGCACTTAACACAAATCAACTGTTCCAAAGTCCCCATAAGACAGAGTATGAATGGTTAAATGGCTGTTGGCCCTGTAATGAACTAGTGAGCTCTCCAGGATTATAGTCCACCTTTGCCCAATGATGGCTGAAATAGGCACCATCCTGATCGTGATCAGAGTAGGATAAAGCAGTTCAAGGGAAAAAAATGAATGTATAAATGTTTAAATATTGTTTGTGTTCAGGACAATACACAGCCCAAAAGTATGGAATTAATAAAATTTAATTGTATTCAAAAATTAAATGATGTAATATTTTTACACCGACTGTAATGTCAAAATCCAAACTTTGGTAGAATATATTGTACCTGTTTTTGTGATCTTTGCAGTCCATCTAGTGGCCAAGATTTTCTCACTGCCATGTCTACAGTTTAAAAACACGAACAACATTCACTACATCAGTGGAATATGTGAACCAACCTGTGTGGACATTTGCACGACTTTAATACAAAACGCATTCAATTGTCATTTCTTCCAAAATGGATGAGTGTCTTAGTCAATGTTTACCAGAAAATTTCTGTACAACATGCACCCAATTTTGTGGAGGTACACACTTTGGTGAAAACATTTAACATCCACTTTCAAACTCAGAAAAAATGGATTACGATACAGTACATGGAATGATGCTGTATTTTGACAAACTAGTGACACTGCTTAAAATAAGCACATAATTTATTGATTGGTAGTGACGTTACTTCCTGTTTTCGAATCCCCGGCGGCAACTGCTCTTTTCATTCATTTTCTGAACCGCTTAATCATAAAGCTCACGGCTGGCGCCCATCTCAGCCGACTCTGGGCAAGGGTGGGGTCCTCCCTGGACAGCTCGCCAGGCCATCGCAATAATAATAATCATCATCATCATCATCAAGGGCGGAAGCAGGGGGGAGCACATGGCGCCCGAGCCCCCCCCCCCCCCCCCCCACACACACACACACACACACACACACACACACACACACACACACACAGCAGGAGTTGAGTTCTGCTGGACAAGAAATTATGTGTATTCACAATCTTATACCCCCCCACGGTCAAACAAGCCTACGCCCTTGATCATCATCATCATCAATGTTCCCTGTAATTTTTCCTCTATCTGGGAATACAGACAACCTACCTGAGCACACTGAGGCCCACTGTGAGCAACATCACAAGTGCTCGCTGTGGCCACACCCCAGTATCACACCTGGGATCATTGAAAGTTTCATGACTTATTAAACACAGTTTTATAGATGACATCATTTTCCTCCCTGAATTTGAAATATATGACTAGCATTTTGTGTCCTGTCATGTCTGGCTCTCATCTACTGTCAGGGTGTGCCAGGGTGCATTTTTAAGCACACACATAGTCTCATTCTGCACTCTCTTATTGATTCACAAATTGAAAGGTATAGTTTTTCTTCGCCAGCTTTCTGCTGTACTCACAGACTTTGCGCAGTTCTTTTTTTACTTTGGTTTAGGGAGTCTTCTTCTTCTTCTTCTTCTTCTTCTTTTACTTTCGGCTGCTCCCTTCAGGGGTCGCCACGGCAAATCATCCGCCTCCATCTCACCCTGTCCTCTGCATCTTCTTTTCTGACTCCAACGACCTTCATGTCTTCCTTCACCACATCCATCAATCTCTTCTTTGGTCTTCCTCGAGGCCTTCTGCCTGGTAGTTCCAACCTCAGTATCCTACTGCCAATATACTCACTATCCCTCCTCTGTACATGTCCAAACCATCTCAATCTAGCCTCTCTGACTTTGTCTCCAAAGCATCTGACATGGGCTGTCCCTCTGATATACTCATTTCTGATCCTATCCATCCTCGTTACTCCCAGAGAGAACCTCAACATTTTCATCTCCGCTACCTCCAGCTCTGCCTCCTGCCTTTTCCTCAGCGCCACTTTTTCTTAGCTAACCTTTTCTTTTGTACACACTCCTGCACTTCCTCATTCCACCACCAAGTTTCCTTATCTACTTTCCTTCCAGAGGAAGGAAGGGAGTCGACGTATCATATTTCCTGGCCGCTCGTTTCGTCATGATAACGGGGTTAGCATTAGCATCACTTCACTCAGCAGCACTGTTATTATTGTTATGGAGCGTGTATGAGCGCAACAAGTGACGGTGCCGTGATTGGCTGCGTAGCGTGATTGCATTGCATCGTGTGATTGGCTGGACACCTGTCACTCACTAAAAGTTCTATACCGTGTATGTAATTAATCTGCAGCGCGTTCACTGCGCTGGATCGGTTTTCTTGTGCGCTGAGAGTGTTCGAGCGGTGCGCAGTTGCGCAGCTTAGAAGGAACGTTGATCATCATCATCATCTTCTGCTTCTTCTTCTTCCTCTGCTTAATCCGGGGAAAGATCGTAGAGGCAGCAGCATAAGCAGTTCAGTTTTTCTCCGAGCTGTGCCTGAATGTCTGAGTTTCTCACCCTATCTCTAATGGAGAGCCCCATCACCCAGAAAAGGAAGCTCATTTCAGCCTCTTGTAACTGAGATTTTGTTCTTTCAGTCACTACTCAAAGTTCATGACCAGAGGTGAGGGTTGGAACATATCAACTGGTAAATTGAGAACTTTGCCTTGTGGCTCAGCTCCCTCTTCACAAGGACGGACAGGTACAATCTCGGCTTTATAACCAAGGCTGGAGCAAATCACCTGCCGATCTCCTGCTCCATCCTTTCTTCACTTATGTATAAGACCCTGAGATACTTGAACAACTCTACTTAGGGCAGGACCTCATTCAAGACCCAGAGGGAGCATTCCCCTTTTCCGACTGAGAACCATGGCCTCAGACTTGGTGCTGTTCCTCATCCTGCCTGCTTTGCACTCGTTTGTGAATCACTCCAGTGACAACTGGAGGTCCTAGATTGATGAACCCAAAAGGACAACGTCACCTGGAAAAAGTAGAGACAAGATCCTTTGGCCACCATACCAGAACCCCTCAACGCCACAGCTGCGCCTATAAATTTTGTCCATAAGAATTACGAATAGAATTGGGGACAAAGGATGTTCTAGGTGGATTCCAAGCCTGACCGGAAACAAATTCGACCTGTTGTTACCAATCCAGACCAAGCTCTGGCTCTGGTGCTAGAGAGACCGAATGGCCCGTATCCACAGGTCTGGTATGCCGCCCCACAAGATAGCCCTAGGGACACATCAAAAATCTTTTCTAAATTCGCAAAACGCATGTGGATAGATTTGGCAAACCCTCCACGATCCTGTAGAATGTATCGAGTTGTCCGAGAGTGCCACGACCAGAACAAAAAACATTTGCTCGAAATCTACTGTGCACTCAGCACACCATGATAGCTAATTTATCATTTTAAGTACCTGTGAGTGCATTTTTAATCAATGGACTGTTATCCAATAGAATGTTGATTTTGTTGTTGTTACTTAGTAAATGAAAGTAAGTAGAATGTAGAATCTATACAGCGAAATAAATCAAGTTTGAGTGGGACTCGAACCTCAACCTTAGGATCAGCGATCCAGTGCCTTTACCACCAGGCCACCACTGCCCTCCATCTGGCCATAGGGCAAAAACTGTTAAAACATTCCTTGAAGACACATTAGGTCAATGTTATGGCCTGCAAATAGTCCGGATCTCAATCCAATTGAAAATCTCTGGTGGAAGTTGAAGAAAATGGTCCATGACAAGGCTTAACCTGCAAACAGAGGAAGTTGGAGCCAGATTGATGAAGAGTACTGTTCGTCACTCAAAAAATCCATACCTCTGAGATTACAAGCTGTTATAAAAGCCAGAGGTGGTGCGTTGAAGTGTTCATTTGTTGTTGTTTTTTTTCAGGATTCCATAATTTGATGCTCAAAATTGAGTGATTCCATAATTTATTCCCCTGCTTGGTCTAAAAAAGTAACTGTTACTGACGACCACATTTTCTTGAGTTCTTTTAGTGTTTCTTGAAGCCAGAAAGTTGCCATTTGAAATGCCTTTAGTTTTGTGTCATGTCTGTGATCTGCTTTTTTTCTGCAAAATTAAACAACTGAATGAACATCCTCCAAGACTGGTGATTCCAAAATTTTTGCCAGGGGTTGTAGAACACACAACCTATCACACCATCATCTATTGTTATACCACTGATATAAGCTTGGAAAGTTTACTTTCTTCATTCATTCATTTTCTGAGCCGCTTTTTAGATTAGGAAAGCCTGGAAATTAAACGTAGGGACTTTGTGTGAGGTGGACATGCTAACCACTGTGCAACTAGTGTCCCATCCAGGGGGAGTTGAATCCTGGTCGCTTCATGCTATGGAAACCGGAGATAATCACCGGCCTGATGAGCCACGAGGCTTGGCTGTAAAAACCCAGACTTTACCTTACCTAGTGGCTCATCAGGCCAAGGCTTATTCCTGGTTTCTGTAGTGTGATGCGACTAGTAGTTCAACTCCTCCTGGATGGGATGCTAGTTCATCACAGGTTACCTTCCGAGTATATTTATTTACTGGTACCCATTTATACTGCTGGGTGAACAAAGGCACACTTGTGGTTAAGACCTTGCCCAGGGGTCTTAGCACAGCGGGGGTCTAACTGTGATGTGAACACACAACCTCCTGATCATGAGCGCAGCACGCTAACCACTACGCTACCAGCTACAAATAAATTTAAAAGAACCCCATACATTTTTTCCCATGTACAGATAAAGAGATCTTTCATGCTGGAATGGTTCAGGCTGGAATGGTTGGACAGGCTGGAATGGTTGGAGAAAAGTGTCCGGTGTGATGTGTGATAGGAGATTGTCAGCAAGAATGTAGGGAAAAGTGTACAAGACGGTGGTGAGGCCAGCGATGTTGTATGGATTAGAAACAGTGGCGCTGAAGAAAAGGCAGGAGGCAGAGCTGGAGGTAGCGGAGATGAAAATGTTGAGGTTCTCTCTGGGAGTAACGAGGATGGATAGGATCAGAAATGAGTATATCAGAGGGACAGCCCACGTAAGATGTTTTGGAGACAAAGTCAGAGAAGCTAGATTGAGATGGTTTGGACATGTACAGAGGAGGGATAGTGAGTATATTGGCAGTAGGATGCTGAGGTTGGAACTACCAGGCAGAAGGCCTCAAGGAAGACCAAAGAAGAGATTTATGGATGTGGTGAAGGAAGACATGAAGGTCGTTGGAGTCAGAAAAGAAGATGCGGAGGACAGGGTGAGGTGGAGGCGGATGATTTGCTGTGGCGACCCCTGAAGGGAGCAGCCGAAAGTAAAAGAAGAAGAAGAAGAAGAAGAAGAAGAAGAAGAAGTACAGATAAAGAGCTCTTTATTGTCAGATGTTGCATGAATAATGAAAATTGGTTCAGCTGCAATTATAAAAAAAAAGAAATGCTCAAAAGACAACTAAGGAACTATCGGTGGCGGCGGCGGCAGCCGTACGTCTCGAGAGACGATGGTGTAGCGCTATGGTAGGCATTTGCGGTAGTGACTGTAAAGGCCCACCCTAGAGTGAGTTTCTTAAACAATTACTGCATACAAAAGGGATTTGCGGTGCCGCCTTCTTTCCTCTTTGCTCTTTTCTCAGCTAGCTTGTTTATTCTGTTAGTTTCAGCTTTGTTGACCCCCTCGTTGACAGTGGTCTTCCAGAGCTGGTGTTTCAGCAGTGCCTTCCCAGGTGTTGATGTCGATGCCAGATAATTTCATGTCCCGCTTGCACACGTCCTTGTACCGAAGCTGTGGTCTTCCTGTGCGGCGGGAGCCCTCACTCAGCTCTCCATACAACATGTCTTTAGGGATGCGCCCCTCGTCCATTCGCCGTACGTGACCCAACCACCTAAGTCGTCTCTGGCTCAGCAGTGCGAGCAGACTTGGTATGCCAGCACGCTGTAGTACCTCGGTTTTGGTTACTTTGTCTTGCCATTTTTTATGGAGCAGACGCCTGAGACAGCGGAGGTGGAAGCTGTTGAGCTGCTTTTCCTGACTAGCGTACGTGGACCAGGCCTCACTGCCATAAAGGAGTGTGCTGAGTACACAGGCCTGGTAGACACAGCTTGGTGGTCTCCGTTAGCTGGGTGTTACTCCATACACGCTTATTCAGTTTGGACATCACTGCAGCGGCCTTTGATAACCCAGTTCGCTGCACTAGGGGTGGGGGGTGACAGTGACAACCTGTGGTGAGTGGGGCTTGAACCCCCAACCTTAGGATCAGTGATCCAGCACCAATATTTCTTCAGCTCCACATTTCAGGCTGTTTTCATGACTCCCATTCCAGACTAATTGAACAGCCCTGGTGTTGTTCATACCTGAAGAGACATTTTTTTTACACAGCTTTTAGCATATGGGCCACCACTGCCCTTCTGTAAAGAATATTGATGTGAGATTATATGAGATATATATATATATATATATAAGATATAAAACACAACACTTTGAAAAGAATTTCACTTGTTTGAAACGTCACTAAAGGTGCTCCAAGAGAAGGAAACATGATATCGGATTCCATTGTTCCGCCCAGCCCGAGTGCAACAACATAAAACCCTGCTCTCCGCAATCACGTGCACTCAGGTTGATATCGCGCTGGTTCTCTCGTTGGCATTTACAGTACTTTTTTTTATCGGATGGGGGCTCGCAAACATTTGAACTTTTCAAAATATTTCGAAATGAGACGGTTGTTTTTGCTCGCGTTTGTTTTGAGAGGCTACAATCTGGACACTTCGGGTGGTGAGTATATTTTACATAAACCACCTCACTTCGAAAGTTTCAGCGGTAGTGAATTTCTCCAGTGTGAGATTAATAAAGCTGTATCTATCTAGGAAGGGATGTTCATGTCTCGAGCACGGTAAACAACCACCTTCAGCTTTATATCTGTTTCGGTTTCTGGTTTGAGTCACAGGAATAACGATTTACCTAAATTACCAAACTATCCACCACAGCGCGCATCACAACAACCCCGTCAGTGTTACTTTATCTGGTACAGATTAGCGGTGGACTGTTGGAGTGATGCAAGAGAGACGAACCCGAGCAGTTTATTCAAGTAGAGCAGTGGGTCTTAACCTGGGTTCGATCGAACGCTTGGGGTTCGGTGAGTCAGTCTCAGGGGTTCGACTCGTGTTCATGACGACATGCCCTGCTTGGCCCCTCATTGGCTGCAGGTGATCACGCTACATTGCTTGGCCAATCTGTGCTGCAGGAAATTGCTCAATAGTCGACTTGTGCCTGTGGCGATGGTATGTCATGTGATTTCTTTCTGAACGTTTGAATTCTTTAAGCAAAAAAAGAAAGTGGTCGGACGAATATATACAACATGGATTCACATATATAACGGAATGTGATGCCAGTCAGCTTCCTATCTGCATGATTTGCGAAGTAGGATCAACCCCCGCTGACTGGTGTATACATTCATGTCTATGTGTATATAATATCAATTAAACATTCAAAAATAATGCATATAAGATGGCAATAAAATATAAATACACACAAATACAGACGCGCGCGCGCACACACACAAATGTGCGTGCACGCACTCGGACGCACACCTCATAAAAATGTAAGTACTGTACGTAGTTTTGATGGGCGGAGTTCATGCTTTGCATTGGTTTTGTTCTTTCAACACAGTGATGGTAATGCACAGTTCACTTTGATGCCCCAGTAAAAACTATGTCTTGAAAAAAAAATCATATTTTATTCTTCAATAAAGAAGGGTTCGGTGAAATAAGCATATGAAACTGGTGGGGTTCACTACCGCCAACACTGAGGTAGAGGTTGGCAGTGGCGTGTAATGTCTCGGTTGTCCAGGGTTCGATGAGGTCGGTCGAGTAGGTTGGCCAGTTCAAAACCCGGATACTTTTCCTACACAGCCATGATGTTGTAATTACTAGTCCTTCTGAAAAAAATAGCATATTATGATGAAGTTCATTATTTTCTGTAATGTACTGATAAAAATTAAACTTTCATATATTTTAGATTCATTGCTCACCAACTGAAATATTTCAGGTCTTTTATTGTTTTAATACTGATGATTTTGGCATACAACTCATGAAAACCCAAAATTCCTATCTCAAAAAAATGAGCATATCATGAAAAGGTAGTCTAAACGAGCTATTAACCGAATCATCTGAATCAACCAATTAACTCTAAACACCTGCAAAAGATTCCTGAGGCTTTTAAAAACTCCCAGCCTGGTTCATTACTCAAAACCGCAATCATGGGTCAGACTGCCGACCTGACTGCTGTCCAGAAGGCCATCATTGACACCCTCAAGCAAGAAGGTAAGATACAGAAAGAAATCTCTGAGCGAATAGGCTGTTCCCAGAGTGCTGTATCAAGCCACCTCAGTGGGACGTCTGTGAGAAGGAAAAAGTGTGGCACAAAACGCTGCCCAGACCCTGAGGAAGATTGTGGAGAAGGACCGATTCCAGACCTTGGGGGACCTGTGGAAGCAGTGGACTGGGCTACAGGTGCCGCATTCCCCAGGTCAAGCCACTTTTGAACCAGAAACAGCGGCAGAAGCGCCTGACCTGGGCTACAGAGAAGCAGCACTGGACTGTTGCTCAGTGGTCCAAAGTACTTTTTTTGGATGAAAGCAAATTTTGCATGTCATTCGGAAATCAAGGTGCCAGAGTTTGGAGGAACACTGAGGACAAGGAAATGCCAAAATGCCTGACGTCCAGTGTCAAGTACCCACAGTCAGTGATGGTCTGGGGTGCCATGTCAGCTGCTGGTGTTGGTCCACAGTGTTTTATCAAGGGCAGGGTCAATGCAGCTAGCTATCAGGAGATTTTGGAGCACTTCATGCTTCCATCTGTTGAGAAGCTTCATGGAGATGAAGATTTCATTTTTCAGCACGACCTGGCACGTGCTCAAAGTGCCAAAACCACTGGTAAATGGTTTACTGACCATGGTATTCCTGTGCTCAATTGACCTGCCAACTCTCCTGACCTGAACCCCATAGAGAATCTGTGGGATATTGTGAAGAGAAAGTTGAGAGACACCAGACCCAACACTGTGGACGAGCTTAAGGCCGCTAGCGAAGCATCCTGGGCCTCCATAACACCTCAGTAGTGCCACAGGCTGATTGCCTCCATGCCACGCCGCATTGAAGCAGTCACTTCTGCAAAAGGATTCCTGACCAAGTATTGAGTGCATAACTGAACATAATTATTTGAAGGTTGACTTTATTGGTATTAAAAACACTTTTTTTTTTTTTTTTTTTTCCATTGGTCGGATGAAATATGCTAATTTTTTGAGATAGGAATTTTGGGGTTTTGTGAGCTGTCTGCCAAAATCATCAGTATTAAAACAATAAAAGACCTGAAATATTTCAGTTGGTGTGCAATGAATGTAAAATATATGAAAGTTTACTTTATCAGTACATTACAGAAAATAATGAACGTTATCACAATATGCTAATTTTTTGAGAAGGACTAGTAATGCTGCATTTGGTGCTGTCAGCGTGTTTCTGTCCCTTGCGGTTGTGTTAGGAAGGGTGTCCAACAGAAAAACCTATGCCAAATCAAACATGCGAATCAGATGTTTCACTTTGGTGACCCCTAAAAAAGGGTAAAAGCCGAAAGGAATAGAAAGGGTCTGGCATTGTCGTGTTGCAAAATGCAAGGTCTTCTCTGAAAGAGACGACGTCTCGATGGGCGCATACTGGAACCTGACAACTGTATACCTTTCTGCATTGACGGTCTTTTTCCAGATGTGCAAGCTGCCCATGCCACACGCACTCATGCAATCCCATACCATCACAGATGCAGGCTTCTGAACTGAGCGCTGATAACAACTTGGGTTGTCCTTGTCCTCTTTAGTCCGGATGACATAGCGTCCCAGTTTTCCATAAAGAACTTTGAATCCTGATTCATCTGACCACAGAACAGTTTTCCACTTTGCCACACTGTAGTTTCAGCTGGCAATGGCGGATGGCACGGTGGATTGTGTTCAAGAGTGAGCCCATTCTGTGGTTTCTCTTACAGTAGCATTCCTGTTTGTAGTGCAGTGCCGTTTAAGGTCCCGAAGATGACGGGCATCCAGTATGGTTTTTTGGCCTTGACCCTTACGCAAAGATTGTTCCAGATTCTCTGACTCTTTGGATGATGTTATGTACTGTAGATGATAACTTCAAGCTCTTTGTAATTTTTCACCGGGAAACACCTTTCTGATTTTGCACCAGTATCTTTCTGCACAACATTGGGGGAATTGATGATGCTCTACCCATCTTGGCTTCTGAGAGACATTGACACTCTGAGAAGCTCTTTTTATACTCAGCCATGTTGCCAATGGCCCTCATTAGTGGTAATTGGTCTTCCAGCTGTTTGTTATAAGTGCAATTGACTCTTTATTGACTTCATTATTGACTCTTGTGAAAAACATAAATACAATGAAGTGTGTTTTAAATATAAATTGTGTATTTTTGAGTAACACTATGATAATCTTCCATCATCAGATTGCTCTGAAGTGAAAAACGTCACATGTGACACGGAAGGAAATGCTGTATTGGACACTGCTGCGTTGTATAAATATGACCGCTGTGAGTGGAGTTTTAAAGAAAAGGTAAATATAAATAATACCCCACTTTTTTAATTAGAGAAAGTTTCAAATTGAAGTAGTCCTTATATTAAACCACAGGTCTTTTTCGATACACATTTCGCTTTGAAATGATTGTCACACTGGTACCCTTGTAAAGAGGGAACTGTAGCATATGCACTTTCTGCACAGGATGAGGAGAGGGCACCTACCTGGTTCCATTCTCAACACCTTTTACAGAGGAACTATAGGGAGCATATTAACCAGCTGCATCTCAGTCTGGTCAGGAGCTTGTAGAGCCTCTGGTTGGAAATCCATTCAGAGGGTGGTGAGGACAGCAGAGAAAATCTTTGGGAACTCATTTCCCCCCTCCAGAACACTGCAAAGAAACGCTGTCTGATGAGGGCTCAAAACATCACCAGAGACCACTCCCACCATGGGCTGTTCTCAACTTTTGGTCTCTGAAAGGAGATTCTGCAGCATACTGAGCCGAACAGCCAGGCTCACGAACAGTTCTGTTATGCAATTTATAAGCTTGCTGAATGCATTCAAATATTCCTTCCTCTTCACCCAGACACCACACACACATGTACAAATGACTGCATCAATAAGGCTTATTCTTCTTTTTCTTTCGGCTTTTCCCTTCAGGGGTCGCCACAGCAAACCATCTGCCTCCATTTCATTCTATCCTCTGGATCTTCTACTCTTACTCCATCTACCTTCATGTCTTCCTTCACCACATCCATAAATCTTCTCTTTGGTCTTCCTACTTTCAGCATCCTACTGCCAATATACTCACTATCCCTCCTCTACATGTCCAAACCATCTCAATCGAGCCTCTCTGACTTTGTCTCCAAAACGTCTTACATGTGCTGTCCCTCTGATGTACTCATTCCTGATCCTACCCATCCTCGTTACTTCCAAAGAGAACCTCAACATTTTCATCTCTGCCACCTCCAGCCTGCCCCCTGTCTTTTCCTCAGTGCCACTGTTTCTAAACCATACAACATCGCTGGCCTAATCACAGTCTTGTACACTTTTTCTTTTCATTCCGATACCTTCTATCACACATCACACCTGCCTGCACACGCTTCTTCACCTCTTTTTCACACTCTCCATTGCTCTGGATTGTTGAGCCTAAGTACTTAAAATCCTCCTTCTTTATCTCTGCTCCCTGTAACCTCACTGTTCCTCTTGGGTCCTTGTTGTTCGCACACATGCATTCTGTTTTACTGAGGCTAACTTTCATTCCTCTCCTTTCCAGGGCATACCTCCACCTCTCTAGATTTTTCTTGCACTTGTTCTCTGCTCTCACTGCAGATCACAATGTCATCTGCAAACATCATAGTCCATGGAGATTCTTGCCTAACCTCGTCTGTCAGCCTGTCCATCACCATAGCAAACAAGAAGGGGCTCAGAGCGGACCCTTGATGCAGTCCCACCTCCACCTTGAACTCCTTTGTCACACCGACAGCACACCTCACCATTGTCTTACATCTCTCATACATGTCCTGCACCACTCTAATATACTTCCTCATGCAATACCACAGTTCCTCTCTCGGCACCCTGTCATATGCTTTCTCCATATCCACAAAGGCACAATGCAGCTCCTTCTGACTTTCTCTGTACTTCTCTATTAACATCCTCAAGGCAAACACTGCATCTGTGGTAATCATTCTTGGCATGAAACCAAACTGTTGTCCACAAATGCTGACCTCTGCCCTTAGTCTCGCTTCCACTATTCTTTCCCATAATTTCATCGTATGGCTCATCAACTTTATCCCTCTGTAGTTGCCACAACACTGCACAGCTCCCTTGTTCTTAAAAAATTGGCACTAGCACACGTCTCCATTCCTCTGGCATCTGCTCACTTTCTAAAACCTTGTTGAATGTTCTTGTCAGAAAATCTACTGCGACCTCTCCTAGACCCTTCCATACCTCCACAGGTATGTCATCAGGACCAACTGCCTTTCCACTCTTCATCCTCTTCAATGCCCTCCTCACTTCACCCTTACTAATCTTTGCTACTTCCTGGTCCTCAACAGTCACCTCTTCTACTCTTTTTTTTTTTTTTTTTTTCTCTTATTTTCTTCATTTATCAGGTCTTCAAAGTACTCTTTCCATCTTTCCAGCACACTTCTGTCATCAGTCAATACATTTCCCACCCTGTCCTTAATCACTCTAACTTGCTGCACGTCCTTCCCATCTCGAATTCTTTGCTGTGCCAACCTGTATAGATAATTTTCTCCCTCCTTACTGTCCAACCTAGCATACAAGTCATCATACGCCCTTTGTGTGGCCTTTGACACCGCTACCTTTGCCTTACGCTGTGTCTCCCTGTACTCCTGTTTACTCTCTTGGGTCCTCTCTGTCCCATTTCTTCTTAGCTAACCTCTTCTTTTGTACACACTCCTGCACTTCCTCATTCCGCCACAAAGTCTCCTGATCTACTGTCCTTCCAGAGGACATACCAAGTACTTTCCTACCTGCCTTCTTGGTCACATTATCTGTAGTTGTCCAGTCATCTGGAAGCACTTCCTGACCACCCAAAACCTGTTTCAACTCCTCCTTGAAGACAACACGACACTCTTCCTTTTTCAGCTTCCACCACTTTGTCTTCTGCTCTGCCTTTGCCTTCTTCACCTTTCTCACCATCAGCATCATCCTGCAAACCACCGTCCTATGCTGTTTGGCAACACTCTCACCCACTACTACTTTGCAGTCACTGACTTCCTTCAAATTACATCTCCTACACAAGATGTAGTCTACCTGTGTGCTCCTACCTCCGCTTTTATAAGTCACCCTACTCTCCTGTCTCTTCTGTAAGAAAGTATTTACCACAGCCATTTACATCCTTTTTGCAAAATCTATCAACATCTGTCCTTCTGCGTTCCTGTCCTGGCTACCAAACCTATCCGTCACTTCCTCGTCCCCTCTGTTGCCTGCACCAACATGTCCATTGAAGTCTGCACCAATGACCACTCTTTCACCTCTGGGGGTATTCTGCATCACTTCATCTAAGTCACTCCAGAATCTCTCCTTCTCTTCTAGCTCACATCCTGCCTGTGGGGCATAAGCACTAACAACATTGAACATCACACTTTCAATTTCTAACTTGAGACTCATCACTCTGTCTGACACTCTTTTTACTTCTAGAACATTCCTGACAAACCCCTCCTTCAAGATGACTCCTACTCCATTTCTCTTCCCATCCACACCATGAAAAAACATCTTAAACCCTGCTCCTAAGCTTCTAGCCTTGCTACCTTTCCACCTGGTCTCCTGAATACACAGTATGTCGACCTTCGTTTGCTGCATCATGTCAGCCAGCTCTCTACCTTTTCCTGTCACAGTTCCAACATTCAAAGTTCCTACTCTCAGTCCTAGACTCATGCCTTTCCTCTTCTCTCTCTGCCTACGGACACACCTCACGGCAAGTCAGGGATTCCTGTATATATTATCTTCTCGTAATGTTTCTCTTATTATTCCTGTGTTCCTCTGAGTTATTTCATCGAACTTTCATTTTGATGTAAATCTAAATGACAAAGTCTTAAGTTTTCTTTCACTTGTACTGCAGGATGGTACCACTCGTGAAGTGCTTACCCCAGCTCAAAACATTACCGTCAGCTGTATCATGGCCGAATATCGCATCAATGTGCACTGTAGTGACCCGAAGGTAGATTGCATAATAGCACAATCACTTTGTCCTGATAATTTGGGTTGAATGCATCTCTTGGTTCAAATTCCTTTGTTAAATATTTATTGTCTTTCTTTTTTAGCGTGTTTTCCCGACTTGCTTCAATAGTAAGTATATACCATTTTTGTTTTTCAAGGAATATGACTAAAAATTTCTCCTTATTCTTCTTCATTGGGTGTCTTCCAAATGTCATAAATGTATTTAAACTTTTCTGACTTCCTACAGTGGTTAATGAAACCAACCAAATTGTAAAACACAATATTGGAGCAGGTGGGTAGAATTAAAAAATAATCCATGTCATTAAAAAATAAATCTCATGTTTTTTAAATGTAATTATTATTTTTTTAATATTGAATGTCTGTAGCCAGACTGATATTAGACTGTAAATTACGTGTTATTATCAGTTACATTGTCCATAATTTTTAAAAATTGATTCTTCTCATGAATTCTGATAATAATTTACAGTTATATTTCATTTCTTTTTTTAGACAACCATGGATCTCACAAGATTATGGGCATATGTTTTGGTGTGTTGGTGTTATTCCTGGTTTCGTGTGCAGGGCTCTTTTGTTGGAAAAAATACAAATCTGGGTCAGTACCACATGGTAACAGTTTAAAGTTGGAGGATGTATTATTTAAACCGGGGAATCAAATCTTTTCAGCAAAGTGGTGTGGTGGATGCAGGTTTTCATTCCATCCTAGAAATAGCCTTCATCCTTACGAAATCAACTGATTTTGACTTTCAGTAAACTGTCAGGTTTGGCTTCTGGTTGAAATGAAAACCTACACACACACACACACAGAGCGAGAGAGAGAGAGAGAGAGAGCTTCTAGCCCCTTGTTCAACACCCTGAATTTAAAACCATGTGTGCAAATTTTAACTCGCAGTTGAAACTGCTTGCTATTTATGTTTGTACCCAGTATCGTTCATACGTTTGAATTTTTTTATGCCTTACAGTATTACCGACATGGCTAGTTCCAAGGTAAGAAGTATGCTTTAACAAGCATTCTTTTATGAGATCTGTATGATACTTTGTATTTTTTGTAGATCTTGGTTTTTCTATATTTTTCCTCAAATTGGTGAAATTTGATTTTCATGCACATTGTTGGTCTTTCTTCTTATTTTCTTCTTCTTCTTTTCCTTTCGGCTTTTTCCCTTTTTCAGGGGTCGCCACAGGGAATCATCTGATTCGTACATTTGACTTGGCATAGGTTTTTACGTCGGCTGCGACGTAATTTGGAATGATTGTGTAATATACTGGAGTAACTGTGAAAGTGAACTCTGGTTTGTAATGATGGTAGTTTGAGCTGAGATGACAAATCTGTTTCTGTACTGATTGTCATACAAATTATTTATTATTATTATTATTATTATATTATTACAGTGATACCTCAGCTAACGAAATTAATCCATTCCGAGGGAAGGCCGTAAGCCGAAAAGTTTGTTAGATGAAACAATTATTCTCATAAGAAATAACAGAAAACCAATTAATCCTTTCCAACCCCCCCCCCACCCAAACTTATGTAACCTGCCAGAAGCACGTATATTTGACCTGATGTATTAAAGATAAACATGTAAAAATAATGAATATTTAATAATAATCATGTAGATTAACATTAATAATAATAAAACAAGAATAAACAATAAGTCAGCTAACCTTTCCGATCATCGACTGCGGCGAAGATGTCACGTGGGCAGGCATGAGGTGGTGTGTAACAGAAAGTGGAGGAGGAGAATTTTGTGCATGTGCACACTACGAATGCCAGCAAGGAAAGGTCTTCTCAAATAATGGGGCGGGGGGCATGGTGTGATGCCAGGTGGGGGTGTGTATGGCCCTGGGGAACATGCTTTTTTGCCATACTGTACTAGAATTATGTGTAATTGCGCATCCACTACAGTAGTTGGTAGTGGTACTCTCATTGTCACGCTATGTTGTAGGGAAAAAGCACTGAGCGAACAGTATGAAGTGTAGTAAACACTATTTATAGTCGCACTGGGGGGCATGAAATTTTTTTTGTTTCCTAGTGGGGTTGTCACAAAAAATAATCGAGAAGCGTTGTACAAGGCATTCTCGGAGTGCGGAGGAAAACCCGCAGAAGAATTCGAGGCTAATCAGCTCGGAAATGCCATTTCCCCTGCAGAGCTCATAAAGTGAATTTTTACTCGTTGGATGGAGCTGATTTTTGGTGCGTTCGAAGCTCGTATCATGGAAAATTCATTATAGGAGAGACTCGTTAGAGGAGGTACCACTGTATTATTATTATTATTATTATTGTAATGAATAAATACCTATCCGAGAATAAATACCTATACCTATATGAAGTAGTTAATTCTATCATGGTTTAGATGTGATGTGTGTGACTGTCATACTATTAAATCTGTAATGTAATCGCTGTAATCTCTAAAAAAAATCTGTGATCTTTTCTCCATTAATATTTAACACCATGAATGCCTGAAATGATTCAGCACTTTTTGAAGATTTAGAGTGGGACGGTGCATGTTTGTAATTGTAAGGCTGTGGAAGCTAATGCAATGACATGCTGTGCCAGTGAGGACACGTCTCGTACATTTATCAGTCTATCAGATGGTTTACTTCAAATTTACTGTGCATATCATTATACCTAATGAATCATTTTAAGTACTTGTGTGTGTTTTTAATCAACAGCGGTCATCCAGTAGTGTTTGATTTTGCTATTGTTGTTGTGATTTAGTAAATAAAAGTAAGTAGAATGTAGAATCTATATGATGAAATAAATAATGAACGGAACTATTTTTGTGATCCAGTCTTCTTTCTCACCCTGTATTGTACTCCGAGGTAAGGTTTATTTAACGGATTTTATTCAAGCTTATCTTCAGTAGAGACAGTGTTCAATACAATCAATTGCTGGGTCCACTGATAATTCTCTGGTAGCACACTATCATATCACACCATCATCTATTGTTATATCACCGCTGTAAACTTGGAAAGTTTACTTTCTTGTAGTGGAATTTGTAGTAGCTCCTTCATATCCTGTTCTGATATTTATATCTGTACTGAGAATATGGAGGATTAAACATGCTAAACGAGTGTCAGTGGTGGCTTGGTGGTAAAGGGTGCTGGATCGCTGATTCTAAGGTTGGAGGTTCGAGTCCCACTCTCCACAAGGTTGTCACTGTCCCCCCCAGTGCAGCTAACTGGGTATCAAAGGCCGGCCATGTCTCTCACTGTCTATGGTGAGAGGTTTGTGTAAGAACCATTGCTGACTTTCATCAAGAGTAGACAGCAAAGTCATCAGCGTGTTTCCGCCCTGCGATGGCCTGGCGAGCTGTCCAGGGCGTACTCTGCCCTCGCCCGGAGTCACCTGGGATAGGCGCCAGCCTCCCCGAGACCCTAATTAGGATTAAGCGGTTCAGAAAATGAACAACTGAATGGTCATGATTTATTTTAATTAGCCGTATATTATGGCTCAACCTAAACCGGATCATGACAACCATAACATAAAAATGAATTTTGAAAAGCAAAAAAACATTAAGAGTGGGGCTCCATACCGTGAAGCATAGAACAATATGATACCATTTTTGATACTTATGAAACAATACCCATATTTACTGATACTCTTATTAATCATTATCAATGACATGAGAGATGTAATGACTGAAGAAAGAGATACTTATGAAACAAATTTTTAAAATTTTATTTAAGTTCAAGGTTAAACAAATCGTACAATATTAAACAATACAACATTACTCAGCATTTTTCTTCAAAAATAACATGTCTACTAGATCTGGTTTCATGCTTGTCCTTTCTTGTTATGGCATGTCTGTCTCTGTCTTCCTTTCGGCTTTTCCCCCCTTTTACTCGGAAGTCGCCACAGCGAATCATCTGATTCGCACGTTTGATTTGGCATAGGTTTTTACGTCGGATGCCCTTCCTGTCACAACCCTTTAGCAAGGGACAGAAACACGCTGACAACTTTGCAGCTACTCTTTACCAAAGTCAGCAATGGTTCTTTTACATGCCTCTCACCATAGACAGTGACAGACATGGCCCGCCTTTGGTAACCCAGTTAGCTGCACTGGGGGGGACAGTGACAATCTTGTGGAGAGTGGGACTCGAACCCCCAACCTTTGGATCAGCGATCCAGTGCCCTATACCACTAGACCACCACTGCCCCTTGTTATGGCATGTATCGTGCAGAAATTAAGTTGTGCTCAGAAGAAACACTCAGAAATGCAAAGGTATTTTAATGTGTTATCTGACAGCATTTGAAGTGTTGCTTGTTGATTGTTCCACCACTGCAGGGGGTTATCAGACGGCCTTATACCTGGTATCTTACTTCTGGTGGCGAACGACGGCCATTGACACCTGTTACCCCAAGCAGTGAAATGTGTTTTTACAAGCCACTGTTCGTGTCAGAAACGTCTATCCTTGATTTGTATATTATTTAATTGATTTGGTTAAACATAATAAAATAATTAAATTATTTCAATGTTACATTTCTAATGCCTCTCAGTATATGTATAGAAGCAGTCAGGTGCTATTCTGTCAATAATGGAGTGGACAGCACCGTCGCCAGTCTCGACCCAGTTTAGCTGTTGTGGGAGTAGCGTGACCAGAACAATTGCCAATCAAGCCAGTCCAACGCATGGGAGATGCTTCAGGAAGCAAGAGGTGAAATTTACATATACGGTATTGGATTGAAAATTGACAGGCAGACTGACTGCAAAGACTGTAATAGATATCGATAGAGAATTTTAGACAAAAACAAATTTAAAGGACAAAATTAATTTGAGTAAAATTATTTTCAGCTTTGTCGATGTCTTGGTTATTTTTCATACTCATTATCCCCATTGAAAATCCATGGTTGAAAGGGCAGCAAATTATAAAGGTTATTTTATATCACATCTTTAAATGCGATATGTTATAGTTGAGAGCCATAACAAGCATTTAAAACCAGAAGTTGATATAGACTATCACTTATTTATGGGCAAGGAATTTGAATTTAACTGTGCAAAGAGAATTTATCTCCAGTTTTAATTTACAGTAATGAGACCGGACGATGTGTGTTACACAGTAAAATTCCGGACCTGCATTGAATGGGATATGAACACACAACCTCCTGATCATGAGCACAGTGCCCTAACCACTCCGCCACCAGCCCCAAATAAATTTAAAAGAACCCCCTATTTTTTATTTTTTTCACATACAGATAAAGGGATCTTTATTGTCAGATGTTGCATGAAGGAATTATACTAAACTATATATACCTACAGACACGTTTACTCTGCACAGGACAGCGGTGGCTTGGTGGTAAAGGTGCTGCATCACTGATCCTAAGGTTGGGGGTTCAAGCTCCACCCTCCACGAGTTACACTGCTCTCCCCAGTGCAGCTAACGGGGTAATCAAAGGCTGGCCTTGTCTCTCACTGTCTATGGTGTAAAAGAACCTTTGCTGACTTTCACTAGAAAGAGTAGGCTGCATAGTTATTAGCGTGTTTCCACCCTGCCATGGTCTGGTGAGCTGTCCAGGGTGTACTCTGCCCTCGCCCGGAGTCGGATGGGATGGGCACCTGTCTCTCCGTGACCCCTAATTAGGTTTAAGCAGTTAGATAGTGAGACACCATAGACCAGGGATCACCAACGTGGTGCCCGTGGGCACCAGGTAGCCCGCAAGGACAATATAAGTTGCCCGCGGACCTGTTCACTGCTATTTTTAGGACAGGCCCATTTTTAGGACAGCGCCACTCTCCATTGAGCTGCATATAATTTTTTTGAATATATTTTTAAATCAAGTCAATATCTTCACATAGATGAATATCATTAATTATTAATAATAACATCTAATTAAATCTAATTAAATGTAAATTGAGCAAATTTGTAATTTCAGAGGTGTGTATCGACCTAGTAGCCCTTCGCATTAATTGGTACCCATGAAGTAGCTCTCAGTTTCAAAAAGGTTGGTGACCCCTGCCATAGACAGTGGGAGATATGGCCAGCCTTTGATAACCCAGTTCGCTGCACTAGGGGTGGGGGGTGACAGTGAGAACCTGTGGTGAGTGGGGCTTGAACCCCCAACCTTAGGATCAGTGATCCAGCACCAATATTTCTTCAGCTCCACATTTCAGGCTGTTTTCATGACTCCCATTCCAGACTAATTGAACAGCCCTGGTGTTGTTCATACCTGAAGAGACATTTTTTTTACACAGCTTTTAGCATATGGGCCACCACTGCCCTTCTGTAAAGAATATTGATGTGAGATTATATGAGATATATATATATATATATATATATATATATATATATATATATATATATATATATATATATATATATATATATATATATATATATATAAGATATAAAACACAACACTTTGAAAAGAATTTCACTTGTTTGAAACGTCACTAAAGGTGCTCCAAGAGAAGGAAACATGATATCGGATTCCATTGTTCCGCCCAGCCCGAGTGCAACAACATAAAACCCTGCTCTCCGCAATCACGTGCACTCAGGTTGATATCGCGCTGGTTCTCTCGTTGGCATTTACAGGCTGATGCAGTCGCGGGCACTGACGTCCATATCTTGATCTTGATAGGTTAGGTGATACGTCGCAAGGACATTAATTCACCGCACACGTGCATTCAGGTCCATATCGCGCTGGTTCTCTCGTTGGCATTTACAGTACTTTTTTTTATCGGATGGGGGCTCGCAAACATTTGAACTTTTCAAAATATTTCGAAATGAGACGGTTGTTTTTGCTCGCGTTTGTTTTGAGAGGCTACAATCTCGACACTTCGGATGGTGAGTATATTTTACATAAACCACCTCACTTCGAAAGTTTCAGCGGTAGTGAATTTCTCCAGTGTGAGATTAATAAAGCTGTATCTATCTAGGAAGGGACGTTCATGTCTCGAGCACGGTAAACAACCACCTTCAGCTTTATATCTGTTTAGGTTTCTGGTTTGAGTCACAGGAATAACGATTTACCTAAATTACCAAACTATCCACCACAGTGGACTGTTGGGGTGATGCAAGAGAGACGAACCCGAGCAGTTTATTCAGGTGGAGGTTGCAAATCCGTCAGCGTGTTTCTGTCCCTTGCTAAAAAGGGTTGTGTCAGGGAGAGCATCCGACGTAAAAACATCCGCCGAGTCGAACGTGCGAGTCAAGGAAATCTTTCTCTCTCTCTCTCTCTCTCTCTCTCACACACACACACACACACACACACACACATCATAGTGAGCGCTACAGGGTTGCCAACTTGTAGAAATTTATCCTTTGATACTTTTTTCTTACAAACTTACTTTTTTTTTTTTTTGCCAAATTCTGTATCCATAAATGTAAATTCTCAAAACAAAAACCTCTGTTTTTGTTTCTAATTCAGAATTTAAAAAATACATTTAAACTCTATCATACAAACCGATTCCAAAAAAGTTGAGACACATTTCAAATTGTGAATAAAGACTGAATGCATTAATGTGGAGTGCCGAATTTCAAGATTTTATTCTGAATAGAACATAGATGACCGGGTCAAAAGTTAAAACTGAAAAAATGTGTTGATTTTAAATTTCATGTTGTCAACAAATCTCAAAAAATTTGGGACAAAGCCATTTTCACCACTGTGAGGCATCCCCTCTTCTTACAACAGGCTGCCAATGTCCAGGGACCAATGAGACAAGTTTCTCAAGTTTAGAAATAGGAATGCTGCCCCATTCTTGTCTAATATAGGCCACTAACTGTTCACCTGTCTTGGACCTTCTTTGTTCCACCTTCCGCCAAATGTTCTCTATCGGTGAAAGATCTGGACTACAGGCTGGCCATTTCAAAACCCGGATCCTTTTCCTACACAGCCATGATGTTGTAATTAATTCTGCATTTGGTGCGGTCAGCATGTTTCTGTCCCTTGCGGTTGTGTTAGGATGCTCTCAGCATGTTTCTGCCCCTTGCAGTTGTGTTAGGAAGGGCGTCCGACAGAAAAACCTATGCCAAATCAAACATGCGAATCAGATGTTTCACTTTGGTGACGCCTGAAAAAGGGTAAAAGCCGAAAGGAAAAGAAGGGGTCTGGCATTGTCGTGTTGAAAAATGCAAGGTCTTCTCTGAAAGAGACAACGTCTCGATGGGCGCATACTGGAACCTGACAACTGTATACCTTTCTCCATTGACGGTCTTTTTCCAGATGTGCAAGCTGCCCATGCCACACGCACTCATGCAATCCCATACCATCACAGATGCAGGCTTCTGAACTGAGCGCTGATAACAACTTGGGTTGTCCTTGTCCTCTTTAGTCCGGATGACATAGCGTCCCAGTTTTCCATAAAGAACTTTGAATCCTGATTCATCTGACCACAGAACAGTTTTCCACTTTGCCACACTGTAGTTTCAGCTGGCAATGGCGGATGGCACGGTGGATTGTGTTCAAGAGTGAGCCCATTCTGTGGTTTCCCTTACAGTAGCATTCCTGTTTGTAGTGCAGTGCCGTTTAAGGTCCCGAAGATGACGGGCATCCAGTATGGTTTTTTGGCCTTGACCCTTACGCAGAGATTGTTCCAGATTTTCTGACTCGTAAATGACCCCTGGCCCAGAGAAAACACCTGCGCTTCTGGGTCCTGTTTAGAAACGGCTTCTCTGTGTACTGTTTGTTATAAGTGCAATTGACTCTTTATTGACTTCATTATTGACTCTTGTGGAAAATATAAATACAATGAAGTGTGTTTTAAATATAAATTGTCTATTTTTGAGTAACAGTATGATAATCTTCTATCGTCAGATTGCTCTGAAGTGAAAAACGTCACATGTGACGCGGAAGGAAATGCTGTATTGGACATTGTTGCATTGTATAAATATGACCGCTGTGAGTGGACTTTTAAAGAAAAGGTAAATATAAATAATACCCCACTTTTTTAATTAGAGAAAGTTTCAAATTGAAGTAGTCCTTATATTAAACCACTGGTCTTTTTCTTTACACATTTCTCCTTGAACTGATTCAGTCACACTGGTCCCCTTGTAAAGAGGGAACTGTAGCATATGCACTTTCTGCACAGTATGAGGAGAGGGCACCTACCTGGTCCCATTCTCAACACCTTCTACAGAGGAACTATAGGGGGCATACTAACCAGCTGCATCTCAGTCTGGTCAGGGGCTTGTAGAGCCTCTGGTTGGACATCCATTCAGAGGGTGGTGAGGACAGCAGAGAAAATCATTGGGAACTCATTTCCCCCCTCCAGAACACTGCAAAGAAACGCTGTCTGATGGGGCTCAAAACATCACCGGAGACCTCTTCCACTCCTACCATGGGCTGTTCTCACTTCTGGTCTCCGATCAGCCAGGCTCAATAGTAGTCCCGTTATGCAATCCATAAGCTTGCTAAATGCATTAAAATATTCCTTCCTCTTCACCCACACACCCCACACACACACAAACACGTATAAATGACTGCACCAATAAGTATCTGTGCCGTATGACTGTGCAATATTACACACTAACTAGACTGTGCAGCATATTTATCTTTTATACAAATGTTTTTCTGCCATATTATTGTGCAATATTATACTGTTACTAGACTGTGCAATATATTTGTATGTGCATCTTTCGCTTACCTTTTATACAAATATTTTATATGTACAGAGATCCCTTGCTACTTCACGCTTCATCAGGCTTCAGTGCATCGGCTTTTTGTTTCATTGATCGAATTAAAAATAAGGAAATTAAGGAAGAATAGGAGGAAAAGTTAAGGAAAATGTAGCAAAAAAAGGCCAATTATGCAAAAAAAACCCAAACAAACAAAAACAACCGAAAAACCTCATCAAAACGACTTACATTTTTATGTGAGGTGTGCATCTGAGTGTGCACGTGCATCTGTATGTGTGTGTTTATATTTCATTTCCATCTTCTGCATTATTTTTGAATGTTTAATTGTTATTATAAGCATTTCTAGCATTGAATATGTATTTCTTGATATTATATACACATACATGTACATATACAGTGGTACCTCGGTACTCGACCATAATTCGTTCCCGACGGCTGGTCGAATTCCGATTTGGTCGAATTCCGTATCTATTTTTCCCATTCCAATTAATGTAAATGGTCTTAATACATTCCGTCGTCTATTGAACAGAAGTTAACGGTACCGTGACTCATGCCATAGGTCCGCAAATTAAGTGAAAAAACTATTGAATACAGTACACTATGTTATGGTCTGTGTTGTGAGAGACTCTGGTTTTGGCGGCTCTAACTCTCTATCTCTTTATGCACTGCAGGCGCTGGCTCCTGTTTCCACGTGATCTCTCTGGCTCCTGGTTCTCAGCTCCGTGCTCGACCAGTTTCCTTAGTTCCTGATTTTCGTTTTTTTTCGCATCTCTAACAGTGACTATGATTTTCCCGTGATCTAGTGTCTTTCCTGTGAACAATAAAGCTCATTCGTCTTCATCACACCCTGACTCCTGCATTTATGGGTTCGGCTGAATGTTCCCGTCATCACACAATCTTCTAGTCCTTTTGTGACACCCGGAACATTCAGCCAGACCCACAAATCCAGAAGACAGAGTGTGATGAAAACGGAGGAGCTTTATTGTTCACAGGGAAGGCACTAGCGCACGGGGGAAATCATAGTCATTGTTAGAGATGCAGAGAAAACAAAAATGATAAACTAAGGGAACTTCAGAGTGCCAGAGAGATCACGATGAAACGGAGTCGCGAAGAGGGAAAATCTTCTAGCACCGGTAGGAGCATGCTGCTCGTCTTTATAGCCCGGTGATTGCTGAGTGGAATCCAGTGTGTGTGCTTAGTACTCCACCTGCGTGTGACAGCCACACCCCTCTCCAGCGCGTGCATGCATAGAAAGAGAGAGTTAGAGCCACCATAACCAGAGTCTTTCACAAGACAGACCATAACTCGCTAAAATAAAACCACAGTATAGATAAAGCATAAGAACCATAAAGATAAGAATTTTTACCTTTGTGGTGGTCAGCAGTAGGCATACGTAAATGTTGGAGAGGGAGAGAGGAGGAGGATCCGCTTCCATAACAGCTTCAGGTGAATCAGTCAAAGATGTTTTTTTCTCTTGCTACTGCTTTGGCATGGATGACTCTTCTTCAGAATGTTCGTTTCTTTTCTTGAAGAGCATTTCTAATGTGGCTTGTTTCTGCCTTCTTTCTCAAAACCTTGTGGAAGTGGCTCATGACCTCATCGTTAAAGCTGTTCACAGTGCTGTTAGCTTTAGCTTTTTCAGGGTGATACATAGTATCAACAACTTCCAGACTTCCAGAAAGCGTGCTTTTCCCCTCCCTCCCAGTCTCGTTTTTTCTTGCGCTTTTTTAGCGTTTGACTTCTGGATTTTGGTCGACTTCTGGGACCAAAAAATCTGGGATTTTTCGAGTTCCGATTTGTTCAACCTCTAATGCATTTGCGTACTGAGGTACCACTGTACGTCAGTCAGGGATGTTCATCCTACTTACTCAGAAATCAGCGGTCGCGGGGGATCTTGGTCCAAATTAACCACAGAAAGTGAGGGATCCCAGTATATCTTATTTTCTCATAATGTTTCTCTTATTATTCCTGTGCTCTTCTGAGCTATTTCATCGAACTTTCATTTTGATGTAAATCTAAATGACAAAGTTTTAAGTTTTCTTTCACTTGTACTGCAGGATGGTACCACTCGTGAAGTACTTACCCCATCTCAAAACATAACCGTCAGCTGTATCGTGGCTGAATATCGCATCAATGTGCACTGTAGTGACCCGAAGGTAGATTGCATAATAGCACAATCACTTTGTCCTGATAATTTGGGTTGAATGCATTTCTTAGTTCAAATTCCTTTATTAAATATTTGTTGTCTTTCTTTTTTAGTGTGTTTTCCTGACTTGCTTCAATAGTAAGTATATACCATTTTTGCTTTTCAAGGAATATGACTAAAAATTTCTCTTTATTCTTCCTCATTGGGTGTCTGCCAAATGTCATGAATGTATTTAAACTTTTCTGACTTCCTACAGTGGTTAATGAAACCAACCAAATTGTAAACCGCAATATTAGAGCAGGTGGGTAGAATAAAAAATAATCCATGTCATTAAAAAAGAAATCTCATATATTTTTTAAATGTAATTATTATTTTTTTTAATATTGAATGTCTGTAGCCATTGGACAGTAATTTTTCTCTAATAATTTGTGACTGATATTAGACTGTAAATTATGTGTCATTATCAGTTACATTGGCCATATTTTTTTATAATTAATTCTGCTCATGAATTCTGATAATAATTTAGTTATATTTCATTTCTTTTTTAGACAACCACGGACCTCACAAGTTTAGGGGTATATATTTGGTGCTGTTGCTGTTAGTGGTTTCGTGTGCAGGGCTCTTTTGTTGGAAAAAAATACAAATCTGGGTATCTGGGTAAGTATCTCATGGTAACAGTTTAAAGTTGGAGGATGTATTATTTAAACCGGGGAATCAAATCTTTTCAGCAAAGTGGTGCTGTAAAGGTAATGTCCGTTGGGTTTTTTACACCCGAGCCTAGTGGCTCATCGGACCAGTGCTTATCCCCAGATTATGTAGCGTGAAGCGACGAGGAATACAACTCCTCCTGGATGGGATGCTAATCCATCACAGGTTACCTTCCCAGTATATTTTTACTGGTACCCATTTATACTGCTGGGTGAACAGAGGCACACTTGTGGTTGAGCAGGCATGTGATTTTTCCAGAAATTCACGGAATTCCGATTTTTTTCATTGGCCCAGTTTAAAAAAAAAAAAATAGATTTTTTTCATGCCGAATATGTCAAAATAACCTTTCCCACTTTTATTCCGTTCCGAGTTTTGCATAAAATGACCTCTTTTGAAACGTTACTGCTGATTGGCTGACTGCCTTCTAATAGCCAATCGCTGATGTTGAAACATGTACGTAGACATTCGCAAGACTTCCGATCTGTTCAGCTATCGAAAGCATGTCGGTGATCCAGAGAAAAGATTCTGCTCAAATCAAAGAAATAGACAAAGTCGTGAAAAACAAGTTTAGGTGGGAATGGATGGAAAAGGGAACCGCAGCATTCAATTGCAGGAACATTTGGTGTTCAAGCGAAGATTCCAGAACCCTACAGTCTTAACACTTTGTTTGCCCGGAAACTTCCGTGCAAAGAAAAGAGCCAGTGAAACAACCAGTTTCTGTCGCCGATCGCGTAGTTAATTTTGAGGTATGTTTGAGAGTTTTGTTGTCTAGTTTCTGATTATATTTTTCAAATGATTGTGAATGCATGCATGTTTTGGGCGGAGGACGTTAATGTGTTTACTCCGTGAACTGAATCAAATGAGCCGACTCTATGGTCACTGAACCATTTTTCTGCTGTTTAGAATAGATAAATTATTGCCGCAATAACTCACCAGTTTTTCATAATTAACTGATGTAAATAGGCATTTACAGCAGAGGGAGTGTGTGTGCTCGTGTAATTAGCTCATTAATACTGGAAATGTAAAACTATGAATCAACCTCAACCGAAACTCCCCAGCATCCAGAAGGACAACAAACTTTCTAAGCAGCCTCCAGAAGGACAATTCAGGCTGCACAAAAGGAAGCAAGAAAGTGCCATGCTAAAGCACTAAAGACAAAGAAACATTAATTAAAAAACTTATGTCATGTATAGCATGTCGTGTGTATAGTTTGTTTCCAGATTGTGTTTAAAGACAATGACTGTTGATAATAGCGTTGTGAGGCAGGACATATCTATAAGAGTGACTATTTGATTTGTGACTGTGACACTTTGATTAGTGTTGGAATCCCACATGATAAACCCACAAGTTGAGGTACAGTATGCATATGTAGATTAGAAATTAAACTTTCTAGAGCTCTTTCAGTGTCATGAAATAGCCTTTTCCCCCTTCTGAAATGCTTAAAACCCAGGAGCTTCGGGGTGGGGGTTAGACCCTGACCCCCACCCTGACCCTGGCTGATTTTCAGATATTTTGGTGATTGTCAAATCACATGCCTGGGTTGAGACTTTGCCCAGGGGTCTTAGCACAGTGGGGGTCTCACTGGGATTTGAACTCACAACCTCCCGATCATGAGCGCAGCACCCTATCCACTAAACCACCAGCTCCACAAAGTGGTGCTGTGGGTGCAGGTTTTCATTCCATCCTAGAAATAGCCTTCATCCTTCTGAAATCAATTGATTTTGACTTTCAGTAAACTCGGGTTTGGCTTCTGGTTGAAATGAAAACCTACACACACACACAGAGCGAGCGAGAGAGAGAGAGAGAGAGAGTTTCTAGCCCCTTGTTCAACACCCTGAATTTAAAATCATGTGCTCAAATTTTAACTCGCTGTTGAAACTGTTTGCTATTTATGTTTGTACCCAGTATCGTTCATACATTTGAATTTTTTAATGCCTTACACTATTACCAACATGGCTAGTTCCAAGGTCAGAAATATGCTTTAACAAGCATTCTTTTATGAGATCTGTATGATATTTTGTATTTTTTGTAGATCTTGGTTTTTCTTTATTTTTCCTCAAATTGGTGAAATTTGATTTTCATGCACATTGTTGGTCTTTCTTCTTATCTTCTTCTTTTCCTTTCGGCTTTTTCAGGGGTTGCCACAGGGAATCATCTGATTCGCACATTTGACTTGGCATAGGTTTTTACGTCGGATGCCCTTCCTGACACAATAACTTGGAAATTGTATGCATTTTGATTTTGGAATGATCGCGTAATATACTGGAGTAACTGTGAAAGTGAACTCTGGTTTGTAATGATGGTAGTTTGAGCTGAGATGACATATCTGACTCTGTACTGATTGTCATACAAATTATACATTATTATTATTATATATATTATTATTACAGTGATACCTCAGATAACGAATTTAATCCGTTCCGAGGGAAGGTCGTAAGCCGAAAAGTTTGTTAGATAAAACGATTATTCCCATAAGAAATAACAGAAAACCAATTAATCCTTTCCAACGCCCACCCAAACTCATATAGCCTGCCACAAGCACGTATATTTGACCTAATATATTAAAGATAAACATGTAAAAATAATGAATATTTAATAATAAAATCATGTACATTAACATTAACAATAATAATAAATAATAATCATAATAATAATAATAAAACAAGAATAAACAATAAGTCAACCCTTCCGATCATGGACTGCGGCAAAGATGTCACGTGGGCAGGCATGAGGTGGTGCGTAACAGAAAGAGGAGGAGGAGGAGAATTTTGTGCATGTGCATGCTACAAATGACAGCAAGGAAAGGCTCATGGTGAGCTCCCACAAAGTCGGTGCTTCTCAAATAGTGGGATGGGGGGCGCGGTGTGATGCCAGGTGCCAGGTGTATGGCCATAGGGAACATACTTTTTGGCCATACAGTACTAGGTTTAAGTGTAATTGTGCATCCACTACAGTAGTTGGCAGTGGCACTCTCATTGTCACGATATGGTGTAGGGAAAAAACACTGAGCAAACGATATGAAGTGTAGTAAACACTATTTATAGTCGTGCTGGGGGCATGAAAAAAATAATTTCCTAGAGGGGGGTGTCACAAAAAATAATCGAGAAGCGTTGTACAAGGCATTCTCAGAGCGCAGAGGAAAACCCGTAGAAAAGTACAAGGCTAATCAGCCCGGAAAAGCCATTTTCCCTGCAGAGCTCGTAAAGTAAATTTTTGCTCGTTAGATGGAGCAGATTTTTGGTTGGTTTGAAGCTCATATCATGGAAAATTTGTTATAGGGGAGACTCGTTAGAAGAGGTACCATTGTATTATTATTATTATTATTATTATTATTATTATTGTTGTAATGAATAAATACCTATACGAGAATAGATACCTATACCTATATGAAGTAGTTAATTTAGTCATGGTTTAGATGTGAGGTGTGTGACTGTCATACTATTAAATCTGTAATCTTTTCTCCATTAATATTTAACACCATGAATTAAATGATTCAGCACTTTTGGAAGATTTAGAGTGGGACGGTGCATCTTTCTAATTGTAAAGCTGTGGAAGCTCATGCAATGACATGCTGTGCCAGTGAGGACACATCTCGTGCATTTATCAGTCTATCAGATGGTTTACTTCAAATTTACTGGAAATCTACTGTGCATATCATTATACCTAATGAATCATTTTAAGTTCTTGTGTGTGCATTTTTAATCAATGACTTATCCAGTAGTGTTTGATTTTGCTATTGTTGTTGTGATTTAGTAAATGAAATGATTTAGAATGTAGAATCTATATGATGAAATAAATAATGAACGGAACTATTTCTGTGATCCAGTCTTCTTTCTCACCCTGTATTGTACTCCGAGGTAAGGTTTATTTAACGGATCTTATTCAAACTTATCTTCAGTAGAGACAGTGTTCAATACAATCAATTGCTGGGTCCATGATAATTCTCTGGTAGCACACTATCGAAGACACAACCTATCACACCATCATCTATTGTTATATCACCGCTGTAAACTTGGAAAGTTTACTTTCTTGTAGTGGAATTTGTAGTAGCTCCTTCATATCCTGTTCTGATATTTATATCTGTACTGAGAATATGGAGGATTAAACATGCTAAACGAGTGTCAGTGGTGGCTTGGTGGTAAAGGGTGCTGGATCGCTGATTCTAAGGTTGGAGGTTCGAGTCCAACTCTCCACAAGGTTGTCACTGTCCCCCCAGTGCAGCTAACTGGGTTATCAAAGGCCGGCCATGTCTCTCACTGTCTATGGTGAGAGGTTCGTGTAAGAACCATTGCTGACTTTCATGAAGAGTAGACTGCAAAGTCATCAGCGTGTTTCCGCCCTGCGATGGCCTGGTGAGCTGTCCAGGGCGTACTCTGCCCTCGCCCGGAGTCGCCTGGGATAGGCGCCAGCCTCCCCGAGACCCTAATTAGGATTAAGCTTTTCAGAAACTGAACCACTGAATGGTCATGATTTATTTTAATTAGCCGTATATTATGGCTCAACCTAAACCGGATCATTTCAACCATAATATAAAAATGAATTTTAATCAGTTTTTCAACTGATTTTTGAAAAATAATAAAATATTAAGTGTGGGGCTGCATACTGTGAAGCATAGAACAATATGATACCGTTTTTGATACTTGTGAAACAATACCCATATTTACCGGTACTCAATAACATAGTAATAAAATTATTAAATTATTTCAATGTGACACTTCTAATGCCTCTCAGTATATGTATAGAAGCAGTCAGGTGGTATGCTGTCAATAATGGAGTGGACGGCACAGTCACCAGTCTCAACCCAGTTTAGCTGTTGTGGGAGTAGCGTGACCAGAACAACTGCCGATCAAGCCAGTCCAATGCATGGGAGATGCTTCAGGAAGCAAGAGGTGAAATTTACATATACGGTATTGGATTGAAAATTAATGCAGCCATGAGGCGGCGGGGGGGGAGCGCCTAAGTAAAGGAAGGGCATTCAACGTAAAACCAATGCCAAACTTTTATGATGAAAATCAGAAGTATTACTCCCATACCGGATCAGTCGAGGCCCGGGTTAACGACCGCCATCAGTGCTGTCAATCAACAGGGTACTGATGGAAATTGGACTACTGTTGGTCAAAGAAGGAGAAGCGGAAGGCGTGTCCGTAGGGAGAGAGAGAAGAGGAAAGGCATGAGTCTAGGACTTAGAGTAGGGACTTTGAATGTTGGAACTATGCAAAGAAAAGGTAGAGGTCTTTTCTTTGGTCTTCCTCGAGGCCTTCTGCCTGGTAGTTCCAACCTCAGTATCCTACTACCAATATACTCACTATCCCTCCGCTGTACATGTCCAAACCATCTCAATCTAGCCCCTTGGACTTTGTCTCCAAAACAACTTACATGGGCTGTCCCTCTGATATACTCATTTCTGATCCTATCCATCCTCGTTACTCCCAGAGAGAACCTCAACATTTTCATCTCCACTACCTCCAGCTCTGTCTCCTGCCTTTTCCTCAGCGCCACTGTTTCTAAGCCATACAACATCGCTGGCCTCACCACCGTCTTGTACACTTTTCCTTTCATTCTTGCTGACACTCTCCTATCGCACATCACACCGGACACTTTTCTCCAACCATTCCAGCCTGCCTGCACACGCTTCTTCACCTCTTTTCCACACTCTCCATTGCTCTGGATTGTTGAGCCTAAGTACTTAAAATCCTCCACCTTCGTTATCTCTGTTCCCTGTAACATCACCGTTCCTCCTGGGTCCTTCTCATTCACACACGTGTATTCTGATTTTCTGAGGCTAACCTTCATTCCCCTCCTTTCCAGGGCATACCTCCACCTCTCTAGATTTTCCTGCACTTGTTCTCTGCTCTCACTACAGATCACAATGTCATCTGCAAACATCATAGTCCATGGAGATTCTTGTCTCACCTCATCTGTCAGCCTGTCCATCACCATAGCAAACAAGAAGGGGCTCAGAGCTGACCCTTGATGCAGACCTACCTCCACCTTGAACTCTTATGTCACACCGACAGCACACCTCACCACTGTCTTACATCTCTCATACATGTCCTGCACCACTCTAACATACATACTTCTCTCCCACTCCAGACTTCCTCATGCAATACCACAGTTCTTCTCTCGCCATCCTGTCATATGCTTTCTCCAGATCCACAAAGGCACAATGCAGCTCCATCTAACTTTCTCTGTACTTCTCTATTAACATCATTAAGGCAAACACTGCATCTGTGGTTCTCTTTCTTGGCATGAAACCAAACTGTTGTTCACAAATACTGACCTCTGCCCTTAGTGTAGCTTCCACTATTCTCTCCCATAACTTCATTGTACGGCTCATCAACTTTATCCCTCTGTAGTTGCCGCAACTCTGCACGTCTCCCTTGTTCTTAAAAATGGGCACCATCACACTTCTCCTCCATTCCTCTGGCATCCTCTCACTCTCTAAGACCATGTTGAATGTTCTTGTCAGGAAATGTACTGCGACCTCTCCTAGACACTTCCCTACCTCCACCGGTATGTGATCAGGATAAACTGCCTTTCCATTCTTCATCCTCTTCAATGCCCTCCTCACTTCACCCTTACTAATCTTTGCTACTTCCTGGTCCTCGACGGTCACCTCTTCTACTCTTTTTTTCTCTCTCATTTTCCTCATTCATCAGCTCTTCAAAGTACTCTTTCCATCTTCCCAGCACACTTCTGTCATCAGTCAATACATTTCCCTCTCTGTCCTTAATCATTCTAACTTGCTGCACATCCGTCCCATCTCTATTTCTCTGCTGTGCCAAACTATATAAATAATTTTCTCCCTTTTTACTTTCCAACCGAGCATACAAGTCATCATATGCCCTCTGTTTGGCCTTTGACACTGCTACCTTTGCCTTACACTGTGTCTCCCTGTACTCTGTTTACTCTCTTCGGTCCTTTCAATGTCCCACTTCTTAGCAAACCTCTTCCTTTTTACACACTCCTGCACTTCCTCATTCCACCACCAAGTCTCGTTATCTACTGTCCTTCCAGATGACACACCAAGTATTCTCCTACCTGTCTCCCTGATCACATTAGCTGTAGTTTTCCAGTCATCTGGAAGCACTTCCTGACCACCCAAAGCCTGTTTCAACTCCTCCTTGAAGACAACCCGAGACTTCCTTTTTCAGCTTCCACAACTTTGTCTTCTGCTCTGTCTTTGCCTTCTTCACCTTCCTCACCATCAGCATCATCCTGCACACCACCATCCAATGCTGTTTGGCAACACGCTCACCCACTACTACTTTGCAGTCACTGACTTCCTTCAAATTACATCGCCTACACAAGATGTAGTCTACCTGTGTGCTCCTACCTCCGCTTTTATAAGTCACCCTGTGCTCCTCTCTCTTCTGGAAGAAAGTATTTACCACAGCCATTTCCATCCTTTTTGCAAAATCTATCAACATCTGTCCGTCTGTGTTCCTGTCCTGGATACCAAAACTGCCCATCACTTCCTCGTTCCCTCTGTTTCCTGTACCAACATGTCCATTGAAGTCTGCCCCAATGACCACTCTTTCACCTCTGGGGGTACTCTGCATTACTTCATCTAACTCACTCCAGAATCTCTCCTCTTCTCGCTCAAATCCTGCCTGTGGGGCATAAGTACTAACAACATTAAACATCACGCCTTCAATTTCTAACTTGAGACTCAGCACTCTGTCTGACACTCTTTTCACTTCTAGAACATTCCTGACAAACTCCTCCAAGATGACTCCTACTCCATTTCTCTTCCCATCCACACCATGAAAAAACAACTTAAACCCTGCTCCTAAGCTTCTCGCCTTGCTGCCTTTCCACCTGGTCTCCTGAACACACAGTATGTCCACCTTTCTCCTCTGCATCATGTCAGCCAGCTCTCTACCTTTTCCTGCCATAGTTCCAATGTTCAAAGTCCCTACTTTCAGTCCTACACTCATGCCTTTCCTCTTCTCTCTCTGCCTACAGACACGCCTCCCGCCTCTCCTTCTTCGACGTCTTCGACCAACAGTAGTCCAATTTCCACCAGCACCTTGTTGGTTAACAGCACTGATGGTGGTCGTTGTTAACCCGGGCCTCGACCGATCTGGTATGAAATTCTTTCTTGTGATTCGCATATTTTAGTTGGCATTTGTTTTACGCCGGATGCCCTTCCTGACGCAACCCTCTGCATTTATCTGGGCTTGGGACCGGTGTGAGGGAGAGACACTGGTTTGTGCCCTCCCCTCACGGCTGCATTCTGTTCCTAGTTTGATATTAGGGCATTTTAACTGTGCAAAGAGAATTTATCAACAGTTTTAATTTACAGCAATGAGACCGGACGATGTGTGTTACACAGTAAAATTCCGGACCTGCATTCAAATGCACTAGCCCTGTGCCAGCATATAAAAAACGGCGAGCTTTGGCTTGACAGTGGTATTATGATGGTTCGCTTTTGGCGCAAGACACTAACAAAATGAGCCAGAGATAAAAACCTCCAGGTCTCACTGGCTTTTTGCCCTACCAGAGGTTGCCGGCATCGCCGCCATGAATAATTTTTTTCGATGTATGCTGCATTATTGCATCGACTAGACAAAGGATGTGAGACGTCATGACGTGAGCGATAGGACTGTGATGACATCACAGGGAGAACTCCTCACCTCTTCTCGAATTTGACTGGAGGAGAATTTGAACAAACTCACATCTATATGGACAGAAGTTACATCAGTCAATATTCCCCAGTAGTCAAGCAGCCTTGCGTCTCTATTAAGGGTTACTCGCGATCTTTTAGGACAGTCTTATATCCATGTCTCCTCAGTGCATGGTACACACGGATCTATATTTCTTAGTCCAGTTTTTTCTATTGTATATATCTATAATTTTGAGTTATTGATTCTTCTTGTTATTTTAAATTCACTTGTTTTAGAAATTAATCGGGGATGCTTTTACAACTGTAGTGCTGAAGTTGTACTGATTACTTACATTACATTGACCCGACCTTACCTTATCCTGGAGTTCATTAATTTAATTGTGTAACGTCCAATGAGTATCATTGACAAAGAATTTGATTGTTCACTTCATACTATCTCCATATGTAGACCTAGCCAGATTTAAGAGTAACTTTGGGTTTAACCCAATTTAATAAATAAACCAGCTCCCCCTGGCTCATTTGCCAATGTTTGATGTGCACGATTTTCCCCCAGTGTAATATAATAAAGTTCTGGGCTTTAAATCACCCACCCAGAAATTCTAAACAAACTTGACTTTGTGCATTCACCTTGAGATTAGTTCAAGGGCATCATTGTTGTAAAAAGACGTTTGTTTGTATCCACTGTGTTCAGATTTCTTTGTTTCAGTCTCCATGATCCATGGCCTCTAAAACCTTGGTGGGCTTTATTGGCCTGTGGAATATGGGGAAGCCGATGGCCAAGAACCTGATCCAACATGCCCACCCTGTAATTACCATGGATATTTTTCCTGAGTCAAGCAAAGAGTTACAGAAACTGGATACTCAAGTGAGAACATATCAAACATTACGTAAAAATTGTGCAAATTTTGGTGAGACAACAGGCTTTCCTGAGTCTGCGGTTCAGTGTTGATTTTGAGTTACTGTCTATGTAGAGCAGGGGTCACCAACATGGTGCCGGCAGCCACCAGGTCACCTGCAAGGACAACATGAGCATGTTCAGTGCTATTTTTAGAACAGGCCTGCGACTGCATAGCACCACTCTCCATTGAGCGGCATCTAATTTTTTTGCTATTTTTTTTATCAATTCAATATCTTCACATAGATGAATATCATTAACTATTAATAATAACATAATTAAAGGTAATTTGAGAAAATATATTATTTCAGATATGTGTATCGACCTGGTAGCCCTTCATATTAATTGGTACCCAAGAAGTAGCTCTCAGTTTCAAACAGGTTGGTGACCCCTGATGTAGTTTTCAATAAAAAAAAATACATATTTGTTATGGGTTCTCCAATATCCTAACATATAAATCACACAAATACATGTCTATAGGTGGATTGACCTTGCTAAATTGCAATAGTGATGAAGAGGAGTGATGGAAATGTGAGATTGTGATGAAAACATGAGGTCACAGTTTATTTTAGCCACAAAATGGAAAAAAAATTGGCATAATAATTACAGTGACATTTGAACACGTCAAGATAATAATCTGAGTAAAAACAATATAAATTCCAATCTGATGCCAGGATCCGAATGATACCACCTGTTAAAATTGGATGCATATGAGTAGAGAAATCTGACATTAAAGATATTTCCTGCTACATGGCAGGGTTTCGGAAGGAGGTGTGTAAATGCATGAATTGTTGTAAAATTTAGCATCAAGTTGGTTGCTTTCCTATTATTAATCTGTACAAGGGTCTTGTTAATCTACAACAATATATTAATTAAGTAAGATAAAGAGTATAAAATGTGCATGTCTTCTCCTCTTCTTCTTTTCCTTTCGGCTTTTCCCTTCAGGGGTCGCCACAGCGAATCATCTGCCTCCATCTCACCCTATCCTTTGCATCTTCTTCTCTTACACCAACGACCTTCATGTCTTCCTTCACCACATCCATGAATCGTCTCTTTGGTCTTCCTCTAGGCCTTTTGCCTGGTAGTTCCAGCCTCAGCATCCTATTACCAATATACTCACTATCCCTCCTCTGTACATGTCCAAACCATCTCAATCTAGCCTCTCTGACTTTGTCTCCAAAACGTCTTACATGTGCTGTCCCTCTGATGTGCTCATTCCTAATCCTATCCATCCTCGTTACTCCCAAAGAGAACCTCAACATTTTCATCTCTGCTACCTCCAACTCTGACTCCTGTCTTTTCCCCAGGGCCACTGTTTCTAACCCATACAGCATCGTTGGCCTCAACACCGCCTTGTACACTTTTCCTTTCATTTTTGCCGATACCCTCCTATCACACATCACACCGGACACTTTTCTCCAACCATTCCAACCTGCCTGCACACGCTTCTTGACCTCTTTTCCACACTCTCCATTGCTCTGGATTGTTGAGCCTAAGTACTTAAAATCCTCCACCTTTCTTATCTCTGCTCCCTGTAATCTCACCGTTCGTCTTTTGGTCTTGGCATTCATGCACATGTATTCTGTCTTACTGAGGCTAATCTTCATTCCCCTCCTTTCCAGGGCATACCTCCACCTCTCTAGATTTTCCTGCACTTGTTCTCTGCTCTCACTACAGATTACAATGTCATCTGCAAACATCATAGTCCATGGGGAATCTTGTCTAACCTCGTCTGTCAGCCTGTCCATCACCATAGCGAACAAGAAGGGGCTGAGAGCTGACCCTTGATGCAGTCCCACCTCCACCTTGAACTCTTCTGTCACACCGACAGCACACCTCACCACTGTCTTACATCTCTCATACATGTCCTGCACCACTCTAACATACTTCTCTGCCACTCCAGACTTCCTCATGCAATACCACAGTTCTTCTCTCGGCACCCTGTCATATGCTTTCTCCAGATCCACAAAGGCACAATGCAGCTCTGTCTGACCTTCTCTGTACTTCTCTATTAACATCCTCAAGGCAAAACACTGCATCTGTGGTGCTCTTTCTGGGCATGAAACCAAACTGTTGTTCACAAATGCTGACTTCTGCCCTTAGTCTAGCTTCCACTATTCTTTCCCATAACTTCATCAGTATGGCTCATCAACTTTATCCCTCTGTAGTTGCCACAACTCTGCACGCCTCCCCTTGTTCTTAAAAATGGGCACCAGCACACTTCTCCTCCATTCCTCTGGCATCCTCTCACTCTCTAAGACCTTGTTAAATGTTCTTGTCAGAAAATCTACTGCTACCTCTCTAGACACTTCCATACCTCCAATCGGTATGTCATCAGGACCAACTGCCTTTCCATTCTTCATCCTCTTCAATGCCCTCCTCACTTCACCCTTACTAATTTTTGCTACTTCCTGCTCCTCAACAGTCACCTCTTCTGCCCTTTTTTTCTCTCTCATTTTCCTCATTCATCAGCTCTTCAAAGTACTCTTTCCATCTTCCCAGCACACTTCTGTCATCAGTCAATACATTTCCCTCTCTGTTCTTTATCAATCTAACTTGCTGCACGTCCCTTCCCATCTCTATTTCTCTGCTGTGCCAACCTGTATAAATCATTTTCTCCTCCTTACTTTCCAACCGAGCATACAAGTCATCAAACGCGCTCTGTTTGGCCTTTCCCACTCCTACCTTTGCCTTACCCTGCGCCTCCCTGTACTCCTGTTTACTCTCTTCGGTTTTGTCAATGTCCCACTTCTTCTTAGCTAATCTCTTCCTTTGTACACACTCCTGCACTTCCTCATTCCACCACCAAGTCTCCTTATCTACTTTCCTTCCAGATGACACACCAAGTATTCTCCTACCTGTGTCCCTGATCACATTCGCTGTAGTTGTCCAGTCATCTGGAAGCACTTCCTGACCACCCAAAGCCTGTTTCAACTCCTCCTTGAAGACAACCCGACACTCTTCCTTTTTCAACTTCCACCACTTTGTCTTCTGCTCTGCCTTTGCCTTCTTCACCTTCCTCACCATCAGCATCATCCTGCACACCACCATCCTATGCTGTTTGGCAACACTCTCACCCGCTACTACTTTGCAGTCACTGACTTCCTTTAAATTACATCGCCTGCACAAGATGTAGTCTACCTGTGTGCTCCTACCTCCACTTTTATAAGTCACCCTATGCTCCTCTCTCTTCTGGAAGAAAGTATTCACCACAGCCATTTCCATCCTTTTTGCAAAATCTACCAACATCTGTCCTTCATGCGTTCCTGTCCTGGATACCAAACCTACCCATCACTTCCTCGTCCCTCTGTTTCCTGCACCAACATGTCCATTGAAGTCTGCCCCAATAACCACTCTTTCACCTCTGGGGTACTCTGCATCACTTCATCTAACTCCCTCCAGAATCTCTCCTTCTCTTCTCGCTCACATCCTGTCTGTGGGGCATAAGCACTAACAACATTGACCATCGCACCTTTAATTTCTAACTTGAGACTCATCACTCTGTCTGACACTCTTTTCACTTCTAGAACATTCCTGGCAAACTCCTCCTTCAAGATGACTCCGACTCCATTTCTCTTCCCATCCACACCGTGATAAAACAGCTTAAACCCTGCTCCTATGCTTCTAGCCTTGCGACCTTTCCACCTGGTCTCCTGAACACACAGTATGTCCACCTTCCTCCTCTGCATCATGTCAGCCAGCTCTCTACCTTTTCCTGTCATAGTTCCAACATTCAAAGTCCCTACTTTCAGTCCTAGGCTCATGCCTTTCCTCTTCTCTCTCTGGCAACGGACACGCCTCCCGCCTCTCCTTCTTCGACGTCTTCGACCAACAGTAGTCCAATTTCCATCAGCACCCTGTTGGTTGACGGCACTGATGGCGGTCGTTGTTAACCCGGGCCTCGACCGATCCGGTATGTCATTCTTTCTTGTGATTCGCATAGTTTATTTGGCATTTGTTTTACGCCGGATGCCCTTCCTGACGCAACCCTCTGCATTTATCCGGGCTTGGGACCGGCGTGAGGGAGAGACACTGGTTTGTGCCCCCCCCTCACGGCTGCATTATAAAATGTGCATGTACACATCCATAGATTTCCAATTACCTCCTTCTTGCTGCTGTCCCATTCAGGATTTGTTTCTAACTCACACTCTCTGTTGCCTGGCACCACTGTGAGCCTCACAAGGATAAAGCACTCGGGGAAGTTGGGTCAATTCCTGACTAGAACTAAGTGGTACTCATAATCTGACTTTTTTTTCCAATATATTTTGATTGTGTATATACGTGCAGTAGCGTTTATGCACTATAAAGTATGGACATGTCATCTTTGTAAATGTTTGGTTCTGCAGTTTTAATTCATTTGTTTTTTGGAGTTTATGATTTGTCTTTCCTTGTAAAATGTGATTAACAAGCTAAAAAAATAAGCCTCTATGTTACCATAGTAAGGCGTATAATATATCTTTTTTACTTACACACACACACACACACACACACACACACACACAAAACTAACCCTTCCGATCATCGACTGCTGCGAAGATGTCATGAGGGGGGAGGAGAATTTTATGTGTGTGTACGCTCTGAATGCCAGCAAGGAAAGGCTCATGGTGAACTCCCACAAGGCCAGTGCTTCTCAAATAGTGGGGCATGCCCCCCAAAGGGGGGGCACGGTGTGATGCCGGGGAGAGGGGGGGTATGACCCTGGGGAACATGCTTTTTTGCCATACTGTACTAGAATTAAGTGTAATTACGCCTCCACTAGAGTAGTTGGCAGGGGCGCTCTCATTGTCACGCTATGGTGTAGGGAAAAAGCACCAAAGCAAACGATATGAAGTGCAGTAAACACTATTTATAGTCACACACGGGGCGCTGGGAAGGGGGTGGCATAAATGAAACATTTTTCTTCTTCCTATAGGGGGCGTCACTGAAAATAATTGAGAAGCACTGCACAAGGCATTCTCGAAACGTGGAGGAATACTGTGCAAGAGGCTAACCGGCCCGGAAAAGTCATTTCCCCAGCAGAGCTCGTAAATCAAAATTTCGCTCGTTGGATGGGGCTGATTTTTGTTGGGATCGAAGCTTGAATTGTGGAAAATTCATTATAAAAGGCACTCCTCAGTCAAGGTACCACTGTATATTGTAGTATATTTAGAATGAGTTTTCTAACCTTATTAGCCAAAGTATTGTAATGTGGTGTGATCAAGAACCTTTCGTCATGGTGAAAAACCCATCACCTTGTGAAGAGCCCTTATATTTGCTGAGGAACCATATAGGTTCTCTGGAGAAATACGAGGTTCTTACTAAAACCTTAAATAACCTTTTTTTCTTAGTGTAGAAAGACTGTATAAGAAAACCTTCATGAAGATGATAATCAAGAAGTTATCCTTCATAGCAGGTCGCCAAGAGTCGTCCTACAATTCAGAAGGGACCAGACCAGAACAATGGTGGTATTAAGGGGTGGATTAAGTCAGGGGTGAAAGTAAGACAAGATTCTTGCAAGAACTGTGCAACTCAAAAATATTTTTAGCATTTTGCGCATGACCATCATACAAAAGATGTTAATAAAGCCTTCTTTTTTTTTTACTTTGATTCTTTGATCCTGTGCACATCCTTGAGTATACAGTGTAAGATGTCGACACATAATGAAATACATGGCAAAATATTTATTCATTTCTTTCATCCATTTTCTGAACTGTGTAATTCTAATTCGGGTTGCAGGGAGGTTGAGGACCATCTCATTGGATTCCATGGGAGGTCTCTTGTCGTCATTACTTGAAGGTGTATTAAATTGCCTGTAAAAATCTTTTTCATTAATTTTGAAAAGTTTGTTGTGCTTTATAAATGTATTTTTCTTTTCCCGTTTTCTTTTTCCTTCAATCCAAATCTTAACTTTTGCCTTCAGGGAGTCAAGAATTTGAAGGAGAATTTTTTTCCTTAGTTGTCTTTTGTTTAGTTTTGACTTTTCTCCAAATTGTCTTTTGCCTTTTTGTCATTGACTCGCCTTTAGATCTTAATGTAAGGCAAAGCTCCAGCCATGAGATGTCTCTCCTTGATTCTTTTAATTTTTGTTCAAACCGGTTTCCTTTACTTTTGCTGTTTTTAAGTTTAAAAGCGGGAGGTTTGGAAACTGAGTGGAGTTCCTCAAGTGTTCGGGCAGCAGCATACACACAACAATTGATCTTATGCAAAGAACACTGCGTCAAGAGTTACTGATATTATTTCATTTAATTTATCAATTTGATTTTGTGGAAATTTTTAAAACAGGATTTTTACTGGTTTTCATTTATCAATTGGAGACTCAGAAATTTCATCATAAAAACGCCGAAAGAGTAAATAAATTTGATCATTTGAAGCATCAGAAAGAGGGTCTTAAGGGATAGAATATAAGTTTGGCAGGCCAGAAACATTTTTTTTTCCATTTGTAGATGAGGTGTTCTTAAAAAGCTGGGAAAAAGCTGGGAAATAAGGACGCGGGCATTCATTTGCATTTTAGGGTCCACTGCTGTCCGAGCAATATGTTCTTCAAGGAGTGGCTGACGGCTTGCAGGAAAATTTTCATCTGCATCACGGCGCATGTAGATCTTAAGTCGCCGGAGTTGTTCACGCAAGTTCTGTTCAGTCAGGTAGGCTAACATTGGATTAGCATTGTCCAAATGTTGTTTGAGACTTTCCATTGACACGTGGGTTTTCAGGCCAACCAGTCGCTTTCGCACACTCAAGGAGTGGGGATTTTAAATCTTTCATCCAGGATATTTGTGGACGGGTTCTTTGCCTCCCCCTGCGGTAAGTCCCATCTCCAGTATTGGTGGTTTTATTACCGGAGGGAAGCTTAATGGACTGCAGAAATGGAGTTTGGTCAATTTCTTGGCATTCCGTAACCCATTAGAATACCAGCTTCAGGGGGTTAGCCCTAACTGGGTGATGTACTTTTAGTTCAGGGAACATATAGTTCCCCTGTCTAGGCCCACCACGCAGAGGAGTACATCATCAGGCCCTTATTGTTGTTGTTGTTAATGGTTCACTGACGGATCCAGAAATTTGCTATATGGGGGCATACATTAATAGGATAAGAAATAATTAGCTGTATTATATTCGGTAAAGACTTCATGCAAATATAACATATTTAGCTATAAATATAGTTAGCTATAAATATAGTAATATATTATTTAACTGAATGGAATAAATCTTAATTAGGATTGTGGGGAGGCTGATGTCCATCTCAGCCAACTTTAGGTGAGGGCAGAGTACACCCTGGACAGCTCGCCAGACCAGACCAGGCCATCACAGGGCAGAAACACGTTGATGTCTATGCAGCTACTCTTGTCGAAAGTCAGCAATGGTTCTTTACATCCCTCTCACCATAGACAGTGAGAGATATGGTCAGCCTTTGATAACCCAGTTAGCTGCAGTGAGGAGACAACAATGACTGTTGACAGTGGGGCTTGAACTCCCAACCTCAGGATCGTAATCCAGCACCGGGCCACCACGGCCCTCTCAATTTATAATTTTGCTTCCAAATGTTCCTTTTCATGGATTAATTATACAATTACCAAAAGAGCTTGCTGGCTATAGTTAGCATGCTAACCTTAGCTGTTGAGTCAGAAGGGTCATTCAGTCACAATTCCGCTTTGCACATAGAGCTTATAATGGTCATTGTTAGACTTGATACACTGATGGTGCAGCATACAGCTGTTGTATAATAGTAGGTGACAAGCAGAAACCATTTTTCATAAAGAAGACCGTAGGACCCTTGAAAATGAGTCACAGTAATCAAATTTGGTCTGAAGCTTGTTCAGGTGCATCTCCATCTAAATTTGGGTGGGAGTAGGCCAAGTCATTCTTGAGATATTGAGCGGGAGCCATTTTTATCCATAACCATCTGTAAAACTGATGACATAATACGTGCTGATTCTCAAATGTTGCACATGAACACATGCACACTTACGTTGACTGTTTCAGTGTTCTTTAAATACTTATCAAGTCAAAATAGGTAAAACTTTTGTTGACATTCCCATTACTCTGATTAGCATACAACCAAAGAGAACAGACAAGAGTACAATCAAGCCAAAAAAGAGTTGAAAGTAAGCTACATAGGAGTTGAGGAGGAAGATCTCAACAACAAGATCAGAGAGGTGGAGAGAGAGCCCATTCCAACTACAAGTATGGGCAGAGCTGGAAACTCATCAATGACAGCACTGACAGAAAGACAGCTAGAAGGAAACACACAGAAAGAAAGGATTGAGAACTGGTATAACCACTTCAAAACTCTTCTTGGAAATCCCCCTAGTATCATGGAGGAGGATGTCTAAATTCCTACTGTGTACGAGGAGCTCAACATCAAGGAGGGCCCATTAGAACAGGGGGAATATGAGAAAGCCAGGAAATCTCTGTTGGAAGGAAAGGTTAGTGGGGAGGATGGAATTCCACCAGAAGTTTTGAAGAGATGCGAGGAGCTGGACAAGATTATCCTGGATTTCTGTAACAGAGTACTGATTTAGGGAGAAAAGCCGGAGCAGTGGTCCCTGTTAAACATCATTCCCATACCTAAATCTGGTGATCTTAGACTAGGGAGCAACTACAGGGGTATCAGCCTGAGCTCACTGGTGGCCAAGGTCTTTAACAAGATGCTGCTAAACCATCTAAGGCCAGCTGTGAACGGGCTACTGAGATGTGACAAAAATGGGTTCAGAGAAGGAAGATCTACAGTTGGACACATACCTGCACTACGCAGACTGATAGAGGGAATAAGAAGTCACAACCCACCTGTCATAATCACATGCTGAAGATTTTGAAAGCTTACAGCATCCCAGGGCAGATCGTCCGTGCCATTGGTTGTATGTACCAGGGCACAATGGCAAAAGTGATAATTCCAGATGGGGAAACCAGGCCTTTTGAGATACAACCAGGAGTTCTGCAAGGGGACACCCTGGCACCATACCTGTTCGTAATAGTACTGGACTACGCACTCAGAGTGGCTATAGAAGGGAGAGAAGAGAAACTAGGCTACCAACTGGTGAGGAGAAGGACTAGGAGAATTGGACCTAGGGCAGTGACTGACCTGGACTTTGCTGATGATGATATAGCACTCGTTTCTGAGGTAGTCCAGTAAGCCCAGCAGCTACTCCGGAGTGGACGGTTGCTACACAAGAATGTTAAGGTGCGTCCACAATATAAAGTGGGAGCAACATTGTGCAAACTAAGAGCTTTATACTGGTCTTCCAAAACTGTCAGACAAAATATGAGCCAGGCAACTAAGATTCGCCAAACACTCTCTCAGAAACAGCAAGGAAGTAGTCTCCAACTTAGTGCTATGATCTCCAACAAATGGGAGAAGGAGGCTTGGAAGACCACCCCTCACATATCTAGATGTGCTGCAAAGAGACACTGGTTGACAGGTTGATGGTATGGGAAAGGATATGCAGGACAGGAGCTTCTGGGAAGCCATGGTGGTTCGAGTGGCAGAAGAGGACTGGCACCCGACATCAGTCAAGTAAGTCAAGTCTGATTAACTGAAGTTCCGTGTTATGTAACTAAATTTTAGTAAATCATTACTTAAAACCATGCTCAGTAAAACATATTATAAGAACCATTTTGTTTTATACTGACATAAGAATTCTGTGATTAACGTAATACCACAGATATGAAGAAAATATTTAATATCTGTTGGTGTTTCTAATTTTTATCTGAGCCTAAAATCGGCCTGACAGTCAAAGATGATACACTGTGGTATAGCAACTGATACGTTTACAGCATTGGGAAAGACACCCTTGTCGGGATTGACTTACAGTTACTGTATTTATTTATTTATTTATTTTAATGCAGCAGAGCAATTGAGGGTTAAGATCCTTGCTCAAGGACCGGACAGTGCCAGGTTGATGGGACTCGGGTTTGACATACCAACCTTCAGATTAGTAATTAGTAAATTATTAATATAATAATTACTAAAATTAGTAATAATATGTTCATTATAGCCATTAATCTGGACTTAATCATTTTGATAATAATAATAATAATAATAATAATAATTTTATTCATTTTGTTTTGTAGGTTAAAGTGTGTTTTATATATTGTGCTCCTGAGTTAACATTGCCGATCAATTTGAATTTATTATTATTTCTTGATTTTATTTAATTTTATTTTTCAGTATCAAATGGTAAAAATTGTTGATCAGAAAATGTTGACAGTTTAAATAAGGATACTTTTTTATTTCAGGCAAATTGATGCACTTTAAATCTTTTTGTTTAAAGACTAAAAAAGTGTTAATAAAGTTATTCTTTTTTGGAAGTTTATCTATACTTCTTTTTTTGTATTCCATAATGATAATAAGGATTTATTATGCTAATAAAGATACAGTGTTATGCAGAGGATTATTTATAACAATTTTTAGACAAATAACACTATTTATTTGGGGGGGGGGGGGGGGGGCGAAATGTTTTCCTCTTCCTAGGGGGGGCGCAACAGAAAATAATTGAGAAGCACTGATGTAAAAGAACCATTGCTAACTTTCGACAAGAGTAGGCTGCAAAGCCGTCAGCGTGTTTCGGACCTGCGATGGCCTGGTGAGCTGTCCAGGGTGTACTCTGTCCTCGCCCAGAGTCGGCTGGGATAGCCGCCAGCCCCCTAAGCGGTTACAGGAAATGAACTGAACTGATGAAAAATAGTATAATAGAATAGTATATGGAAGAGAATTGAATGAGAACATTTACTTCTTGTTCAAGAATAGTGAGTGGTTGTATACAGTATGTAATTAATTTGAATCTTTAATGAATTTGAAAGTGTACTGCTGCCAGTGTGAACTGAAATTTTCTCTCTCTCTCTCTCTCTCTCTCTCTCTCTCTCTCTCTGTGTGTTTTCCTTGGCTGTAGTTGTGCTGTTGAACATGATCACCTCGTCACTGTCTTATCCAGTTCTATTTCTCAGTGCAAGTTCATGACAGCGAGGTTTATTGTGACTGGCCATCTGCCATCACGGTGGAATTGTCTGACCCTACTTGCCATGTGCAGTGGCATATTCATGTAATTATTTTTTCAAGTGTGTTCCTTTACTTTCATTTTCAATGGCCAGATATTTATGAAATATTTTGGTTTGGGATTTGATTCTTTTTTTTAGGTGGTAAGTAAAAATGAAAAATAAATAAATAAAAACTTTCAAAAAAGAATGATGGGATCAACAAACCATTCTACAAATGTGTAAATCTAGTGAAGATTCACCAAAACAGTGATATGGAGTACAGACTCATTTTATGTTATGTCAAGTCTTATCAAACCATTTTTAAAATTAATTATTTTTTCTGTCAAGGATCATCTTTCTTGTCATATATGATCGCAAAGCCTTTTCTGGATCGCAATTCAGTGCAAGAGAACTCACTACTTACCCCACTTTACTATACTCAGTGTTCATGGAAAGATGTTGTTGTTCAGCTGTCTGCATTACTGTAAAGATCTTGCATATGATCCTGAGATGCAGCGGATAGTATGAGTCCCACAACACCAACGCCCTGTACAAGAAGGGCCAGAGTCGCCACCACCTTCTGAGGAGACTTAGATCCTTCGGAGTATGCAGACTTCTGCTCAGGACATTTTATGACTCTGTGGTAGCCTCTGCAATCCTCTATGCTGCCATGTGCTGGGCCCCGGGCAGCACAGAGTGGGACAGAAAAAGACTGAACAAGCTGGTCAGGAGGGCCAGCTCTGTCCTCGGCTGCCCACTGGACTCTGTGGAGGAGGTGGGTGAGAGGAGGATGGTAGCAAAGCTCACATCCATCATGAACAACAGCTCTCACCCACTGCACCAGACTGTAGAGAAGCTGAGTAGCTCCTTCAGTGGACGACTGAGACATCCTCAGTGCAGGAAGGAGCGCTACCGCAGGTCGTTCATTCCCACCGCTGTCAGACTGTACAACGCCACTTTGTAACTGTCTGTGAAAATACCGGTTATGTGCAATAAAAACCCCGTGCACTTTAATCAACCACATCTACCCCACTGACTGTGAACCATATCAACCCATCTACTCTGCACTCAGATACATTACACTTTAATATAGGCCAGTCTACAAAGTTGTTCCCTTCTTTTCTTTTATCGTTTATTAATTTATACTATTTATGTATCTATTTATTTATTTACTTATATAATATATATGTATGTGTGTATGTATGTTTGTATATGTATCTATTTTTACACCCCCTACTGATGGTACCTCAAGAGCCTGTAACAGTGAATTTCTCCATTGTGAGATTAATAAAGCTGTATCTTATCTTATCTTATCTTATGAGCATGTTCATGTCTGCATTTTCAGCTTCTCACCTCCTTCTTTTGGTTTCTTCATCAGAGCCTATCAGTGGCCACCTATGAAGATGGAACTTTTGGATATGGCCCACCAGTCATCACTCCTACAAAAAAAAAAAAAAAAAATCAGTCATCTTTGATATTTGTCATGGCTCGCTGGTCTTTTACCTCAGCTGCACTAAAACTGGTGTATGTCATTGATAATTTATGATTTATAATTCAGTTATCCTAATGCATAATACGAGCAGCATTATCCGAGTACATAATTAATGTAATAACCGTAGCATTCTCTATCAGCTACTGTATATTCATCTAAACATGAGTGTAGTGTTTTGTTTTATACATACACAGTTGCATTTGACTTTATGCATGGAGTTTAATTGTTTTTGTTTTTATATTGCAGGTGTCCAAGCAGCTTAAATTCTCATGTAAGTTTTTTGTAAGCAGAGCAGTCTCTCATCCCCATTTCCAGTCTGTCATGATCAGCTTAGAAAAACAAAATCTGACGATATCACTTTGATAGAAGTTTGTTTCCTTCTGATTACTGGAGTCTCCATGAACAGCTTGCATGGGCTCACCAACACAATCATTCACACTCATATTCATACATAGGGCCATTAAAGAACCTCAACTTGGCCTAATGTGCATGTCTTTGGACTGTCGGCGGAAACCAGAGCACTCGGAGGAAACTCACCCAAGCACAGAAAGAACATGCAAACGCCAGACAGAAACGCCTTCACTAGCCATGTAGTTCAAACGCACAACTTTTTTGCTATGAGGCAAGAGTGTTCACCACGACACCATCGTGCGCCACACTATTCCTCCCTTATTAAAAAATGAGCGTAAATATTTATGGAGAGAGAACGACAGACTTTCTGGACACAAAATACACGGGAAGTTTTCAGTCAATCACATATGTGGGTCTGATTAACACGAAACTGTTATTGAAGTGTGACATTGACCTTTTACATTTTCTGCAGATTTAGAAAAAATGGTTTTTCCAAATTTTTAAATGTTTGAGCAGATTATGTATTAAAGCCTCGGAGATACAGGATAATATTCCTTGGAGAAACAGCAGCATCAAATTATAAGTCGGATGACTCAAAAAGTCAGTATGAAACAGACAGAATGAGGAAAAGTACATTGTTCCTCCTGAATCCGAGGTTGAACTATCGGTTGAATCCTCCTCTCCGGGACCCCTGCACAGACTTTTCCAGGTAGGCTGAGGAGTGTGATTCTACGATAACTGGAACATACCCTCCACTACCCCTTTTTAAAAAGGGGGACTATCACTGCTTTTTGCCAATCCAGAGGTATGGCCCCTGATGGCCACGTGATGTTGCAGAGACATGTCAACCAAGACAGTCCTACAAACGCCAGACCCCTAAGACATTCAGGATGGATCTCATCAGCCCCCGGATCCTGACCATCAAGGAGCTTTTTCACTACTTCAGCAACCTCAGCTCCAGTGATGGGTGGACCCTCATCCAAACCCCCACAGTCTTCCTCCTACACAGAAGGCATATTGGTGGGATTCAGGAAGGCCTCGAAGTATTCCTGACACCTCCTGACAAGATCCCCAGTGAGGTGAGTCCCCACTTCCACTGTAAACAGTATTTGTGGAGAACTGCTTCCCCATTCTGAGACGTTGGATGGTGATTCAGAACCTTTTTGAGGCCAACTGATAATCGCTTTCCAGGCCCTCACCGAACTCTTCCACAACCGAGATTTTGCAGCAGCAACAGCACAGACTGCAATATATTTGTCCCGCTGTACTTGTCAGCTGTCTTGGAAGTTCCACAGGCTAATAATACCCAATAGGCCTCCTTTATCAGCTGGACGACCCCCTTCTCCGTAGGTGTCCACCACCGGGCTCGGGGATTACCACCACAACAAGCACCAATGTAGTATTTAATTTATATCAACTGGATTTCAGGTGTGGCCTGAAGATGGCACGATGGCAAGCAGACAATATAACTGTGATTCAGATGGAACCAAAGAACGTCATTACTGTCTGATGATTGGAGAGGGTGACCGAGTGATGCCAATGGCCATGATGCAAGATCATGTGTTTTGTACTTATTATGATATATTTTATTAAATTACTAAATTGGGAACTGATAAATCAGCTTAGTCTTTCACACATCAATGAACACGAGGAACTGGTGAGGTCCAGAAAAGGTGGTTCCTAACAAAGATCTGGTCATTTTTAAAAAATGTTTGGATTCCCTCTTTGCACAGAGTCGGGGCGCCAGCCTCACTGTGACCATAATTAGGATTAAGCGGATTAGAAAATGAATGAATGAATGCGGTGGCGTAGTGGTTAGCACATCCACCTCAAAGCAAGAAGTCCCGGGTTCGATTCCCAGCTCAGGTGTTTCTGTATGGAGTTTGCATGTTCTCCCCATGTGTATGGGTTTCCTCTGGGTACTCCGGCTTCCTGCCACAGTCCAAAAACATGCACAGAAGGTTAATTGGCTGCTCCAAATCAGCCCTAGGTGTGAGTGTAAATTGTTGTGTGAGTGTTGGCCCTGTAATGGCCTGGCGAGCTGTCCAGGATGTACCTTGCCCTCCCCTGGAATCGGCTGAGATGAACGCCAGACTCCATGCGACCTTAACCAGGGTTAAGCGGTTCATAAAATGAATGAATGAATGAATGTGTGGGTTCAGTGAGAGTTAAAGGTCCCCAGAGGGACATGAATACAGGTTTCAGCTTGAGTGGACGTTTGCTTGGTTCCCTCGGTATTTTAATACGTACAGCTTTTATTATTGAACGGAAACTCCGCTGGTTTACTGGGGGTTAAACCTGGCATTGGATACTAAGCACTAAACTGATGAAGTGGATTAATAATGACGTCACTGAAGTTTACGTCACAGAGAGATTCGGGTCTTCGCGGACAGAGGCGCTTGCGATGTCGCCTAGCAACCTGTCCACATTTTACTCAGACCGCCAGCTGCAGGTGTTCGAGGAGAAACAGGAAGCGATGGCGGACCGAGTGCTGGAGAAAGCTGACATTGGGGCACTGAGCCCTGAACAGCAGGAAAAACTGCGCCAGTTTAAGGTACACTTAGATTTTGTGGTGGAAAAACGTGACCAGCAGAACTAGTGACGTAAGTGTTCGTTCTGCAACTTGTTTGAGTGTCTGTGGGTTATACCGAGTTTCCCTCTTTCCGGTGGTCAGAATCGAATTGCGTGTCTGCAAACGCCGGTCGGATTATACCAGTGCTTCTCAAATAGTGGGGGTGTCCTTGGGGGCTCACAGCAAGAAGGTCCTGGGTTCAATTCCCGGACTTGTGTGGATTTCCTCTGAGTTGTCCGGTTTCTTCCCACGGTTCAGAGTCATGTACATTAGTCTCACTGGCTGTTCCAAAAGCATTCTTATTATTAATAATTATGGAACTTACAGTGCTGTGCAAATGGTTTTGCCCCATGTCCAATTTCTGACTGTCATCCATTTTAGATCAAGCAAACCTAAATATTATGCAAAGATAAAGCACAAGTAAACACAAAATGCAGTTTTCAGTGCCAATTGCATTTATTAAGGAGCAAAACATCTGAACCTACAAGGACCTGTGTGAATAAGTAATTGCCCCCCTAAACCTAATAGATGGTTGAACCACCTTTTGCAGCAATAACTGCAGTCAGGTGTTTGCGATAAGAGGCGCTGAGTCTTTCACATCGCTGTGATGGGATTTTAGCCCACTCTTCTCTTCAGAACTGTTTAAGATCAACCAGATTGGATGGTTTTCAGGCATGAACAGCCTTTCTAAGGTCATGCCACAGCATCTCAATAGGGTTCAGGTCGGGACGTTGACTAGGCCACTCCAAAGCCTTCATTTTGTTCTTCTTTAGCCATTCAGAAGTGGACTTGCTGATGTGCTTCGGATCATTGTCTTGCTGCAGAAACCAGGTGCGCTTTAGCTTGAGGTCTTCAACTGATGGGTGAACATTCTTCGCCAGGATTTCTTGGTAGCGAGCAGAATTCATGGTTCCATCAATCGTGACAAGTCGCCCAGGTCCTGAAGCAGCAAAGCAGGCCCAGATCATCACACCTCCACCACCATGTTTCACTGTTGGCTCAATGTTCTTTGTATCAAATGCAGTGTTGCTTTTGCACCAGATGTAACTGGACGCATTTCTCCCAAAAAGTTCAACTTTAGTTTCATCAGTCCAGAGGACATTTTCCCAAAAACTTTGTGGATGATCAAGATGATTCTTTGCAAAATGGAGTCGTGCCTTGATATGCGTTTTTGTCAACAGTGGCTTTCGCCCCGGAACTCTTCGATGGATGCCATTTTTGCCTCGTGTCTTTCTGATGGTGGAGTCAAGAACATTAACATTAATTGAGGGAAGTGAGGTTTGTAGTTGTTAAGAAATAGTTTTTGGATCCTTTGTGACTTCGCCGGTTAGTCTGCGCCGTGCTCTTGGAGTAATTTTGGTAGGCGACCACTCCTGGGAAGGGTCACAACTGGGCCATGCCTTCTTCATTTATGGATAATGGCTCTGACAGTGGTCTGCTGGAGTCTCAAAGATTTACCAATGACTTTGCATCTTTTCCCTGATTGAGACATCGCTATAATCTTATTTGCTTTTGAAGCTCACTGGATTGCGGCATGATGTTGTGTGTTCAGTATGGCCTACCTCACCTCATCAGACAGGTTTTATGTTTGGGATCTCCTGATTGGAAATGTCAGGCAGCAATCAGGCCTGGGTGTGGCCATGAAATTGATGTCAGTTTTCCCCAATAATAGGATTAATCACAATTACCTCAGCTTTTAACAAGGGGGCAATTACTTTTTCACAGAGGTTCATGTATGTTTGGATAGGATTTTTCTCTTAACAAATAAAATCACAACAGGAAAACGGCTTTTTTGAATACTTGGGTTATCTTTGTGTAATGTTTAAATTTGTTTGATGATCTGAAACAATCAATTAAGTGTGACAAAGGTGCAAAAAAGTAAAAAAAAACCAAACAAAAAAAACCCCACTAAAACCTTTTGCACAGCACTTTATACAATATTTGATAAGGGCAGATTCAGATTTATTAACTTGTGCAAAGATGGCATCCTATGACATTTAAAATAACTGATGTTTTTGGTGTGACCCATTATAATGCCACTGTTTTTTGTTGTTGTAAGCAAGCTGCACCCAGCAAATTTGTAATCTTAATATAATTTTTTTTAATATCTGTGAAGGATGAAATATTTCCACTAATAACATTTCAGTGTTCCCTAAAAACATACAGTTGCTTGTCTGGAATAGTTGGCCTGAGATGCTGATCCTGAGTACAGTGTCACCACCTTGTGGCGCAACCAATTAATTACAGTAAAAGCAGTAAGTTACTGATCAGAAAGCTGAACATAAAAAAACCCCCAATACTACCAATGTACAATTGTTTGGCTCTTGAGTGAGGCCATCAGCCTTTTCTGCTCTATGAACATCATACTGTGGTGAATCCCTTGACGCCTGCATCCCACCAAGCTGGGATACATGAATCTGTGCTTTAATGAGCAGTAGCCTAAATGTGACAAATAAGGGCTTCTCTTGTTTTAATTATTGCTGTAAATGCAAAATTGAAAATTGTGGAATGTTTTTGGCAGTGAGTCTTGGTTTCTTTTGACTTTTTTCCTCTTAGATCAAGACAAGAATAGCAAATGAAAAGTATCTAAGAGATCATCCAGAAGTGGAAATGTTGCTGAGTGATTTTCTAAGGTAACTACTTTCTTTCTTTCTTTCTTTTGGCTTTTTCTCATTCTCGAGAGTCGCCACAGTGAATCATCTGATTTGCACATTTGATTTGGCATGGCTTTTTACGTCAGATGCCCTTCCTGTCACAACCCTTTAGCAAGGGACAGAAACAAGCTGACGGCTTTGCAGCTACTCTTTACGACAGTCAGCAATGGTTCTTTTACATGAACCTCTCACCATAGACAGTGACAGACATGGCCTTCCTTTGATAACCCAGTTAGCTGCACTGGGGGGGACAGTGACAATCCTGTGGGGACTTGAACCCCCAACCTTAGGATTAGAGATCCTGCGCCCTAACCACTAGACCACCACTGCCCCTTTCTAAGGTAATTACTAAGTTATGTAAATAAAAATGATCTGTATTCTGTTCAGAGGAAACTTATCTGTGACTTTAACAGCATGTCTTTGGGTAGTTGGCGCTCTTACCTTTTCACAATTTGATGTTTGATGTGAATGTAAGGCTTTTGACCTGGATTGGCTGAATAGATAATTACATGAACGTGCGGTACAGTTCTTCCTGTCTCATCTGTTGCACATGTTTGAGATTTCACATTCATATGTTATTTATCTCACGATTTAAAGTGTACAGGATCTCATTAGTTTAATTTTAATTGAGGATATTTTAATTGGCATTTGCATCCAAATTTAATGTTTGAATAAATTAGCTTGAGCTTCCAAACATGTATCTTGCTAAGTAATCACTAAAGAATCAATTCCTACAGCTACATCAGGCTCAGTAAATACTTGACAAAATATTGAAGCATATTTGACTTGAATGTATTTACTATTTTCTTTCTCTGTCCTTCTGACTCCTCAGAAACGTGATTGTTAAAAGACCTGCAGATATCCACGTATTTGCAGCAGGTGGGGACATTTGCTTTTGATGTCAGATCATTGTAATGCACTTTATTTGAGTATTAGGAACGAGGATACTGTATTCAAATAGACGATTATAATATGCTTTGAATGAATTGCAACCTTGTTGGATGAGTTATTCATGTTTACATGGAGAATCAGTGGATATAATGAATTGGCTGAGCTTCAACCACTCTAGAGGTGAATGATTGACTGTATATAGGTTTATAGAAGGTTTATAATTCTGCAGCTGGATTTCTTGATTTTTTTTTTTTTCTAGGTTTAATTTGAACTCCTTTGCTAATTGAGCGACTGTGGATTGACTGAGGGGATAATAACAACTATGGCAACCACTCATTCTAGAAGTTATCTGGTCTGTCTCTTCTTTCTCATAAATTAAGGAGAGATTGACCAGCCTCTTTATTCTAAGTGTCCCTACTGCACATAAAATATAGCATGCAGTAATATATGTCCTACAGCATCCTTTTTCATTCCTGCATGTGTTGTTTTAAATTTAAAGTATTTACTTAACACATTTATATGTTCTACTGACTATATAATACCCATCTGTATTCCTGGATTCTGTCCTATTGTCCCACACAAGAGATTTATATTTACAGTGTTTGGCAGACACCCTTATCCAGAGCAACTTACAGGTTTTTTATACACACATGAGCACTTACGGGTTAAGGGCCTTGCTCAAGGGCCCAACAGTGGCAGCTTGATAGTTCTGGGACTTGAACCCCTGACCTTTGGATCAGTAAGACAGTCTTCACCGCCTGAGCCACCACTGTTTTAAAGTTCATCAATCCTCCAGAGCTCTCAGCCTGGTTTTATCTCATGCACATTCATAACCTAAAAATGCTTCAGAGGTATTTGATCAAAATGATGTGCAGTCTAAATAGGTTAGTACTATCTTAGTGAAATACTGAGTATTAATATATGCAACACGGTTATTTGCTCAGTGTGAGTAGTCCACGATCTGGGAATTAAAACTCATTATCCCAAGGAAATAATGCTTGATTCAGAATAAACAGACACTCGTGGCTTTTCATAGTCCCTAGTTGGAGCAGGCAGTGTCATCATTATTTCACTTCAGAAGTTATAAGTAAATCATAAAAATCTCATTTTGGCTTGTTTTTCTGTATGCTAAGATTATGAATTCGGGTAAAAGCACCATTACAGAGCATAGATTTCTTGTTTTCCTGTAACTATACAGAAATCCTGAATAGGTTCAGTAATGGAGCTGCTTAGCATTGGAAGTCAGTGGAATACTTAATTTTGTGATACAAGCATGAAATACGTTGCTGGTGTTATGGAACAATTTTTTTGAGGAAATTACAGTGGTCATCTCGAATTGTCAACATTACTACCCACATTTTTTAATCATATCTATTTCAAAATGTTTTATTTCAATTTGGGTTTGTATTTAATATACTTTATTTCTTGCTATATCATGCTATGGAGTTCAGCAATGGCTTATTTTTCAAAATATAAATCTTAATTACTTTACGATATGATTTATATAAAGACAGAGAAATGTATTATCAGTGCTATCACAATATTACATTTCACAAAATGCTGGAATATTCGGTATAATTTCTCTATATCCAGTTTTTATTCATACTATGGTCTAGTACAGTTGTGATGTTATACTGTAATGTGAGAGAAATTAATTATGAATTCTTGAATTTCTTTACCTAAATATAAATTTTTCAAAATGATCAACCATAAGAAAGAGATGTTTTAAGAAAAAAATGACAAGTTAATCAAGAAAGTAATACGTATGTCAAAACTCTATATTATACATAAACTCTATAGTAATATTTTCAAGAACTGCAGGCGGACAACTCAGAAATGAAATCTCAAGTTGACATATTCATTCATTTATTTTCTGAACCACTTAATCCTAATTGGGACGGTGCCCATCTCAGCCGACTCGGCCAGCCTCAAACAGTTCACCATTGAAGACCAAAACACACACACACTCACACACTCACACCTGTGGGTGATACGGAACAGCCAGTTGGGCTGTTGTGTCTGTTTTTGGACGGTACAAGGAATCCGGAGTACCCAAAGGACATCCACACAAATGTGGGGAGAGCATGCAGACTCCACCAAGAAACGCCCCTAGTTTGGAAATCAAACCCGGGACATTCTTGCTGTGAGTGAGACGTGCTAATTACTGCACCATCAACACTGCCCAGTATTGACGTAATTATAGAAAAATGATTTTCATTCTTTCACAGCATACATTTGTTAAGACGTGTTTTCAGTAAAGCTCCGTGTAGTGAACTGTAAGCTTAAGAGTTTTGGATTGGCTGAAAGGCAGCCATTTTTAAAAAAAGTAATATTTGTGATGGCCAATGTTACTTTATGATATCAGTGCCGGTTGAAGTTCTGCACCAAATTTCATGATTTTATTACCATTATAACTATTTTTACAACAATCTGCTGCACTATAAAAAGCGATCTTTAGATACACAGTACTTAGTTCTACCAGCACTTGTGAAATGGTTAAAATTTGTAAAAATGTACTATAAAATGTTCATTTCAGTTTGCTCTAATTTATGCTTCGGTGTAGTGTATATACTCGTATACGAAATCCCAGATAAAGTTGAACAAGACACATTTAGCTAGACACCACTTATACTCTGTTAATGCTTGATCTCAGTTGGGCAATTCTTTGGCGACTGTCTGCAATTTTTTATTTTTTTGAGTTGGCAACTGTCTCAGATTGTCTCAGACCAACCACAACTGTATATGTAATAACCTAAATGATTCAAATAAACTAACACTCGGATGATAATCTCTGATGGTTGCCAACTATGTATGAGACTCTCTGCAACTAAGTTCCCAACTACAGTGGTACTTCACCTTATGAAAGTCTCACCAAACGAAAAATGCAGGTTACGAAAAAGCATTTTCCTAAAATTTTTGTCTCTGTATACAAAACAAGTTCACGTAATGAAAGCACCATCTTAAAAATTCAAACGCGTCATTCAAACATTAAAACGCACCATTCAAACATTCAAACAATGCATGAGTTGCTCTCCCATCATTGATGTTCAAACATCCCACCCCCGCTGGCTTCCCATTGGCTAACAACTGAGCTGTCGTTCATGTCGTCTTCACTCGAGTGCTATCTTGGACAGGTTCACCTGACACCATCTTGGACAGGGATCCCATTGCCTAGGAGGAATGACGCATCTACCTCCCATTGCCTAATATGGAGCTGAATCCACCATAATGCTTTTCGTGTCAAGGACAGAGTTACTGTTTTTTTATGCTTTATTTCTTGACTCAGGCTTTTAACCTTCCATAAACATTTGTAAGATTATAACTCTGCTAAGAAGACATGGTCAACCCGCGTGCACACACACACACACACACACACACACACACGCGTGTGATTTCCGGTGCGAGTGAGAAGAAACAGGCTTGAGTGATATCACAAATGAATATGGCCAAACGCATCTACCATTGGTACGATATTGAAGCAGAAGGAGGTCTTAAAGGTATGCTATTATAATTTTTAATGGGTTTAGGGGGTAGTATTGGGAGCCTTGGAATGAATCACACGTTTTACATGTAAAATGCGGTTCAACTTACGAAAAATGCAGGTTATGAAAAAAGCTCTGGAACGGATTAATTTCGTAAGGTGAGGTACTACTGTATTTGCTAATATCTTTGATCAGCCACAGTGGTCTCAGACTGCCAGCAATATAATCGTGGATGGTTGGTAACAATAACAGATTAATAGATTATCATGTGTAATCATCCAACATTTGGAAGCAGGTTTCAAACAAACAAGATGATTGGCCACAATGGGTAGATTCCTCGGAGACAGTCACTGGCAGTCAGTGAAACCAGGTAGCAGTAACTGTTGTACCAATGTACTGTAATTGCTCTATCTGTGACTATTGAATAGAAGGATGCTATATTTTTGTAGTGTGTTTTTAGGACCCAATAGCCAACTTGTTCGAATAATAGTAGTTACGCCACTGAATCATGTATTTTTGGTTATCTATAGTACGTTTATCTCATTATAAACATCCCAGAGCTAACAATGACTTTCGTACCTTTTTTCATTTTTAGATCATTTCAATGATCCAGACTTGCCAAGAAAAATTCAGCTGAAACTGGACGAGAAAAACCTTGAGTGAAGATATAAAGATGTTTTAAAATATAAGTTCCATTAAGTGTTGACGTACATTGTTTTCCTTTAGCAGTGTAGAATTTGCTACTTTGAGATACAGTATTCTATTGATTTAGGCACTGATAACTCCATGATAGATGTTCGAGGCAGGTGTGATAAAAGTAGCGCTGCTCTTTTAAGCGCTTGAAACAACTTCCGCCCTGAAAGAAATCTCTCCATTGTTTCCCAACTTCCGTCTGGAATGAAAGAAGGAAAGGTTAACACTGGATTTACTTTTCACTATCTGATTGCTATGTTCATGTTTCCATGTTGTATTTTCTGTCCTGGTACTTTAATTGTACATGTAATAAGTTGATGTTTGTGCTTCTGTTCATGTTTGTTTTGCTCAGCAAAGGTTTTTCAGCCTACCTGAGTTGGATTGTGTATTTTTAATTCTGTGTGAGTCTGGGTGGTGGTATAAGAGACTATGTTTTGGGTTTCAGTTTTGTTATTTTAAAAAAGGTCTGGTCTCTGTTTTTTTTTTTTTTTTTTTTTGGGTGGGGGGGTTGTTTGAGTTTTTTGTGATTGTGGTGTTTTTTTGTATTTTTGCTGCCTTGTTTATTTGGTCATGATATAAGTAAGCAATACATAACAGCCAGTCACCATTAACTCAGACATGGACATGGGACCACCATCCAAGTCATTTCCCGAGCCTGTGGCTCTGCTCTGGAGCTCTGCTGGGTTTTATCAGGGGAGAACACACCATCTAGTTAAATGAGACTTGGGGGATGTAAACGCTATGGAGATGAACAACATTTCTGTATTGAGCAAAATACAACCAGGTGCAACCTTACTATAGTCACATCTGATGCATTAGAAGAGAACATCTCTAAAGTGGTGTGCAAAAGTATTCATACCCCTTTAACTCTTTCGAGTTTTGTCACTTTACAAACACGAATGTGAGATTTGCTGATTTTGAATTGTAAAAAAAATAGTTAAATAAGTACAGTGATACCTCTGCTCACGAACATAATTGGTTCCTAGAAAGTGTGTGTGAGGCGAAAAGTTCGTCTTCCGAACATTTATTTCCCATAAGAAACCATTAAAATGAGAATAATCCGTTCCCAGGTCCCCATAAAACATAATTTTCTACTAAATAAGCCTTAAAACTACACAAAAATATACCTTATTTTATGTATAATAAATGTCTATTGTATTGTAATTAAAGAAATAAACTGTACTGTATAATAAAGTCGTTTTATTTACCTTTGTGATGGTAGTTGATGGCTTGATGCAGTGCTTCTCAATTATTTTCTGTTACGCCCCCCCTAGCAAGAAGAAAACAATTCGTGCCCCCCCACCACCCACTTTCCGCCGCAACTATAAATTATAACTTTTTTCTATAATATAGTTACAGGTATATCTCTTCATTATATCGTATCCTTGTTAACATAAATAAAACAAAAAGAAAGAGATATAGTTCAACTTACAAGAATAACTTTTTAAACATTTTTTATTAGTCTAAAAGAAAGTGCATCAATTTGCCTTAAATTTAAAAATAATAATATCCTTGTTACATTTTTGACAAACTTACCACACCATTTGCTGCTGAAAATAAAATCAATAAATAATTAATTCAAATTGACTTCAGAAACATTAACTCAGGAGCACAATATATAAACACTTTAACCTACAAAACAAGAACAAATAGAACAATTTGTGCTGATTTTTTTTCTCAAAATGAGGAAGCCAAGATTAATGGCTACAATGAGCACGTTTTGCAGCGCACAGCTTCTCAAAGCGAGGTTTGAAGCATGACACTGCAACTCTCAGCTCCTGCTCAATGTTTAGCTGGGACCTGTACTTGCTGCGCACAATGGGCAATTGAGGGCGCCACTGCCAACTACTGGAGTGGATGTGCAATTACACTTTCTTGTAGTACAGCGGGAAAAAAAGCATGTTCTCCTGGGTCACACGCGCCCCCTCAGCCCCACATATCATTTTCCTTCCATTTCACAATTATGCACCATATGGTGTTCGTTTGTCAAAAATACATTTATATTTGTGGTTGTAACATGACAAAATGTGAGACAGCCTGGAGAACAGCATTTTTTGTGTGCAAATTGCAATCTTTCCGACACATGTCTTTTTTCAACTGTGACTTTTGCCGTTGTTTTTTTTTGTTTTTTTTTTGCCGATAGCTTTTCTTAGATGTCTTCTAATTCTAACAGGACTCACAGGTAACTGTAGACCTTCTTTGCTCTGGAGCTGATTGTTGGTTGAGTCCTTGCCATTTTGGCTCTTCTTTGATCCATTTGAATGCTTTTCACTTTCTTCCACGACTTTCAGGTTTCCTTTGCCATTTTAGAAGCATTTGTGATCATTTTAGCTGCGCAGCTTCTCATTTTCTGCACATCTTTAGTACATTTCCCCTCCCTGATCAACTTTTTAATTAAGGTATGCTGTTCTTCGGAATAATGTCTGGAACAACCCATTTTCTTCAGAATTTTGGAGAGAAATACTCTGTCTGTCTGTCTTCTTTTTCCCTTTTTACTCGGGAGTCACTACAGTGAATCATCTGATTCGCACGTTTTGATTTGGCAGAGGTTTTTACGTCGGATGCCCTTCCTGTCACAACCCTTTTAGCAAGGGACAGAAACACGCTGACGACTTTGCAGCTACTCTTTTACGAAAGTCAGCAATGGTTCTTTTACATGCCTCACACCATAGACAGTGAGAGACATGGCCCGCCTTTGATAACCCAGTTAGCCGCACTTGGGGGACAGTGACAACTTTGTGGAGAGTGGGACTCGAACCCCCAACCTTTGGATCAGCGATCCAGCGCCCTATACCACTAGACCACCTGGAGAGAAATACTCTTTAACTTGCATGAAAAACATTTGCTGCTTTTCTTCCTTAAATTAATTCAACAATTGGCATCTGTTTTTCAATAATGAATGACATCACTAATTGAACTCCACACTGCTATTATTTTGAACATTTCCTTTTCAATTGGTATCAAGTAATCAGCAGCATTCGTGTCATGACTGGGTCTGCTGGATTTTTATTACTCTACTACATTTGATAATAAATTATTTGAACTGTAGAAATGTTATTTCTCCCAAAACGGTGATCATCCTAACTAATCAATGGAAACCGAAACCATCATCAACCTATTAAGGGCTGCCTTCAAAATGAGGACGAGATGCGGTGCTCTTATCCAGAGTGATTCACAATTATAATTTTTTATACAACTGGGCATTTGAGGGTTAAGGGAGTCGCTCCAAGGCCCAACAGGGGTGATAGAACCACTGACCTATGGATTAGCAACCTGTTGCCTTCTCCACAAAGCCACCACCACATGTGACTTGGTACTTGTGTGACCCCCCTGAATGCCTGTATGCACTCCTGACAATATTTATATTACACATGGTGTCCTAGGATCTCCTTCCAGGTCTGGATCAGGACATCAGCAAGCTCCTGGATTGTGTGAGGGAGTATTTGGTAGTGTTAAATGCACTGATATGACAGCGTGTCCAATTTATCAATGCCTTCCTCATCCACAAACTACTGCAAACTCTGGCTACATGAGGTTTGGTGTTGTCATGTATCAGAAGGAACCCAGAACCACCTGGCACTAGACTGTGAGCACAGGTCCTACTAGAGGATATGAAGTTGGTTCCTAATAGTTCTGTCAGAAGAATGCACACCTAGAGCCTGCGCACACCTGTTGCTCCTTGTATAATGGCCCATCGCCAGGTATTTTTGTATATGAGTGTGTGCCATTCTTGAGAAGCTGAACTATCTATGCAACCTCATGAGGATGTGTGTAGTGACATCGACACAAAGAGAACACAAATCTGAAGAAGAATCAGCCAGCAAGAATTACCATTGCACACCCATTCCCCTTTAAGGGTTTTTTGCCTCTCCATCACACGGCTTTCGAGTTAATTTGCACAAAAGTAGGTAAAACCGTTTAGTATAAAAGTCCAATGATAATCATTTCATCATATTTTTTTTAGAGAATATACTTAAATTATTTGAAGGTTCGAATTAGAATGTCTTCTGAATAACAATGAAAAATAGTGGCATTGGTTGATACCAAAATGTAAATTATTGTGTGTTGTGATTATTTTATGGAATTCATTTTATGAATGAGGCTAAAAATTTAAACGGCACGTCCCCCCCATCATTTCAAATACAAATAAACACATTAATAAAGCGATTGTGTCAATAAATGCTGCGGCGTTTTCTGTTTTTCTCATTTTGGAAGTTGTTTGGATGATTTTGTTCTTTCCCCAGTTCCCTCAAAGCTGAATTATGTCCCCATGTTCTAAATAATCCTTAATAGGTCCCTGTGGGGCCTGCATGGGCACTTGGTGTTCTTTTGTATATCAGTGGAATTAACTGTACTTGTGTAACGGCCCCAGAGTGTAAAACATTTGGAAGCAAATTCCTGAAGCACTGCACAAAGTATTCACTCTGCATTGTTACTACTGTCATTTTTTATAACCTGTAGTTGAAATGTATGTAACAGATTTTTGCTGTTTTTTTTTAATGTGTATGTTTAGCAGTTCGATACTTCAGTTTATATACTGTGGGTTGCAACAGTATTTATGCCCCATAAACTTAGTTACGTTTTGTCACTTGACAAAGTACACCTTTGAGAGGTTAGCTTTCAGTGTTTGGCTTTTATATAATGACATGTTTTGACAAGTTGATGATTATTTCTGGTTGACGACTTGTGACAGTTACCTTGTGACTGTAGCTTTCAGCCTTTGAAAACTTCAAATTCCAGTAGAAATCTAGGAACACAGGGATCTCTCACTGCTTCGCGCTTCAATTCATGCGACTTCAGTGCATAGCGTTTTTTTTTTTTTTAATTCATCAATTTAAAAAATAAGGAACTTAAGGAAGAATAGGGGGGAAAGGTAAAGAAAATTCCACAAAAACAAGGCCAATTATGCCAAAAAAACCCCAAAAAACTCTAAACAAAAAAACAACCCAAAGTCTCCTATCAAAACTAGTTTCATTGTGAGGTGCGCATTTGAGTGCGTGCATGCGCGTGTGTCTGTATGTGTGTGTATTTATATTTTATTTATATATTATGTATTATTTTTTAATGTGTAATTGTTATTATAAGAATTTGTAGCATTGAATATGTATTTATTGATATTATATACACATATACATGTACGTATACGTCAGTCGGGGGGGGTTGGAGGGTGATCCTACTTCGCGGATTTCGATGGTCGCGTGGGGATCTCGGTCCCAATTAACCGCGGAAAGTGAGGGATCCCTGTATTGGAAATAATCAGCTGAAATTTGGAACAAAAGACATAGATTACATTCTTTTTAAAATAAAACTTAAAAACTGCCAGGAATTTTCAGCATTTGAAGCCACTTTAGGAAAATCATGTTGAAAGTTCAATAAAGTATTTAATAATTTCTGACTTATTAACCAATTTCCTGTGATGGGTCACAAGTTTAATTAAATCCATAGGCTATATCATTCAGATTTCTGGTGAAGAATTGTATTCCTACTGAGATCATGTGACTTTAACTGTACACAGGTCAACTTTTTTTTCAACTAATTGTGTGACTCCTGCTATGACCACACTTATTTAACCTGGGGGGGAGATACTGATGTACAATCTTTATAATCTTTGATTTAGTAATTATCAGAACTATGGCTTTGCACATACTTCAATACTACAGGCTCTTGAGTCATTTCGACTCCATTTCAGTCACTGCTTATAACACAAGAAAAACAGGAAACAATTAAGGAGATGGAGGTTGATAGAAGGCTTAAGGAACACAATTTGTCATTTAATTTTTACAGAATTGTCCAGTGGTAAAAATAATTCTCTTTCATCATTTGATTGTGGTGCTAAGATTCTCACCTATAGAAAAAGTTCTTCAAGCATCTAATGCCACTGAACAGTGGGTGGGGAAAACAGATTGTTTGACCTACATTTCCTCCTCCCAGTGCACACTCCATGTGTATTTCTCTGCTAATCCACATTGACTTGTATCCTGTAAGGAGAATACCACACTCAGTAAGTCTGCCCTTTTTGTATAATTTAAAATCAAAATGAGGTGAAAATGCACTTGAATTTGTTTATTCCAATGAAATTAGATTGGCATCCTCACGTTTCAAAATCCTTATTGAAATGTTTAACTGGGATATTTAACAGACCATAAATGCAACAATATTTGATTTGATGTTTTTGTAGTTAATATGAGCTCTTGTATTTCCCATGAGGTCATTAAATTATTAAAAGATGAATAAGTGATGATAAATTGGGAGGAGAGGAAGTCTAGCTATTATTTTCAACAGAGGCTGATTACTGATAGCTTTGAGAATTAGATATTGATCTGAAAGTACTGTGTAATATTAAAAACATTAGTTACATTTTCATAATCATGCACAGATGTGCATTGCATATACTAAATAGAATATGTATTATATAACGTGTATAATATTAGGAACTAATTTAGATTATATTGGCTAAAATGAGTTCTCAGTAGTGTGTGTGTGTGTGTGTGTGTGTGTGTGGTATAAAATAATAATTTAAAGGCATTGTTTTCCTGTACAATAATCCTAATGGGATTTTTCTCACACATTCAGTAACCAGGTAGCCATCCCAAATTCTCATAGGTGGAAATTATTATAAGGAAGGTTTTATATGCCACATCTGTGACTCTGTTCCTAATGACAGAAACCATGGCGCCAATGGAAAATAGCAAAATGTGATTGGAGGCCTCAAACACAGACGAGAGTATTGTCACATAATCAAATATAGTCTAGAAATAATCTGATGTTATGTACTTGGAAGGGCAGTGGTGGTCTAGTGGATAGGGCGTAGGATCGCTGATCCTAAGGTTGGGGGTTCGAGTCCCCACAAGGTTGTCACTGTCCTCCCCCAGTGCAGCTAACTGGGTTATCAAAGGCAGGCCATGTCTCTCACTGTCTATGGTGAGAGGCGTGTAAAAGAACCATTGCTGACTTTCGTAAAGAGTAGCTGCAAAGCCGTCAGCGTGTTTCTACGACCTGGAGAGGGATGGGCGCCACCAGGCCAAATCAGCCCAAGTCTTGCCATGAAGGCGCCCCAATGACATCCCCAGATGTTAAAGGATAAGTGTAGAAGATGTACTTGGCTCTTTCAATCTGGAACATGCATTGAGATTAATGGATTAATATTTGCATGGAATGTAAATACTTTAAGGAAATGCAAATGTACATTTGTTGCTGATTTGAATATGGTTCTTGTGACTGCCAGATATTTTCCACACATGTTAATGGTTATAATAATGAGCAGTTCACCATAATAAATGTTGTGAGGTTTTTTATTATTATAAAAAGTAAAGTTCTAGGTCCAGAGTCTCTGGTTCCATCCTGAACATGAGTGATTGTCTCTGTTTTCTCTCTGGGTATGAGTGAATTTCACCCCCCCCCCCCCCCCCCCAGTATGTGTTCTGTGAGGTACACGAATTAAATCCTGCTTCTAGAGTCTAGAGTCATTGAATATGTATTTATTGATATTATATACACATAGACATGTATGTATACATCAGTCAGCGGGGATTGATCCTACTTCGCAAATTATGCAAATAGGAAGCTGACTAGCATCACGTTTCGTTATATATGTGAATCCATGTTGTACATATTCGTCCGACCACTTTCTTTTTTTGCTCAACATAGTAAGAATTCAAACGTTCAGAAAGAAATCACACGACATACCATCACCACAGGCACAGGTCGACTACTGAGCGCACCAAATTTCCTGTAGCACAGATTGGCCAAGCAATGTAGTGTGATCACCTGCAGCCAATGATGGCCAAGCGGGGCGTATCATCATGAATATGAGTCGGGTGTGTGTCTTGACCTCCACCGAACCCCTGAGACTGACTCACTGAACTCCTAGAGTTCGAATGAACCCAGGTTAAGAACCACTATTCTAGACCAATGCTTGTAAGATAGGCTCAAGAGCCACAGTGACACTAATCATGAAGCAGTTACTATACCTGAATTCAGAAATGAATGAGGCTATCATAAATGATTTCACCCATCAATTCATCCAATATCTATAACGCTAATCCGTCAGGATCACAATGGAAGCTGGAGCCAATCCCAGCTACCCTCAGACAAGAGCCAGTGTATACAATGAAAAGGTTAGCAATCTATTTTAGGCCTAACAAAGACACAAATAATGTTTCACATTCACATTCATAAATTACATATCACAATTGCCTTGCTGCCTCGGGATTGTACAGCAGACAGTAGGGTTGAGCGGTATGGCCTAACAAGAAAATCCTAGATCAATTCAATCTGCACCTAATTTAAGAATTTTTTTTTTTCCTTTTTTTAAAAGTAGGACATAAAATAAATGTTATTTTATCAACATCAATACATAAAAGAAAATGCATTTTAAAATTAGTTTAGAACTGGACCACCTATATAGGATAAGTAAACAAAATTGAAAAATAAAGAATAAAGAAAAAACTGCTGAAAAAACTTTGAAATAAAAAGTGAATATTTGAAGAAAACCCCCACACATTTGTAATGTGTAACGTTATAATGAGACATTTGGTTCTTATAAAATTTATTTTAAAGTGTTTTATTTATTCAAATAAATGTTTATTTATTTAGCAAGTGATTAAAGACATGTTTCACGTGTAGTGATGGATAGATGGTGTGTTGCTACTAAAGAAAAGTACTTTTGGCTTTGTAGCTCTTCAATGCAGTCAATTTTAATTAGCATCTGAATTAATTTGGTTTTCCAAATTATATTGGCACCAAATGTGTACAAAATGCCACAAATGGATTCCTCTCTTATGGTATGGAGTACTAAAAGGATGAAGATATTATGTTTTTAACAGTCATTCGGAAACTTTGCTGATAGAAGATAATCCACAATCGCTACTCTACGTTTGTGTGTTTCTGAGATAGAGGAATAAGTGTGTTGTGCTACTAGTTAAAGTCGTATCATATTTTAGACAAACTTTACAATGGACACTGGTTTGCAATATCAGACTTTGTATAAGCTGACCATTTCTAAATTACAGAGAAGACATCTTTTTGCTGCACTTGCTATTGTGTTGATCGGCACTGACAGGCTTTCTTGTCTACTGGATAGTGGGTACTGGGACCTATCACAGAAGAAGTGTGAGGCAGGGAAGAATCATGGGCTCTGCAAAATCCACACAGCCACTAAAGTTACAAATCCAATGATTGTAAAGTATATTTTAAGCTTTAAAGTGAATCACAATTTTACACATCATCTTAATTCAATTTTGATTGATTGATAAAATTGATTGATCACCCAGCTCTAGTTGGTAGTCATTGATTCAACTATGAACTCTGCATCATATCAAAGAGTGCTTTAGGCAAATGTGAGGCCATCTGTCTGAAAGTTAAAGCCGAACCCGAGCCGAACCTTATGATCCAAGCTCAATAGCGATGAAAAGCTTATGGAATGGCCATATATAAACCAAAACCCCAAATTTGAACATTTTATTAAGGAATTGAAAAGGGTAGACCATGCAAGAACTACCTAATCATCTTTGATGTGAAGGAAAATTCAACATTTTCATCAAGCTCATGTAACAGACTGAGCAATAATTACACAAAATACCTGAAAGAGGTTATTTCTACTAAAGGTAACAATAGACTTTCTGAGGAAACAGGTGTATTTATTTCATTGCAAAAGAATACTACATTCATTGTTTTTTTTTCTTTAATAAATGATTGACAGTCTTGTTTTCCTTATGGGTTTGAGTATACGTATTACCTTTATCTGTAGGCACTGTACTAAAGTGGAGGAAATGTTAATGTGGGGATGTCCCATAAAATTGTCAGAGCGCTAAGCTGTACACTCAGTGGCTAAACTCCATGTCCTTCTGTATCTATTCTGCCATATCCTTCCTTTGTGCGCTAAAGTTGCATCTCGACAACCACCTATAACATCATTCATTCATTTATTTTCTTAACCGCTTAATCCTAATTAGGGTCCCGGGGAGGCTGGTGCCCATCTCAGCAGTGAGGGATATGAATCTCTCACCATTGGCACTGAGAGACATGGCCGACCTTTGATAACCCAGTTAGCTGCACTGGGGAGACGGTAAAAACCCATTGATAGTGGGACTTGAACCTCTGACCTTGGAATCAATAATCCAGCACTCTAAACAATTATGTGGGGCCAGTGGTGTAGTGGTTAGGGTGCTGTGCTCGTGATCAGGAGGTTGTGTGTTCAAATCCCAGTTAGACCCCCCCCCACTGTGCTAAGACCCCTGAGCAAGGTCTTAACCACAAGTGTGCCTCTGTTCACCCAGCAGTATCAATGGGTACCAGTAAAATATACTGGGAAAGTAACCCGTGATGGACTAGCGTCCCATCCAGGAGGAGTTGTACTCCTAGTCGTTTCACACTATGGAATCCGGGGATAAGCACCGGCCTGATGACCCACCATGGCTCGGGTGTAAAAAGCCAAGAGGACTAAACAATTATAGAAACATTTTTAATATTCATCTCAAGTGAAAATCCAATGCTAACACATATGCATCCATAATCCAGCTTTTAGTCTGTTTACTTTTAAAAAAGTATGTATAGCCAACAAGTCTGACATGTGTAATACCCAGATTTATGCAACCACTGAACATTAACCTTAATAACTGGAAGCTCCAGCCATAATGAATTAGTCAATATTGATGTATTATAATAATAAAATATATAAGAGCTAACAATGGGGCAGTGGTGGTCTAGTGGATAGGGAGCAGGATAGCTGATCCTAATGTTGGGGGCTCGAGTCCCCACAGGGTTGTCACTGTCCCCCCAGTGCAGCTAACTGGGGTTATCAAAGGCAGGCCATGTCTCTCACTGTCTATGGTGAGAGGCATGTACAAGAACCATTGCTGACTTTCATAAAGAGTAGCTGCAAAGCCATCAGCATGTTTCTGTCTCTTGCTAAAAGGGTTGTGACAGGAAGGACATCCGACGTAAAAACCTATGCCAAATCAAATGTGCGAATCAGATGATTCGCTGTGGCGACTCCCGAGTAAAAGGGAAAAAGCCGAAAGGAAGAAAGAAATAAGATAAGATAAGATACAGCTTTATTAATCTCACAATGGAGAAATTCACTGTTACAGGCTCATGAGGTACTATCAGTAGGGGGTGCAAAAATAGATACAAGTACAAACATACACACATACATATATATTATATAAGTAAATAAATAAATAGATACATAAATAGTATAAATTAATAAACAATAAAAGAAAAGAAGGGAACGACCTTGTAGACTGGCCTATATTAAAGTGTAATGTATCTGAGGGCAGAGTAGATGGGTTGATATGGTTCACAGTCAGTGGGGTAGATGTGGTTGATTAAAGTGCACGGGGTTTTTATTGCACATAACCGGTATTTTCACAGACAGTTACAAAGTGGCGTTGTACAGTCTGAAAGTACAGTTGTACGTTGTACAGTCTGATAAGAGCTAACAATATATAACAAAATAAAAGCTAACAATGGGGCCAGTATTTGGTCAAATCAAAGAGGTAGAGAGAACAACACGTGACGTGAAACAAGTGCATATCCAGCAAATAAAACAGACAATAGAAAGACATGAAAGCAATTGTTCAATAGATCTCATACAAAACCATTCCAAGGAATTCTCTGTCTTTATTGTTTCAGACATCATAGAGAAAACTAAGCTCTTTTTCTTGCTGGCACAAGGGAAGTGGAATAATGTACTTGGATAAAATATAAAAATATATTTTGGATTGTACCAAGACTGTTTTTATGAATGTGGCCTGTTCCAAACATGAGTCATGTTGTTCATTTGAGGTAATATAGCAACCTACTAGTTATTTATCCATTTGTTTGATTGTTTCAATTGTCGCTATGAAATTTTGACCTTTTGAGGTATTATTAAATATTAATTAGTATTTAATCTAATAATTAGTCTACAGGTAGTAGTAAATGTTTAATAGTTAAATTACCTATAATGGGCCTTGAATGTTTAGAATGTTCAATATTTTATGCATTAATATGGCCAGAAAAAAATTATCAGATTAAAAGTTAATAATCCACCATTACTGTATATATCCATAAATGACAAAATAATGTAAACCTTTAAGATTGGTCTAGTCACTTGGTGGCCCACTTTGCACTGATGCTTTAAGTTGACTACTACTTTTTTTAGTAAAAAATTGTATTCAATAATTAATTTAAAAAATAATCTAAAAAGTCGACATATTTTTGGATAATTCTATGTCACAGCTGTTTATCTCCAGATTAGCCCCGCCTCAGTGTAGCACAAGTCGCTATCACGAACCATTCACTGTTTGAGATATCATCCTCCACCCACTTTTCCAGCCAATACTGTTCATATTGTCAGTGCAGTAGCCCAGCAACATGGACAAAATGTCTCTATTATACAATAAATAAATAAGAAGTTGATTGGGAGAACAGGCCGATCAACAGTGAACAGATAAAGTGTTTTTATCTGTGTGCTTGAAGCCTGTGTACCTGCTGTGGAGTTTAAGTATATCCGTGTGTTGATATTCACATTATCTTTTTTCTTATTATAATATGTAAAACTGAATCTTTCTGTGTAATTATTCACTTCTTTTTCTTTCCTTTCCTTTCTTTCTCTTAGTTTTATTATTGTTCCAAGCTTTGATTTTCCTTTTTTCAGTTAATTCTTCTTCTTATTGTTATTATTATTATTCTCTATTCTGAATAATATTGCTGTAATATCTCATATATTGTTATCGTTGTTTGTAAGGATGTTGGCTGTTAGTTATAAATTCTAAATGACTATGATGGCTCATCTGGGTTGATTACTCAGAATAGTCTTCTTCTACTTCTTGTCCTTTCGGCTTTTCCCTTCAGGGGTCGCCACAGCGAATCATCTGCCTCCATCTCACCCTATCCTCTGCATCTTTTTCTCTTACACCAACTGTCTTCATGTCCTCCTTCACCACATCCATGAATCGTCTCTTTGGTCTTCCTCTAGGCCTTCTGCCTGGTAGTTCCAACCTCAGCATGCTACTGCCAATATACTCACTATCACTCCTCTCTACATGTCCAAACCATCTCAATCTAGCCTCTCTGACTTTGTCTCCAAAACATCTTACATGGGCTGTCCCTCTGATATACTCATTCCTGATCCTATCCATCCTCGTTACTCCCAAAGAGAACCTCAACATTTTCATCTCTGCTACCTCCAGCTCTGCCTCCTGTCTTTTCCCCAGGGCCACTGTTTCTAAACCATACAACATCGCTGGCCTCACCACCGTCTTGTACACTTTTCCTTTCATTTTTGCCGATACCGTCCCATCACACATCACACCGGACACTTTTCTCCAACTTCTTTTCCACACACTCCATTGCTCTGGATTGTTGAGCCTAAGTACTTAAAATCCTCCACCTTCCTTATCTCTGCTCCTTGTAACCTCACTGTTCCTGTTGGGTCATTGGCATTCATACACATGTATTCTGTCTTACTGAGGCTAACCCAGTTAGCTGCACTGGGGGACAGTGACAACCCTATGGGGACTCGAACCCCCAACCTTAGGATCAGCGATCTACGCCCTATGCACTAGACCACCACTGCCCTACCCTGCCCTACCCTGCTTCTGGATTGTTGAGCCGAAGTACTTAAAATCCTCCACCTTCCTTATCTCTGCTCCCTGTAACCTCACCGTTCCTGTTGGGTCCTTGGCATTCATACACATGTATTCTGTCTTACTGAGGCTAACCTTCATTACCCTCCTTTCCACCTCTCTAGGTTTTCCTGCACTTGTTCTCTGCTCTCACTGCAGATCACAATGTCATCTGCAAACATCATAGTCCATGGAGATTCTTGCCTAACCTCGTCTGTCAGCCTGTCCATCACCATAGCAAACAAGAAGGGGCTCAGAGCTGACCCTTGATGCAGTCTCACCTCCACCTTGAACTCTTGTTTCACACCGACAGCACACCTCACCACTGTCTTACATCTCTTATACATGTCCTGCACCACTCTAACATACTTCTCTGTCACTCCAGACTTTCTCATGCAATACCACAGTTCCTCTCTTGGCACCCTGTCATATGCTTTCTCCAGATCCACAAAGGCACAATGTAGTTCCTTCTGACCTTCTCTGTACTTCTCTATTAACATCCTCAAGGCAAACACTGCATCTGTGGTGCTCTTTCTTGGCATGAACCCAAACTGTTGTTCACAAATGCTGACCTCTGCCCTTAGTCTAACTTCCACTATTCTTTCCCATAACTTCATTGTATGGCTCATCAACTTTATCCCTCTGTAGTTGCCACAAATCTGCAGATCTCCCTTGTTCTTAAAAATGGGAACCAGCACACTTCTCCATTGCTCTGGCATCCTCTCACTCTCTAAGACCTTGTTGAATGTTCTTGTCAGGAAATCTACTGCTTCCTCTCCTAGACACTTCCATACCTCCACCGGGATGTCATCAGGGCCAACTGCCTTTCCATTCTTTATCCCCTTCAATGCCTTCCTCACTTCACCCTTACTAATCTTTGCTACTTCCTGGTCCTCAACAGTCACCTCTTCTACTCTTTTTTCTCTCTCATTTTCCTCATTCATCAGCTCTTCAAAGTACTCTTTCCATCTTCCCAGCACACTTCTGTCATCAGTCAATACATTTCCCTCTCTGTCCTTAATCACTCTAACTTACTGCATGTCCTTCCCATCTCTATTTCTCTGCTGTGCCAACCTGTATAAATCATTTTCTCCCTCTTTACTTTCCAACCGAGCATACAAGTCATCATACACCCTGTTTGGCCTTTGACACCGCTACCTTCGCCTTACGCTGTGTCTCCCTGTACTCCTGTTTTCTCTCTTCGGTCCGCTCTATGTCCCACTTCTTCTTAACTAACCTCTTCTTTTGTACACACTCTTGAACTTCCTCATTCAACCACCAAGTCTCCTTATCTACTCTCCTTCCAGATGACACACCAAGTATTCTCCTACCTGTCTCCCTGATCACATTAGCTGTAGTTGTCCAGTCATCTGGAAGCACTTCCTGACCACCCAAAGCCTGTTTCAACTCCTCCTTGAGGACAACACAACACTACTCCTTTTTCAGCTTCCACCACTTTGTCGTCTGCTCTGCCTTTGCCTTCTTCACCTTCCTCACCATCAGTGTCATACTGCACACCACCATCCTATGCTGTTTGGCAACACTCTCACCCACTACTACTTTGCAGTCACTGACTTCCTTCAAATTACATCTCCTACACAAGATGTAGTCTACCTGTGTGCTCCTACCTATGCTTTTATAAGTCACTCTATGTTCCTCTCTCTTCTGGAAGAAAGTATTTACCACAGCCATTTCCATCCTTTTTGCAAAATCTACCAACATCTGTCTGTCCTTCTGTGTTCCTGTCCTGGATACCAAACCTGCCCATCACTTCCTCGTCCCCTCTGTTTCCTGCACCAACATGTCCATTGAAGTCTGCCCCAATGACTCTTTCATCTTTGGGGGTATTCTGCATCACTTCATCTAACTCACTCCAGAATCTCTCCTTCTGTTCTAGCTCACATCCTGTCTGTGGGGCATAAGCACTGACAACATTGAACATCACACCTTCAATTTCTAACTTGAGACTCATCACTCTGTCTGACACTCTTTTCACTTCTAGAACATTACTGACAAACTCCTCCTTCAAGATGTCTCTTACTCCATTTCTCTTCCCATCCACACCATGAAAAAACAGCTTAAACCCTGCTCCTAAGCTTCTAGCCTTGCTACCTGTCCACCTGGTCTCCTGAACATACAGTATGTCCACCTTCCTCCTCTGCATCATGTCAGCCAGCTCTCTACCTTTTCCTGTCACAGTTCCAACATTCAAAGTCCCTACTTTCAGTTCTAGACTCCTGCCTTTCCTCTTCTCTCTCTGCCTACAGACATGCCTCCCACCTCTCCTTCTTCGACGTCTTCGACCAACAGTAGTCCGATTTCCACCAGCACCCTGTTGGTTAACAGCACTGATGGCAGTCGTTGTTAACCTGGGCCTCGACCGATCCAGTATGAATTTTCTTGATATGACTCGCATGTTTTATTTAGCATTTGTTTTACGCCGGATGCCCTTCCTGACGCAACCCTCTGCATTTATCCGGGCTTGGGACCAGCGTGAGGGAGAGACACTGGCTTGTGCCCTCCCCTCACGGCTGCATTGATTACTCAGAATAGTATATGTTGTTATTCGAATGTTGAAATTCTTCAAGCCTATATGTCATGATATAATACAATGTACTTATATGGTTCGAATATACTTTAATGTTTAATATTCTTGTTGTTGTACTTTAGTCTATCTGTAGCTTTTAATGTGATTTATCATTTTTCAGGCCATATTTCGTTGGCCCCCATTTGGTACTGATGTCATGACATGGCCCTCATTCCAAATTAATTGAATAGCACTGCTGTACAGTATTCAATTTTTAATGTCAACAATATCTTGTTTATTTATTATCCATAAAATGTAGAGTTTCCCCCATAATTGCTGTGCTATATACTGCACTATACTGATTTCTCTCATGCATTTGCAAAATTTCTTGACCCTACTAGGGTCAACACACACACAAAGCATTCGCACTCATACCTGGGGCAATTTGCAATAGCCAATTATCCTAATATGCATCTTTTTAGACTATGTGCTTATATGTTACCAGAGGAAACCAGAGTACCTGGAGGAAACACATACAAGCACGAGGAGAACATGCAAACTACATAGAAACCAGGATCTTCTTGCTGTGAGGTGGACATGCTAATCACCATTTCTAACGCGCTGCCTCGCAATGATTAAAACATTTTGCTATTGTTATTGTTTGCTTTATTGATAGTATTTTCAGTCGACATGGCGCAGTGCTTGGTTTCCTCTCCTCACAGCAAAATATTCCCTGATTCGAGGCTCATGGACAAAGGAGTGTTTCTGTGTGGACTCTCCATGTTCTACCTCTGCTTGTGTGGATTTCTTCTGAGCACTCTTTTCCTCCAATATTGCAAAGACACAAACATTAGGTCAATTGCGTACTCTAAATATCTTTTTAGCTGTAAATGTGAGTGTCTGCATTGTCTGCAGTAGACTGATGACCTGTTCAGGGTGTACCTCATCTTTTGCCAAAAGTCAGCTGGCATTGGTGCCACCTTCGCCACATCACTAAAAGGATAAGGATAATGAATATAGAATGACAAGTAGTATTTTTCCATTTATATTTGGTTGAAGTTCGAAATATACATATAAAAGTGGGGGGGGGGAGCAAAATAATAATTAATTTTTTTTTTTTTCCTGTACATTAATCCTGATGGGATTTTGTTCACACATTTAGTAACCAGGTAGGCTTCCTAATCCTCATAGGGGAAAATCATTTCAAGGAAGGATTTATATGTGATATCGTTGACTCTGTGTCCTTGCCAACAAACACCATGACAGCAATGGAAAATAAAAGGTATGTCCACAACCTCTGAAGGGAGACCTTAAGCACAGAAGGGAATGGCGTTATATAAATAACAATAATATACTACGCTGAAATGTGATATCTCTGCTTTACAAATATCCACAAACCCTGAGACAAATAATTTTTAATGCATATCACAAGAGAAGATAAGAAAAGCAGTCTAAAACCAGATCTTTATGGTTTATTTTTACATCTACAAAGTGTGATATTGGTCATTCATAGTCCATTATGACATATTTTGAAACCCATTTAATAATTTAGCAAGTCTGTAATACCTTAAAAAATTCATGGAATATATTCCATAGTTTTCTTTGTAATTTATGGGATTCAATTTTGTTGAATTTCTAGGATAAATCTGTGCTCATGAAACACTGAATTTGACCATCCTTTTAAATCAAGCATAATTCTGATGTGTGTGGGTTAAATAACAACTACACTATGAAGACGAGGATGTAGTAGTAGAATACTCATTTTTGTAACATCCCCAGAGTCTGAGGTGACACATTCTCCAAAAAGTGAGCACAAAAAAAAAAGCAGTTTCCTTGAAGCGTCTGTTTTAGACATTATCGTGATAACACCATGTACCTACGATTCATTAAATTAAGTAACTATATAAGCAAGGCTGCTCTAGTAGTCTTCATGGCCTCTCAGGTGGGTTTTTTTTTGTACTTCTGAACTAGTCATTATATAAGGAGGGAAATAGTCTCATTTTGAATAACGAGTAGATTTTACTAGTTGAGGATGTTACTTTCAATCTGTCTTGTACAATCATGTTATTTAACAAGGCGTCTTCATCAAAGTCATAATATTGAAATTTGTACCATTCTGAATAAAACAATCATTTGTCAATTTTTTGTTGATTTGCCAAATCAGCATAGACAGGTGATTTCAACAGAGCCAAAGATATCAATACTGCATTGCTTACATTACTTGCATTCTTCAGTCCCACATAATGCTCATATCATTTCGTGCCATTCCAAATTCATTGCAAATCCCATATCTAAAACAAACGCTGCTTTGCATGCGCTTGATGCTTGTTATCATTATAGCCTTGGGTTAATTGTGGAATGTTTGCATTGGCATGCAATTTGTGCCCCATTTGAAAAGCACTGGCCATGTGGAAGCCCACCAGGAGCCTTTCCTCGCTGGCATTTGTAGCATGCACATGCACAAAATTCTCCTGCTCTTCTGTTACGAACCACATCATGCCTGCCCACGTGACATCTTTGCGTTGATCGGAAGGGTTAGTTGACATTGTTTATTCTTGTTTTATTATTATTTATTATTAATTATTATGAATGTTAATGTACATATATTATTATGAAGTATTTATTGATTTTACATGTTTATTTTTACTATATTAGGTCAAATTGTACATGTTTCTGGCAGGTTGTATGAGTTTGGGAGGGGATTGGAATGGATTAATTGGTTTTCTATAATGTTTCCTATAGGAATTTTTGTTTTATCTATCAAACATTTTGACTTGCGAGCTTGCCCTCGGAATGGATTAATTTTATAAGTCTTGGTAATACTGTGCGTGTGTGTGTATGTACTGTGTGTGTACTGTATGTGTGTGTGTGTGTGTGTGTGTATATATATATATATATATATATATATATATATATATATATATATATATATACATACATACATACACACATACAGACATACACACACAGTGTTACCTTGTATATATTATATAATTATGATTATGTCAAGTAATGAGAGGAATGTAAAGTATACTCTGTAAAAGGTGCTTTATTATGTACCACTGCAAACACAGAAAACAAATTAGAAAGAGATTTTTATAGATTATATATTCAAGTTTTAAGCATGACACTGAAGCAGGCCACTTAGCACTGCACTTTCAGTATTTAAACAGCTGTGTGTGACAGCACCTCTCTGTTCACCCTAGTCTTTCAAAAACAAAAAGGAAACAATGCTTTCCAAATGTGTTTTAGTGTATAGAATAGGAAACAAAAGAAAATAATCCATTTTATTTTTCTTTATTTTATGTTTTTTGTTTGTTTGTTTTTTTGCCTGCTCTAGTGCCCATAACAGACTCTGAAGGTCTATAATTTTTATTCAAACTATATACACTTGGAAGATTCATGATCCTGCGGTAGCTGGCCAATCAGATCTCACCATTCCCTTGTAGAATTTACTAATAAGCAGTAGCTGATTGTGGATAAGTACGATATGGAGAATTAGTCAGATTGAGAGGGTATTATGTGTCAAGGCCAAAGGCAGATTACACCCTCTGAATAATTCTCCATATCATACAAAAGCTGTATTCTAGACAGGTCCTATTGTATAATGAATTCGAGATAAATTCCATGAAAGTATGTAACAAAATGTGTAATTAGAATGTTATGTGATGAGGAGGGATTTTTACTTTCAAAAATTAGTTTTTTCTCTCTTCCTTTTCGTAGGAGGAGGAGAAGAAAAGGACCGTAGATCGCAAATAAGAAATAATCATCACTATATTAACAGTGTTGTTGAGTAACAGAGCTTTGAGACGCCTTTTTGGTTGTCGATACTCTTACATATGGATTAAAACAGCATAAATAGTGAGAAAATGAAGTGTCACAGTTAGGCTGATAGAAAATGTTGTGGTGTTTTGCTGTAAATTGTACTAACTAACCAAGATGGTCGACAGGTGGAGCTGTGTGCTGCAGGGGAATAGCCTTTATATCCTCTAAGATATAAGTAAAAATATTAGTGAATACATGTAACAGTCATGCAAAAATCATTCAATGTACTATATTTGATGTCAATAATGGCTAAGTTGAATTATAGAACAAATGCCAAGAATTAACTGTTGAATTGCACCAATCAGAAATGAGAAAATATTTTAAATGAATAATAATAGAGATCATCCCGAAATAGCTTAAAAGCCAGATTGTGCTGTTCAAGTGGAGCATACGAATCCAACATTACTAATACATCACATTGCTGTAATGTTCTTGTCACTTTCTGTCTGTAACATGTTTAATGGAATAATGATTTGCATGCAAATGCAAATACAAAAAATGCAAATCTTCAAATCTTTATTTGATGCTCTTTTTGAACACTGAATAAATGTGAGGGAATATGGTAGTGCTCAGTAATGTACAGGTATTCAAGACGAGTGTGGATTGGTGTGATAGTTCTGTAAGTGGACAGTGCTAACCATTGTACCAACCTAAGGGAAATTCATCTCTATAAAATTTTCTTTTATTATAATGCCATGTTTGTAACTATAAAAATTCTAAAAGTCCTCTTAAGTCAAAGTAAAACACTAACAACACTATTATTTCCTTAATCCAGCTTTTAGTCCACTGACCAGTAAAAAAGTCCTCCCTTTGTAATAATACCCAGCATTATGCAAACACTGTCCATGAAACATAGTCACTGGGAGTTCCCAGCAAAATTATTGAGTCATTACTGGTTAAACATTAGCGCTGCTAACAATTGGGGCTGATATTTGCTGAAATACAAATAGGTTGCAAGAACAACATTAGATGATGAATATAAGTGTGGTTGCGTATAGTGAGGGATTGAAACAGACAACAGAAGCGACATGAAAGCAGCTGTATTATAGATCTCATACAAACCATTGTAAAATTTCTCTGTCTTTATTACACTCAGACATCATAGAGAAACGAAGCTCTTTTGTCTTTTTGGAGAAAGAGCAGTTCACCTGATGTACTGTTGTTAGCTAAAGTTAGCTAAAATGTTATAGTGTGTTCAGGTTTATGTTGTCCAAGTGCGCTTTATGCTTGCTGTTTATTTTACCTCACTGTGTTTTTAAGGCTAGATTCCATTTTTGCTCTATCCAGGCTTTAGCCCCAGCTGGATCAGTTAAGATTCTGGCTTTCCCTGCAAAGAAGTTTTATGGTGTCTGATGCATTTGTAAAAGTTTAAAAATAACAGAAACTATGTGTTATGCATATTTTTGAAAAGCACAGGCTGGATGTAATATTCGTGAGGATCTATACTGTTCAGACACATTCCCCCTATAGTGCATTTGCTCTTGGGGCATTCGTGCATCTTTGCAGTTTACTCGGAGGGCTATAATATGTCAGGTGGCATGTTTTACATTTTGTGTGACCGTCGCATTCACTGGCATATTGCGTCAGTTTGAGGATGGCGTTTTGGCTGTTTGTGAGCTTTATAACTGAAACGCTGGCGAAAAAATTCGGTTGTAGTTGGCACACATGACTGGGGTTTCATTACGGTGCTGTCCGCATTCTTCCTTGAGACATTACGTACAACAGTGCGAGTCACATTTACAGTAGAAAGCAAGCGTATAATAGTGTAAATTATATATGTACGACGTCCCGAAGAAGGCTTTGAGATTTTTGATCCCATAAAAAAATGACCATCTATCAGGAATAAACACAGGGGATCGGCACTTTTTTGAAAGCTGTACCAAATTTACATGAGATACGAGAACCTTCAGCTCTGTAAAACCACCATGACTTTTCAGGCCAGAACACATTTGAATTTACAGATATCTTTGAAGGGGTTTAGAAGTTATAGGTGTTTGCTCCAATAAACCAGTTTTTTATTGAAGTTCAGCAGCAATTACTGACACAATGAGGTAATCGGCTGTAGTGTGTAATAAACAAGCCAAGTTGATGACAAAGCAAAGCTCATAGCATAAATTCAAAAAAATTCAAAAAAGTGGGTTTTCTTTTCAAGAATTTTGCACTTCAAACTCTTTTTAACCCCGCTGTGTTTTTTATGTACGAAATGAACAGTGACTTCTAAGGTGTCATCGGTCATTAGATTAAATTAGATTAAATTAGATTCAACTTTATTGTCATTACACATGTATAAGTGAGATGTGAGAGATTTCCTTTCGGCTTTTTCCCTTTCTCAAGGGTCGCCACAGCGAACGATTCGCTCGTTTGATTTGGCATGGGTTTTTATGTCGGATGCCATTCCTGACACAACCCTTTAGCAAGGGATAGAAACGTGCTGACGGCTTTGCAGCTACTCTTTACGAAAGTCAGCAATGGTTCTTTTACATGAACCTCTCACCATAGACAGTGAGAGACATGGCCCGCCTTTGATAACCCAGTTCGCTGCACTGGGGGGGCGGGATAGTGACAACCTTGTGGGGACTCGAACCCCCAACCTTAGGATCAGCGATCCAGCGCCCTATACCACTAGACCACCACTGCCCCCATTTGCACATGTATAAGTGCAGGGTATGAAATAAAATACAGTTTAGCCTCCAAACAGAAGTGCAGAGAGCACCAAGTGCAATACATGCAGAATGTGCAATATGTACAATTGGAAGCAGTTCTGTACAGATGAGGGCTGTGTATAATGTGGGATTAGTTGTGTACAGATTATGTATGGCTGTATTTGATTACACAAGCTTGTTGAGAAGAGAATAAAAATCTGATATGTCAGAAAGATCGTCTGAAGGTATAATATGCGATAAATTATTATGTAATTTTTCTTCTCTCAGTTCAATCACATTCGCAGAGCTACGTGTTATAGCATTCGTTCGATAAAACGCCGGACTGCATCCACAATTCTGCTAAGTCCAGAATGGCCACGCCTCTACAAAAATTTACGTAACATCTCCATATTGTTAAACCAGTCATGTGCTATAATTTGCAAAGTCAGGATACTTTTATATTACAGTGTCAGGTCTCAGGAAATTTTCAGGGGTGACTGGGTTATTTACATCACTACCACAGAGACAAAGACACTGGAATTGTAGCGGTTAATATTTCCAGGTGAGGACCCGATTGTGTTGCTCCCAGAACTGATTGGATTATCGATGACATTATCCTGGTATTATCTTTCTGTTTCCAGAGAGTAAGTAGCCATGTTTAAAACAATATAACAGACTCAGCTTGGTTGTGGTGTCACGCAGATCTATCAAGTGGTTGAGAGCGGCTTGTGACTGCATTGAATATTCCACAACCTTGTCATTCTCAGGAACAGTGAGGACCACGTCATCTGGTGACTCTGCAGGGATAACTGCAAAGAACCGAGTATGGTATTAGTATTCTTTTAAAAGCACACTTTGTGATTACAACATTCATGCAACCATTCAGCCACACACTCACACCTAAGGGTGAATTGGAACAGCCAAACAACCTACTGTGTGTGTTTTTGGATGGTGGGAGGAAACCAGAGTACCCAAAGGAAACCCACGCAAGCACTGAGAGAACATGCAAACACCAGTCAGAAACGCCCAGGCTGGGAATCGAACCCAGGCCTTTTTGCTCTAAGCCAGACGAGCTAACCACTATGTTTTGCCCAGAATCAAAATGTATATTTAAAATAAGGCAAACTTCATGATTACAAAACTTCATCGTGAAGAAGAATATTCTTTGGCTACTCACGAACATGGTTGTGAGGACGTGACAGGACCTGCATCACAGTTGAATTTTTGTGACAAAAGTCATTATAAAATAAAATTATAAAATGCTCTCTCTCCTCGGGGGTTTGACGGGTCGTATTCGGTCAACCTTAACTTGACATGGTCAGCTAAGGGGCACGCTGATGAGTCTCTATAGAACCAATATTAATTCTGCACGGATAACAGGCGTTGGCATCACGACTCCCTGAAGAACCATCGTTCTCTTTTCAAATGCATCTGGATTTGCTTAATCACGCTCATGACTCACATACGCTCTTCTAACTTTTTCTCTTTTTTTGTTCTGCTCATTAGTTCTTCTCTGGGGACGAAGCATTAGTCACCCTCTTGTAGCTCGCTGGTTTTCTCAGTCCTAGATGAGTCGCCAATGTCACTTCCGATTCAACGAGTAAAAAGAACATTGATAATATTCCTGTGGCTTTTTAGGGCCGGTATGAGGAATTGCTTGGAGTCAACACTACAAAGTTCTTGCTTTATTCATTCATTCATTTTCTGAACCACTTAATCCTAATTACGGTCAGGGGGAGGCAGATGGCCATCTCAGCCGACTCTGGATGAGGACGAGGTACATCCTGGACAGCTCACCATGCTGTTGCAGGGTGAACACTCACCCAGCCAGTCATACTCACTCTTACACCTAGGGGCGATTTGGAACAGCCAATGAAACCTACTCTGCATGTTTTTGGACTGTGAGAGGAAACCGGAGTATCCGGAGGAAACCCACCAAGCACAGTCAGAACATGCAAACTCCACACAGAAACACCAGAGCTGGGACTCGAACCCGGGCCTTCTTGCTGTGAGACGAATGTGCTAACCACTACCTTACTGTGTGCCCAGTTCTTGCATTATTGTGCTATAAATCATTCGATTATGATTTAGAAAAAACAAATAAAATAAATAAAAGTAAAATCAGAACATAAAACAATAAAAAGGACCCGTTTTTATAAAGGTACTGGGGAAAATAAAGAAAAGCTTTCAATATTTTGACCAATAAAGGGGCAGGGCTAAGAGGAATGGGTGGGATAAGACTGGGAAAAGGGGCTAATTCAGGAAGTGTGTAGGGCACCTGTCGAAATTTTGTTGACTTGTAATTTATTATTCTCATTCCAGACCATTACAGTAGCAAAATATGCACATAACTACAGTACTCACACTCACGCCACGCAGAAACGGCAAAGCCCGGCTATCAAACCCACTCAAAATGGCAAAGACACACTCTGATTCACAGGATATATACTAAGTAGTAAACGACTTTTGACACATGGAATGAGCAGTTCACAAATTTGGAAATATTTCTGAGAGTTAATAATTTTAAATGTAAATGTGAAAAAGACAGAAGCTCAAGCAGGAATTAAATTAACAATTTTCAAATTAACAAAAATTATTTGGTAAATTTTAGCCATCTTCTTTTTCTTTTGGCTTTTCCCTTTTTTGGGGGATTCCAGGACATTTGCTCACAGGACAAATGCTCACAACCTTAATGAAAAAAACAGACATTTGCTCACAACATAAAAAAATGTGTTCAATTTTAACCCTAACCCCTAACCCGAACCCTAACGTATAATGAGTTAATTTAGCATTATGTATTTATAAGAATAAAGAATTTTTATAACACTTTGTGATCTTTTTGAATTATGCATTTATTAGAGCAAAAAAAAAAAAAGATGTTGTAAGCAAATGTCTGTTTTTTTTCATTAAGATTGTGAGCATTTGTCCTGTGAGCAAATGTCCGCGCACCTTCTGGGGTCGCCACAGCGAATCATCTGATTCGCACATTTGATTTGGCATAGGTTTTTACATTGGTTCCCCTAAATATTAGGTATATGACACCAAAAAATCTCAACATATTATTGAATATTAAAGATACTAAACATTAGCTTAATATAAAGGTTATTTTAGTTTTCCTTCAGGACTGAAAATTGTCTGCAGGGTGCTCAGATCCAAGGCAACACCACACAATCACAGAACCCCCTTCTTCTTCTTTTCCTTTCGGCTGTTCCCTTCAGGGGTCTGTTCACTGTTAATCGGCCTGTTCTCCCAATTCTCATTTATTTATTGTATAAAAGAGACATTTTGTCCATGTTGCCAGGCTACTGCACTGACAATATGAACAGTATCGGCTGGAAAAGTGGGTGGAGGATGATATCTCAAACAGTGAATGGTTCGTGATAGCGACTTGTGCTACACTGAGGCGGGGCTAATCTGGAGATAAACAGCTGTGACATAGAATTATCCAAAAATATGTTGACTTTTTAGATTGTTTTTAAAATTAATTATTGAATACAATTTTTTACTTAAAAAAGGAGTAGCCAACTTAAAGCGTCAGTACAAAGTGGGCCACCAAGTGACTAGACCAATCTTAAAGGTTTACATTATTTTGTCATTTATGGATATATACAGTAATGGTGGATTATTAACTTTTAATCTGATAATATTTTTCTGGCCATATTAATGCATAAAATATTGAACATTCTAAACATTCAAGGACCATTATAGGTAATTTAACTATTAAACATTTAATACTACCTGTAGACTAATTATTAGATTAAATACTAATTAATATTTAATAATACCTCAAAAGGTCAACATTTCATAGCGACAATTGAAACAATCAAACAAATGGATAAATAACTAGTAGGTTGCTATATTACCTCAAATGAACAACATGACTCATGTTTGGAACAGGCCACATTCATAAAAACAGTCTTGGTACAATCCAAAATATATTTTTATATTTTATCCAAGTACATTATTCCACTTCCCTTGTGCCAGCAAGAAAAAGAGCTTAGTTTTCTCTATGATGTCTGAAACAATAAAGACAGAGAATTCCTTGGAATGGTTTTGTATGAGATCTATTGAACAATTGCTTTCATGTCTCTTTCTATTGTCTGTTTTATTTGCTGGATATGCACAACTTGTTTCACGTCACGTGTTGTTCTCTCTACCTCTTTGATTTGACCAAATACTGGCCCCATTGTTAGCTTTTATTTTGTTATATATTGTTAGCTCTTCTTCTTCTTCATGTCCTCCTTCACCACATCCATAAATCTTCTCTTTGGTCTTGCTCTGGGCCTTCTGCATGGTAGTTCCAACCTCAGCATCCTACTGCCAATATATTCACTATCCCTCCTCTGTACATGTCCAAACCATCTCAATCGAGCCTCTCTGTCTTTTTCTCCAAAACATCTTACATGGGCTGTCCCTGATCCTGTCCATCCTCGTTACTCCCAAAGAGAACCTCATCATTTTCATCTCTGCTACCTCCAGCTCTGATTCATGTCTTTTCCCCAGGGCCACTGTTTCTAAACCATACAACATCGCTGGCCTCATCACCCTCTTGTACACTTTTCCCTTCATTCTTGCCGATACTCTCCTATCACACTTCACACCAGACACTTTTCTCCAACCATTCCAACCTGCCTGCACACGCTTCTTCACCTCTTTTCCACACTCTCCATTGCTCTGGATTGTTGAGCCGAAGTACTTAAAATCCTCCACCTTCTATATCTCTGCCTCCTGTAACCTCACTGTTCCTCTTGGGTCCTTGTCGTTCACACACATGTATTCTGTCTTAGTAAGGCTAACCTTCATTCCTCTCCTTTCCAGGGCATACCTCCACCTCTCTAGATTTTCCTCCACTTGTTCTCTGCTCTCACTACAGATCACAATGTCATCTGCAAACATCATAGTCCATGGAGATTCTTGTCTAACCTCGTCTGTCAGCCTGTCCATCACCATAGCAAACAAGAAGGGGCTCAGGGCTGACCCTTGATGCAGACCTACCTCCACCTTGAACTCATCTGTTACACCGACAGCACACCTCACCACTGTCTTACATGTCTCATACATGTCCTGCACCACTCTAACATACTTCTCTGCCACTCCAGACTTCCTCATGCAATACCACAGTTCCTCTCTCGGCACCCTGTCATATGCATATTCTCTATTAACATCCTCAAGGCAAACACTGCATATGTGGTGCTCTTTCTTGGCAAAAAACCAAACTGTTGTTTACAAATTCTGACCTCTGCCCTTAAGTCTCGCTTCCACTATTCTTTCCCATAACTTCATCGTATGGCTTATCAACTTTATCCCTCTGTAGTTGCCACAACTCTGCACATCTCCCTTGTTCTTAAAAATGGGCACCAGCACACTTCTCCATTTTTCTGGCATCCTCTCACTCTCTAAGACCTTGTTGAATGTTCTTGTCCGGAAATATACTGCTTCCTCTCCTAGACACTTCCATACCTCCACCGGTATGTCATCAGGACCAACTGCCTTTCCATTCTTCATCCTCTTCAATGCCCTCCTCACTTCACCCTTACTAATCTTTGCTACTTCCTGGTCCTCATCAGTCACCTCTTCTACTCTTTTTTTCTCTTTCATTTTCCTCATTCATCAGCTCTTCAAAGTACTCTTTCCATCTTCCCAGCACACTTCTGTCATCAGTCAATACATTTCCCTCTCTGTCCTTAATCACTCTAACTTGCTGCACGTCCTTCCCATCTCTATTTCTCTGCTGTGCCAACCTGTATAAATCATTTTCTCCCTCTTTACTGTCCAACCAAGCATACAAGTCATCATACGCCCTCTGTTTGTCCTTTGACACCGCTACCTTCACCTTAAGCTGTGTCTCCCTGTACTCCTGTTTACTCTCTTTGGTCCTTTCAATGTCCCCCTTCTTCTTAGCTAACCTCTTCCTTTGTACACACTCATGCACTTCCTCATTCCACCACCAAGTCTCCTTATCTACTCTCCTTCCAGAGGACACACCAAGTATTCTCCTACCTGTCTCCCTGATCACATTAGCTTTAATTGTCCAGTCATCTGGAAGCACTTCCTGACCACCCAAAGACTGTTTCAACTCCTTGAAGACAACCTGAGACTTCCTTTTTCAGCTTCCACCACTTTGTCTTCTGTTCTGCCTTTGATTTCTTCATCTTCCTCACCATCAGCGTCATCCTGCACACCACCATCCTATGCTGTTTGGCAACGCGCTCACCCACTACTACTTTGCAGTCACTGACTTCCTTCAAATGACATCGCCTGCACAAGATGTAATCTACTTGTGTGCTCCTATCTCCACTTTTATAAGTCACCCTCTGCTCCTGTCTCTTCTGGAAGAAAGTATTTACCACAGCCATTTCCATCCTTTTTGCAAAATCTATCCACATCTGTCCGTCTGTGTTCCTGTCCTGGATACCAAACCTGCCCATCACTTCCTCATCCCCTCTGTTTCCTGTACCAACATGTCCATTGAAGTCTGCACCAATGACCACTCTTTCACCTCTGGGGGTACTCTGCATCACTTCATAGAACTCACTCCAGAATCTCTCCCCTTCTCTTTTAGCTCACATCCTGCCTGTGGGGCATAAGCAATAACAACACTGAACATCACGCCTGCAATTTCTAACTTGAGACTCATCACTCTGTCTGACACTCTTTTCACTTCTTGAACATTCCTGACAAACCATTTCTTCAAGATGATTCCTACTCCATTTCTCTTTACATCCACACCATGAAAAAATAGCTTAAACCCTACTCCTAAGCTTCTAGCCTTGCTACCTTTCCACCTGGTCTCCTGAACACACAGTATGTCCACCTTCCTGTCATAGTTCCAACATTCAAAGTCCCTACTTTCAGTCCTAGACTCATGCCTTTCCTCCTCTCTCTCTGCCTATGGACACGCCTCCCGCCTCTCCTTCTTCGACGTCTTCGACCAACAGTAGTCCAATTTCCACCAGCACCCTGTTGGTTAACAGCACTGATGGCGGTCGTTGTTAACCCGGGCCTCGACCGATCCGGTATGAAATTTTTTGTTGTGATTTGCATTTTTTATTTGGTATTTATTTTACGCCAGATGCCCTTCCTGATGCAACCCTCTGCATTTATCTGGGCTTGGGACTAGCATGACGGAGAGACACTGGCTTGTGCCCCTCCCTCACGGCTGCAATCACAGAACCCCCTTATGGTACTGAAAAGCAGCAGTGCTATTGTGCACAGCATGATGCAGACCAGGTAGGACCAGGAATGTCCGTAAGGACACTGAGAAGTACAGGAAGTTCCTCGAGTCAGACAAGAGTCTTGAGAAATATCAACAATCTCAGGAAAGAAAAAAGTGTAGAAAGGGTAGAGAGTCCTACCATAGTATTTAAAAAGATGAAAGAGAGTCTATAGCAGCTCATTCCCTCTCCATATAGCCTCAGCCATCACCAGGGCAAGCTGTTGACCCCCTGTGAGGCCTGCTTAATTACACAGTTAAGAAAGTTTCCGCTTGAGGCCATTCTGAAGACCCTTTTGTTTTATGATGCTCTGGTGGATGATATCAAAAACAAATACAGTATTAGCAGAAACACGGGCGTGGGAGAGGCCATTGTTACCAAACTAATAACAGGCAAAGTTATAAAAAAGTACAGACCACAATAATCGCTCAGAATTAATTGGCTTCTTAAAGAGAAGATGGAAGAATGAGAAGAATGGAGAGGTTAACTCCACTTATGAAATGAAGCAGAACAACAGGGCAGGAAATGTTTTGTTGAATAGTGTGAGAACTTTCCACTGTAAGGTTGATGTGAGTCACATCACCATTGGGAAGAGGACAACCGTCATTTGTTTGAAAAATCAAACAAACAAACAACTTACCCCCAAAAAAAAAAAAAAAAAAAAAAACATTCTTTTAGATACCACAGAAAGTTTTTACAATAAGTTTTTAACTAAAGATGAATGCTCAGGTTCTTACTCTTCTGTTTACTTCATTTTTTTAATCAAACTTTGAGTGACCAAGACATGTGCATTTGCAAGACGCACAGGAATCTGGTTTGTCTTGTGAAGAAGCGCCACCATATGAACATGATCAGCACTGTCATAGAATATCCGCGCATGTGCAGTTAAAAAGAAAGAGTAGAACACTGATTGCTGACTGAATATAACACACATCACTCTCTGCATTGTACTGACTCTCTACGTCTACATCCAATCACAAGGAATGGACGTCGATCCCTGAAGCTTGAATGATACTCATGCAGGGATTGTCATGGCTGTGATCACAATGATCTACCATATGGTTCACCAGGTCAAAACCCACACAAGCACGGGGAGAACATGCAAATTCCACACAGAAACGCCGAGGCCTGGAATCGAATCCAGGCCTTCTTGCTTGCTGTGAGGCGGATGTGCTAACCAGTACGCCATTGTGCCGCCCCCATTGCACTGACTAGAGATGGGGCAAGAGAATTGCTTGCACTGAGAACATTTTATGTAGATGCACTTTAGAATTTTATATTTCTATATAATTATTATAATTTTGGTGTCATATTTGATTGCTTTTTTTTTTCCAAAGTCATCCTTCCAAAATATTGATATATACAATAAATATAAAATTATAAAGTGCATCTGCGAAGAATGTTCTCAGTGCAAGCACTTCTCTAGTCAGTACAGTGCAGAGTCAAGTGTCTTATTATATTCAGTGGACAATCAGTGTTCTACGTTTTTTTAACTGCACATGCTCAGATATTGTGTGCGGCTCTCAGATATTACACCCACTACATTCCAGTTTTATTTTCTTTGCTCTGTCTGCATTGATTAGTTACTGCTCTTAAAGAAGGTTTGTGTATTCTTTCCTGTACCAATGCCTCACCAGAAGTATTTTAAATGTGTGCTTGTCTGTGGCATACTGTGCAGAGGGCATATAAAATGACTTTAACTATCACTTCAGGGGGTTGCAAAAGTACTGTATGCAAATACCAAACTGCAAATGTGCATGTGGTGCTGATTTCGAATACACTATGTGAGTGCAACTCCTTTTCACACCTGCTTATACAGTACATTCATTAATGGCCAATTTCACATCCTCACAGCTTCACAGTCCTTGGTTTAATCTTGAGCAGTACCTAGAGTAATGATGTGTAACATATTCTGTACAGTTTGTGTTTTGTCTGTGTGGGTTCTCAAAACAAAAGCCCATCACAACTAGTATCAACCTTTTTGTATTTTGCTGGAGACTGTTTACAATAAATTTTTCTACTTCATGAGTGCGTTTCTCATCTAAACATTGTCCATAGCAACTTGCGTTACTTTATGTTATGAATAAATGCTTAAATGTTATTGTAGGAGTATCTATTGTTGAGTATTGTTTTGTAAATTACAATTTACAGATTTGTTAGCAGGTGAATGACCTCAGGAGGAATCTGTGATGTTTCTGGCACGAGGATCTTTGCTTTTCCTTCTGTTAACTACTTTGCCTACAGGTAAGCTGAATTTGCAATAAACAGTAATCTAAAGTAAGAAGGTCATGGCTCTATATTTGTGTCTGGTAGTATTGTGTTCTTAAATGGTGTTATTGTTACCTACCTCCACCACTGAAAGCCAGAGTGATCGCTATATAACCGGGTGTCACAAATAACGAGATTATATATACATGGGACACCATTTGGTGAGTGGTTTCCACTCAGAAATTGGATTCTATAATAGTGAGCTGGCCAGGTCCTGGTGCAGCAAAGTATCCCCAAATCATGACACTTCTACCTCCATGCTTCACAGTTGGTATGAGGTTCTTTCCCTGGAATGTGGTATTTGGTTTCTACTAAACATGTCTTCTGTTCTGGTGTACAAATAATTCAACTTTAGACTCATCTATCCAAAAAAAAATTATTCCAGAAGATCTGGTTTTTGTCTATGCTCTCTCTGCGAAACTTCAGTCTGGCCTTAATGTCCTTTTTAGAGGGCAAAGGTTTCCTCCTTTCACACCTCCCATGAAAGTCAAACACGTGTAGTCTCTTTCTGATCGTAGAATAATGCGCTTTGGCATTGGCAGTAGCGAGAGCCTGCTGCAGCTCCTGTGATGATATTTTAGGACTTTTGATTATTCCTTTTAGCATCTTATGGTCTGCTCTAGGGTGAACTTTCTTGGTGAACCCAGGCATTTATTTTGATTGTCCTCCACTTGCAAACAATTTTTTGGAGAGTGCAATGACTGATATCAATATTTTTAATGTCATTTTAAATCCCATACCACATTCATAAGCAGCTACAATCTTCTTTCTGAGGGCCTCAGACAGCGCTTTGGATCTCATCATGGTGCTCAGTCTCATTCAACAGACAGACATACCCATGCAACACAACAAACTAAATGTCTGCGATTTAAATAGGGCGAGTCTTCTTCAAAATACTGGGCAACCATGTTGTCATCATATGCACCTGATCTGATACACCTGTGTATGATTTAAGCCATTTTAATGGGAAAATATGTGGGGGTGTCCTAATTTTTTTCCTTCATTGAAATACGCATAAAATGACTGTATGTATATATACACCAGTGTGTTGAATAGAATTAAAACAAAATTGGCACAATGCTTAATTTTGTTTGTTTCTTTTAGCAATGTCATTGCAGATTCAATCTGAAGGCTTTCCTGCTCTGCCTCCAGACTACATAGAAATGGCCAGGAAGATGGTACTTGTAACACTGACACACTGTATTGGTTAAACAACTCGATTGAACTATGAATCTACAGAGACATATAAAAAGTTAATTGAAACCATTTTTGAAAGAAACATATGTTGATTCCTTTTGGATATTGTAATCAGGGTTGCACAGTTTTGTAGTGTTTAGTACATCCACCTCACAGCAAAAAGGTCCGGGGTTTAAGTCCCTAGTTTGCTGAGGGCATTTCCTTGTTCCCTGTGTTATCCCTGTGCCTATGTAGGTTTTCTCTGGGTATTTCAGTTTCCTCCCACAAACCAAAGACATGTAGATTAGGCTAAATGGCTCTTCCAAATTTCTTCTCAGTAAAAGTGTTTAGGGGCTGAAATAGACTGAGGAGCTGCTCAACATGCACCCTGCCTTCATAAAGAATCAGCTGAGATTGGCTCCAGCCTCCATGAGACCATAATAGGATTAAGCAGTTTGGCAAAGAAATAAAATTAATGATGTAATCTCAATTTTAAAAATAATATCACAGTTTATTTTTAGGCAACATCATTAAATGGTGCAACACAGTGGAGTAGTGATTAGCATATCCACCTCACAGCAAGAAAGTCCTGGGTTCGATTTCGGAGCTCGGGTATCTCCGTGTGGAGTTTGCATGTTCTCCCCATGTTTGTGTGGGGTTTACTCTGGGCACTCCTCTTTCCTCCCACTGACAAAACGACATGCACATAAGGCTAATTGGCTGTTCTAAATTGTCCCCTAGGTGTAACTACAAATGTGCATGGAAGTCTGTTACCCTGTGATGGTCTGGGGGGCTGCTCAGGGTGTATCCCATCCTCACCCAGTGTCAGTTGACAGCCACCAGCCTCCCCGCAACCCAAGTAGGATTAAATGGTTTAATAAATGAAAGCGTGGAGTGGGATCTCACTAAATGAAGCTTGTTTCCTTAGAAATATATATTTCATACATTTTAATTATCCACAATAACATTACATTCACTAGGCAATAAAATTTTCTCATTTAAACAGCATAGCATAAATAAACAAATGTTCTTAGAAATGACAATAGGACATTATTACAAGAGAAAAGATATGCGAAGTTGGAAAAAAAATTGTCATTCAGTGTAACTAACCTTCCCATGTTTTTTTCTGCTACAGCTGGTCACATGCATGGACAAAGGTATGAGATAATACTGTGCTTTGTGTAAATGCATTTATTCTTGTAGATTTTTTATATATTTTACATTGTTGTTGTTGATGATGATGTCTGTCCACCTTTCGGCTTTTTCCCTATTTTACTCGGGAGTCACCACAGCGAATCATCTGATTCGCACGTTTGATTTGGCATAGGTTTTTATGTCGGATGCCATTCCTGTCACAACCCTTTTAGAAAGGGACAGAAACACACTGACGGCTTTGCAGCCTACTCTTTACGAAAGTCAGCAATGGTTCTTTTACATGCCGCTCACCATAGACAGTGAGAGACATAGCCCGCCTTTTTGTCCATACTGAAGTCTTGTGGAACAAATTTGATTCTTCCTGGCACTAAATCCATAATACTACAACTCACACTCTGGATGTAAATGTTTTGTTGTCTATTTCTTTCTTTCTTCTTTTCGGCTTTTTCCCTTTCTCAGGAGTTGCCACAGAGAATCATCTAATTCGCACATTTGATTTGGCATAGGTTTTTACGTCGGATGATGCCCTTCCTGTCACAAACCTTTAGCAAGGGACAGAAACACGCTGACGGCTTTGCAGTCTACTCTTTACGAAAGTCAGCAATGGTTCTTTTACATGCCTCACACCATAGACCGTGAGAGACATGGCCCGCCTTCGATAATCCAGTTAGCTGCACTGGGGGGACAGTGACAACCTTGTGGGGACTCGAACCCCCAACCTTAGGATCAGTGATCCTGTGCCCTATCCACTAGACCACCACTGCCCCCACCAGGCCTACTATGCATGTTTTTTGACTGTGGGAGGAAACTGGAGAACCCGGAGGAAACCCACACAAGCATGGGGAGAACCTGCAAACTCCAAACAGAAACACCCAGAATGGGAATCAAACCCAGAACCTTCTTGCCAGTCAGATGTGCTCAGCACTATGCCAAAATACTGTGTATATTGACAATGTGAAATGGCTGTTTTGCTACAGGTTACGATCCACCCATACTAAATGTCTCCATGAAGAACAGGTAAAGTGTTCAAATACCTTTATGGAAAGATTTATTCTCTCACATTTAATGTTTAATGATGTTCAATGGTGTACTCATTTGTGCATTAACAAAATGTGTGCAACACCTCCAACTCCGATACAGCTCTTTGTCCAAACCAGATAAGATGGCAGAGGAAAACCCCATCCTGCTTTTTGCTTCCCTTATTTCCTCACTTCCTCTTCACCACCTCCTCAACAATTCCAATGAAACAAAAATGGACTTGGTAATTCTCAAAGGAATACAACAGCACTCAAACAATTATATGTACTTTTAATGCTGTATTTTTTTTCCCTCATGCTCTTTATTTGTTGTGCTGCTTTAAGAACCTGACAGAGAAAATGTGCAACAGCTCGAATTTGCCACAAATGATCAGACAGATATGGAACACTACGGTTAGTGTGTGTCGTCTGTATAATCATAAATCAAACGACGCTCTCGCTTCAACTTTTCCAGCCTTTAAAGCTCTTCATGAACCTTTCTATCCATGCTTTATCTCTGTCTACTGATCTGTCTCTGTCTCTTCAGGAAAAGAATAATTATTTCATGCGAATGTTCTTGGCTCCTTTCGCCTGGATGGCCATCGTTAAAAATGCTTCAGAATTTGACTCAGATGAACTCAAAAGTATGCTGTGGGCATCTAAACCTTATCTAGAGATGTACAATTCTTCTTTTATGCTGCCAAAAATACTGTCCCGCTCCCAGCTTGATGACATGTGAGTAAGTGAGGTACAGACAGAGCTATGCATTAAATAAAAGGAAATAACAAGAAATCTTTGTCATTCCATTATTTGTTTCTGCTTTCTATAGAATGAAGACATTCAATGAGGTTTACATTTGCCTTCCGGAAGAGCAAAGTAATAATATCAGTCAGTGGGTGAAAGAGAAAATCATCGAATTGGATCCTGGTTGCCCTCAAAACCGTAGCAATGTTTCCAATTCAACAATGTCAGCACCACCTCCCAATGGTAAGTCCTCCCAGTGGTGTCAAACTCACTTTCACCAAAGGCCAAATAATCACCCACATTATTCAACATGAACTACCTCTCATGCTACTGCCTGATGGAAAGAATGCCTAATACAGTAATCATCGTCGTCGGCAGCCGTACGTCTCGAGAGACGATGGTGTAGCGCTATGGTAGGCATTTGCGGTAGTGACTGTAAAGGCCCACCCTAGAGTGACAGTTTCTTCAACAATTATTGCATACGAAAGGGCTTTGAGGCTTTGAACCATCTTTCCTCTTTGCTCTTTTCTCAGCGAGCTTGTTTATTCTGTTAGTTTCAGCTTTGTTGATCCCCTCGTTGACAGTGGTCTTCCAGAGCTGGCGTGTTTCAGCAGTGCCTTCCCAGGTGTTTATATCGATGCCAGATAATCATGTCCCGCTTGCACACGTCCTTGTACCGAAGCTGTGGTCTTCCTGTGCAGCGGGAGCCCTCACTCAGCTCTCCATACAACATGTCTTTAGGGATGCGCCCCTCGTCCATTCGCCGTACGTGACCCAACCACCTAAGTCGTCTCTGGCTCAGCAGTGCGAGCAGACTTGACATGCCAGCACGCTGTAGTACCTTGGTGTTGGTTACTCTGTCTTGCCATTTTATATGGAGCAGACGCCTGAGACAGCGGAGGTGGAAGCTGTTGAGCCGCTTTTCCTGACCAGCGTACGTGGACCAGGCCTCACTGCCATAAAGGAGTGTGCTGAGTACACAGGCCTGGTAGACACGTAACTTGGTGTTCTCCGTTAGCTGGGTATTACTCCATACACGCTTGTTCAGTTTGGACATCACTGCGGCGGCTTTCCCGATTCTGCATGAGATCGCTATGTCAAGAGAGAGAGTGTTGGTGATAGTGTATCCCAGGTAGGTGAAGGAGTCCACGACCTCAAGCTGCGTGTTGATATTTGGGACTGTGTTTGTGCCCTGGGCCAGGATGTTTGTCTTCTTCAGGCTGATGGTCAGTCCAAATTCATTACAGGCATGGGACAGGCGATTGACTAGCTCTTGAAGACCAGCCTCAGTGTGGGACGTCAGTGCAGCGTCATCCGCGAACAGCATCTCGTGGATGAGGACCTGCCTCACCTTCGTCTTAGCGCGCAGTCGAGCTATGTTAAACAATTTTCCATCTGACCTGGTGTGGATATGGATCCCTTCCTCACTGTCAGAGAAGGCATACTGAGGAAGCATCGAGAAGAATATCCCAAAGAGTGTCAGAGCTAGGACACAGCCTTGCTTCACACCACTGCTCACTGGGAAAGCTGCAGAAGTCCCACCACTGAAGCAGACTGTGCTGTGCATGTCCTCGTGAAAGGAGATCACGATTTGAAGTAACCTTTGAGGACATCCAATCTTCTGCAGGAGGCTGAAGAGTCCGCTTCTGCTGACCAGGTCGAATGCTTTAGTCAGGTCTATGAAAGCAATGTACAGGGGCTTCTGCTGCTCCCGATACTTCTCTTGCAGTTGACGAAGTGAGAAGATCATATCGACTGTGGATCGGCCTGCCCTGAAACCACACTGCGATTCTGGGTACACCCGGGAAGCAAGAATCTGAAGGCGAGTAAGGACAACACGAGCAAAGACTTTCCCTATGATGCTAAGGAGTGAGATGCCACGGTAGCTGTTACAGTCACTGCGGTCACCCTTGTTTTTGTAGAGGGTTACAATGTTTGCATCGCGCATATCCTGGGGGATGAACCCTTCTTTCCAGCATAAGCACAGCAGCTCATGGAGGTGCTGCAGGAGTGCTGGCTTGCCACTCTTCAAGACTTCAGGGGGGATGCCATCCTTTCCAGGGGCTTTTCCACAGGCCAGACAATCAATGGCTTTGCCCAGTTCGTCCACTGAAGGCAGGTAAGCCAGATCCTCCATGACAGGTAAGTTTGGCAGGGCATTTAATGCTGCATCGGTCACCACATTCTTGGGTGCGTACAGCTCCAGGTAATGTTCCACCCAGCGTTCAAGCTGCTTGCCTTGGTCTGTGATCACCTCCCCGGTCTTGGTCTTGAGGGGTGCAGTCCTTGTTTCGTGCAGCTTTGAGGGTGTCCCGAATACTGGTGCTGGGGTTTTGCTTGTATGCTAGGAGGGCTTCCCTCTTGGCTTCTGTCACAGGCTGCATCTCCTCCCAGTGAGCCTCGTACCAGTCTGCACTCCGACGCTCCTTTTTCCTAAAAGCGCTGAGGGCTGTTGTGTAGATAGTATCTCTTAGGAAGCTCCACTTGCTGTTGATGTCTTTGCCAGGAGTCTGCAAAGCCAACTTCTCCTTGACTGTGTCATGAAACAGTTGGATTCGCTGGGGATCCCTTGAGGAGCAGGTGTTGATGCGTGGGAGGCCTTTAGTTTTAGAGTGATGGATCCTCTTTGTTGTCAGCCTTATCCTGCTTCCAACGAGGGTGTGGTCTGTGTCGCAGTCTGCGCTATGGAAACTTCTAGTGTGGAGAACGCTGCTCAGATCCGTGCACCTGGTGAGGATAAGGTCTAGCTGGTGCCAGTGGCAAGATCTGGGGTGTCTCCAGGAAACTTTGTGGCAGTCTTTGCACTTGAAGTATGTATTTGTTACACACAGGCCATGATAAGATAAGATACAGCTTTATTAATCTCACAATGGAGAAATTCACTGTTACAGGCTCTTGAGGTACTATCAGTAGGGGGTGCAAAAATAGATACAAGTACAAACATACACACATACATATATTATATAAGTAAATAAATAAATAGATACATAAATAGTATAAATTAATAAACAATAAAAGAAAAGAATGGAGCAACTTTGTAGACTGGCCTATATGAAAGTGTAATGTATCTGAGTGCAGAGTAGATGGGTTGATATGGTTCACAGTCAGTGGGGTAGATGTGGTTGATTAAAGTGCATGGGGGTTTTTATTGCACATAACCGGTATTTTCACAGACAGTTACAAAGTGGCGTTGTACAGTCTGATAGCGGTGGGAATGAACGACCTGCGGTAGCGCTCCTTCCTGCACTGAGGATGCCTCAGTCGTACACTGAAGGAGCTGCTTAGCTCCTCGACAGTCTGGTGCAGTGGGTGAGAGCTGTTGAACAGGATGGATGTGAGCTTTGCTACCATCCTCCTCTCACTCACCTCCTCCACAGAGTCCAGTGGGCAGCCGAGGACAGAGCTGGCCCTCCTGACCAGCTTGTTCAGTCTCTTTCTGTCCCGCTCTGTGCTGCCCGGGGCCCAGCGGATGGCAGCGTAGAGGATTGCAGAGGCTACCACAGAGTCATAAAATGTCCTGAGCAGAGGTCTGCATATGCCGAAGGACCTGAGTCTCCTCAGAAGGTGGAGGCGACTCTGGCCCTTCTTGTACAGGGCGTTGGTGTTGTGGGACCAGTCCAGTTTATTGTTAAGGTGAACACCCAGGTACTTGAAACTGTCCACTGTCTCAATGTCCTGTCCCTGGATGTTCACTAGTAAATGTGTGTGTGTGTGTGTGTGTGTGTTTGAGTGCTTCTCCTGAAGTCGACCACCATCTCCTTCGTCTTCCTAGTGTTCAAGCACAGGTGGTTGCGCTCACACCAGTCCACGAAGTCAGCGATGACCGACCGGTACTCCAGCTCGTTCCCCTCTGACACACGGCCCACGATGGCGGAGTCGTCCGAGAACTTCTGGAGGTGGCAGCTGTTTGTGTTATATATGAAGTCCGAGGTATAGATGTTAAAAAGGAAGGGTGAGAGGACGGTGCCCTGCGGTGCCCCGTGCTACAGACTACCACCTTTGACTTACAGCCGCGCAGCCGCACGCGTACTGTGGACGGTTAGTAAGGTAGTCAATAATCCAGGCAGCAAGATGCCCGTCCACTCCCACGTCCTCCAGCTTCCCCCGCAGGCGCGCTGGCCTGATGGTGTTGAAGGCGCTGGAGAAGTCAAAGAACATGACCCTCACAGCGCTGCCGGCGATCTCCAGGTGGGTGAGTACCCGCTGCAGAAGGTAGATGACGGCGTCTTCTACTCCGATGTTGGGCCTGTAGGCAAACTGCAGCGGGTCTAGGGTGGGGCTCACCATAGAGCGGAGGTGTTCAAGGAGGAGCCTTTCCATGGTCTTAATGAGGTGGGAGGTCAGGGCGACAGGTCTGTAGTGGGCTGGTTCCTTTGCTTGTGCTGTTTTGGGAACCGGAACCACACAGGAGGTCTTCCAGAGGACTGGAACCTTCTCCAGGCTGAGGCTCAGGTTGTACAGGTAGCATAGTACCACACAGAGCTGGTCTGCGCAGGTCCTCAGCAGCCTGGGACTGATGCCATCAGGTCCTTCAGATTTCCTCTGATTTAGTCGCCTCAGCTGTCTCCTCACCTGGTCTGATGTGAGGGAGAGGGGGGGGCTGGGGTGGGCTGCAGAGGGAGGGGATGTGTCTGTCGGGCTGTAGCAGTCAAGTGAAGTTGGCCTGGGGAGGGGAGGTGTCAGCTGGTCTGGAGACGTGTGAAGAGGGGAGGGAACGGGAGGGGTGCAGAGGGGAGGGGAGAATCAAACCTGTTGAAGTAGCAGTTTAGTTCATCCGCCCAGCGCTGGTCACCATCAGCTGTCCCTCTGACACTCTGCCCAAATCCAGACATGGTCTTTAGTCCTCTCCAGACGTCCCGCACGTTGTTCTGAGCCAGCTTCTCCTCCATCTTCTTCCCATAGTCCTTCTTTGCCCTCCTGATCCTCCACTGGAGCTCACGCTGGACCTTCTTCTGCTCCTCTCTGTCCCCCGAGATGAAAGCCCTCTTTTTCTGGTTCAGGAGGACTTTGAGCTCAGGGGTGACCCATGGGTGGTTGTTGGAGAAGCACCGTACTCTCCGTGTTGGCACGGTGCTGTCCACGCAGAAGTTCATGTAGTCGGTGATACAGTGTGTGAGGCCGTCGATGTCATCACCAAAGGAGTTACAGAGCATGCTCCAGTCTGTGGTCTGGAAACAGTCTCTAAGCCTCTCGTTGGTCTCCTCGGTCCACACTTTCACAGACCTCTTCTGTGCAGGTTCCTTTCGCACCCTGGGTGTGTATTGGGGAAGCAGGTAGACCAGGTTGTGGTCTGATCGTCCCAGTGGGGGGAGGGGGGAGGAGCTGTAAGCGTCCTTCACATTTGCATACAGTAAGTCCAGTGTTTTATTGTCTCTTGTGGCGCACTTCACGTATTGCGTGAACGTCGGAAGAGAGGCGGAGAGAGGCGTGGTTAAAGTCCCCGCTGATCAGAATCATGGCGCGGGGGTGACGAGTCTGTGTCTGATTAACGGCGCTGTGTAGACGCTCACACGCGGCCGCCGCATCAGCCGAGGGCGGAATGTACACGCAAAACACAATCACGTGTGAAAACTCCCTCGGTAGATAATATGGCCGCGCGCTTACCGCGAGCAGCTCTAGGTCCCGCGTGCACAGCTGCTGCTTCACGTGCACGTTTGCCGGGTGGCACCATCGTTCATTCACATAGACCGCCACACCCCCTCCTTTCTTCTTACCGCTCTCTGTTACACTCCGATCTGCACGCGCGAGTGTAAATCCGTTAAGAGAAACCACAGTTCCAACAACCTCTGTCCATTCTCATTCATCCTGCCTATACCGTGGTGACCAAGGCAGGAAGGCCAGGTGTCACAGTCGGCGCCCACTCTAGCATTGAAGTCTCCTAGTAGGTAAAGTCCTTCAGTGCTGGGGATCCTGGAAATTGTATCATCAAGAGCCTCGTAAAACTGGTTCTTGGCCTCTGGGGTGGAACTCAGTGTTGGTGCATAGATGCTGAGGAGATTTACAAAACCTGCAGTTGTAGAGAGGCGTAAAGCGAGGATTCTCTCTGATCCACTGGTAGGAGGTTCAATCACCGTAGTCAACGAGTTCTTCACAGCGAACCCTACACCATGCATCTTGTGGCAGGCCCTGCCAGTAGAAGGTGTAGTTGGCCTCTTTGATAGTACCACTGTCAGCCAGGCGTGTTTCCTGTAGACAAGCAATGTCGATATTCAGATGTGTCAGTTCATGATCGATGACTGCAGTCTTGCGGGCATCGTCAATTTGCTTAAGATCACTTGTCAGTCCAGGACACATAGTCCGTACGTTCCAGCTTGCTATTCGAAGAGCTGGAGTCTTCGTATCTATCCGTTTTTGTCTGCCTGGTGCAGAATTTACAGCTTGCTTGTCGGGATGGTCAGTCCCTAAGCCCTACGCACCCAACAAGGCAGGGGAGCTGTGGCGGGACAGGACCTTACTGGCTGGGGGCTGCCCAGCTTGGAGTGGGTGGTAGCTGTCCAGTGAGACACGATGGTCTCTCCCACTGTCGGAAGTAGCCCCAGGCGCCCGTATCCTACGCCAATCGGAATGAGCTTTTAACCGGTAACTGCTACTTCCCGTGTTGAGCCGAAGTCTTGCATCAACACTGGAGTGTCCTCTCCAGTGCGCTACGAGCCTGGGCGGGAACTATGGAGAACTTGTGCTGCCCAGACGTCAAGTCCCCCCTCTCGGCCTCGCTGATAGCATCCAAAGGAAAGGAAGATCCAGTACAATTTGGTACCAGCACAGCTGCAGGAGTTGCCAGAAGGTAGGGGAATCCTCAGACCAACTGCCTTAAGGGCTCCACTCTGGATTTCTGTAGGGTTTACTCCTTAGCCTTCTCCCAACCAAGGGAATCCACAAGGCAGTGGGACTATTTAACCCATAGTTGGTTAATACAGTAATAATATGCTCATAATAATAAAGTGCTCATGGGCCACATAAAATGACTTGATGGGCTTTTAGGGGGAAGTGAGTATATTGGTAGTAGGATGCTGAGGTTGGAACTACCAGGCAGAAGGCCTAGAGGAAGACCAAAGAGAAGATTTATGGATGTGGTGAAGGAGGACATGAAGGTAGTTGGAGTAAGAGTCAAAGATGCAGAGGATAGGGTGAGATGGAGGCAGATGGTTTTCTGTGGCAACTCCTGAGGGAACAGCCGAAAGGAAAAGAAGAAGAAGAAGAAGAAGAAGAAGAAGAAGAAAAAGAAGAAGGGTTTTTTTTGGGAGGAACTAGTTAACAGCGGTGCACATTTTTGATTTTCAGTATCTACTGTAACTGTAGTATGTTGAAACTATACCTCCATGGTACCCAACCCCTGTTCCTGAATATCTACCTCCCTGAAGATTTTAACTCTATAAACATGCACACCTGGCCTTCTAATCACAAGACTTAAGACTTTGAAATGAGGACTTGACGATTAGATATGTGAACTACTGTACTCGCCATTATGGTTGAAGCGAAAGTCTTCAACGAGGTAGATCTTCAGAAACAGGGGTTGGGCACCAATACTGCACATTGAACACAGGTCATCTATTTGCAGAACTTGAACAAAAAGAACCAGCAAAGAAAGGAACCAATAGTGTACCGTGTTCAGAATTTTTTTCTGGAATTATAAAGAGTCTTCTTTATTTGTTAACTTCAGCCTAAACAACAGTCTCTCGACTCAGCAAAGACACTGAACCAGAGAAATTGTGTGGAGTTGAGAAAGGATATGAAAAGAAAGATGAGGAAGAGAAAGGATGAATACAAATAGGAAGCTGTAATTATGTCATCCATGTAACGAGGAAAAGAACGACATGGTTTGTAATGTCTTGTCTGTGTGTAACTACAGCAACACCAATGAATACAACATTTTTCTCCATGTCATTTAATCCTTCAGTTACTGGCTGTCAACCCAAAATGATGTGGCTGAAGGCTGAGGTGTTAGGAATGATGGGACGTTTCCTTACACAACTCTCTGAGGCAGAACTGACAAGCATTGATGAAGAGGAGGTCAGTTCATTTATTTGTTAGACTATGTAGTTGTTTATTTATTTAGTTAGTTAGTTAGTTAGTATTGTGAAAATTCTCCTTTCTTTAATTCACCTTGGGAGCATACTCTAAAGACGACCAAGAAAACAAATCTTATTTTTAAGAGTAAAAAGGGGTAAAAAGAATTAAAAATGTTTTTCAATCCACCTCAATAATTTTACAAATGACTGAAATGTAGGATACACGTGTAGTATTGTGTTTTATGAGTGTTAAAAATAGTGATACCCATGTGTAAAGAGAATATCAAATTATTCATTCATTCATTTTTTGAACTTAATCCTAATTAGGATCGCGGGAAGGCTGGTGCCAATCTCGGTTGACTGGGTGAGGGCAGAGTACACCCTGGACAGTTCACCAGGCCATCGCAGGGCAGTAACACTCTGACGGCAATGTAACCTACTCTTGATGAAAGTCAGCAATGGTTCTTTTACATGCCTCTCACCATAGACAGTGAGAAACATGGCCAGCCTTTAATAACCCACTTAGGTGAACTGGGGAACACTGACAAACCCTTGAGAGTGGGACTTGAACCCCCAACCTTGGGATCATTGACCCAGCACTTTAACACCAGGCCACCACTGCTCATGAGAATATCAAGTTATTATGTGCCAAACGTAGTGAACAAAACCTAATTGGCTGTTGATCATTCTGTAATCCCACAGTACAGATTAGTATTTTCTTTAGTTTTTTTTGGTCCACTAACACTCCAACAAAACACTTCCTCTTTCTTCAAATTCTTCAGGATAGAATTCACTTTCTGAAATGTTCGTTATCACAGAAGAAGCTACTAGCAATGAATTCACTGTGATACTTTTTCAAATAAGGATCAAATCCTGAAGAATTTGAAGAAAGAGAAAGTAACTCTTGGTGTAGCAAGTGGCACAGACCAATAGAACGAAAAACACTGTAAAACACAAAAGAAGAAAAAGACCAGGCATTTCATAGCCATAGATTTACCCACCATGCTAAGACCCCGGCTAAAGTCTCAACCACAAGTATGCTTCTACCGTGTTTCCCCGAAAATAAGACAGGGCTTATATTAATTTTCCTACCAAAATATGATACTAGGGCTTATTTTTAGGTGATGATGTATTTTACATTTTTTTCTATTACATGTCTTATAATATATCTTTGTCTTTATATATTCTTATTTCGTTATATTTCTTTATTTTTTAAAATATTTTAATATCGAGCGATTTTAGCAATTTTTATGGACGCAAGTGTTTGTCCTCGTCTTAAAGCAGTCGCTGCCATCATCGACTGAGCCTCAACACGCAAGGATTGATGCTTTGAGAGCGTACCCTAGGTAAAGCTGCCTAATAGAGGAGTCAGCGCTTTCACCTAGAGCCCTAGATTGAGTGAGTAGCAGGCCAATGAATTGCTGCCGCTCTCAACTAGGGCTTATTTTAAGGGGAGGGCCTATATTAAAATCATCTTGTAAAATCACGCTAGGTCTTATTTTATGGTTAGGTCTTATTTTCAGGGAAACACGGTATCCACCCGGCACTATAAATGGGTACTAAGAAAAATAGGTTGGTTTACAAAAGTATAATATAATAAATAACTTAACCTCATCAGTTTGGTCAGTACTATGAAATTCCAGACCAGAGCATTGTTGCATTGACCAGTAAATACATATATTTCTCAGTCAATACATCAAATTCTTGGTCTATATATATGATATATAGGGATACCTCACTTTCCGCGGTTATTTGGTACTGAGATCACCCCGTGACCAGCGAATTCCACGAAGTAGGATCAACACTTCCTGACTGGCGTATATGTACATGTATATCTTCTTTTCCTTTCGGCTGTTCCCTTCAGGGGTCGCCACAGCAAATGATCTGCCTCCATCTCACTCTATCCTCTGCATCTTCTCCTCTTACTCCAACTACCTTCATGTCCGCCATCACCACATCCATAAATCTTCTCTTTGGTCTTCCTCTGGGCCTTCTGCCTGGTGGTTCCAACCTCAGCATCCTACTACCAATATATTCACTATCCCTCCTCTGTACATGTCCAAACCATCTCAATTTATCCTCTCTGACTTTGTCTCCAAAACATCTTACATGTGCTGTCCCTCTGATGTACTCATTCCTGATCCTATCCATCCTCGTTACTTCCAAAGAGAACCTCAACATTTTCATCTCTGCTACCTCCAACTCTGACTCCTGTCTTTTCCTCAGGGCCACTGTTGATTAAAACATATTTTATTCAAACATGAAATGAATTAGGCACAAGTTATCCAACTTAATAAAGCCCTCTCCAGGTAGTTACAGTAATTATATTACAAAATATGCAGCAAAATATATATAGTTCACAAAATATGCAACAAAATATGCAAAAATATGCACCATTTAAAATGAGATTAATATCGATTGGTGCTCTTTGATGGACAATGTACTCTAAAGTTTTTAACATTTGTTCACGTTGAAAATTATACAAGGGACATTCTAGAAAATAGTGAAAAACATTCTCACACTTGTGGCCACACTGACAGCGTGCATCATCCTTTACATTCATTCTAAATAAATCATAATTAAGTGAACTCGACATATATCTTAATCTTGTGTGTAAAATATTTAACTTCCTTTTCCCGTATGAAAAATATACCGGTGCACATTTTGGTTTTAGACGAATCGCTGATCTAAATGAAACTACAGAATTGCTGTCTCTGGTTCCTAGTGGGATATCATTCCACAATTTAACTGTTGATGGAAAAAATGAAAGTGTTGAATATTTTAATCGTGTAGGAGGTATACTATAATCATGGCTATTTCTTAATGATTAGTTCGTTCTGTTCGCTACTACTGGAGGTAGTAGTTCACAGAGAAAAGTTGGAGTAAGACGTTTGTGTATCTTATAAAATAACATTAATTTACGGACACGCCTTCATTCAGACAGCAAGTCCCAGCCTGTTTCAAAATATAGTGATTGAGAAGAAGCGTATCTTGGCAGTCCAGTAACCATACGGGCAGCTTCAAGCTGTAACTTTTCTAATCTGTTAGCTTGCTCAATCGAACACCCATCCCATACCTCACATGCATACTCAAAGTTTGGTCTGATAAATACGGTATACATTTTTGGACAGTGTCGCTCTATTTAGTAGAAATTTTAACTTTTGAAGTGAGCCTATCATTCTGGAAGTCTTTTTAACATTATTTTCAATATGTAAGTGCCATCTCCCATTTGATGAAAAACATAAACCCAAATGTTTGTGAGATTCCACTGCTTTCACTTTACAGCCATCAAAATACAAATCAATATCTTGATTATTCTTAATAGTGAATAGCATAGTTTCAGTTTTTTCTGGGTTATATGAAATTAACCAATCCTTAGCCCAATTGCATAGAAGTTCTAAATTTTCATTCATCAGCTGTTCCATTAATTGCTTTTCTTTTGACAATGTTCCTAATGAAGTATCGTCAGCGAAAAGCCAAATAAAACAATTGAATTTATCTGCAATCTCATTTACATAAACAGTGAAAAGGACTTAAACTGACCCCTGAGGTGCTCCAGCTTTTAACACCAAAGGTTCAGATAACGAGCCATGAACAAAAACTGATTGACTGCGACCACTTAGATAATTATTAAACCAATAAAGTAGTTTTCCACAAACTCCATACTTCTCTAGTTTGTGCATAAGCCCCATGTGCCAAACTCTATCAAATGCTTTAGAGACATCACAAAAAACCATACAATATTAATCTTTGTTATCAAGCAGTGTGCAAATCTGGTTATAAATTTCAACAAGTTGTTGTACAGTAGAGTGACCTCTCCTGAATTCACATTGATATCTATATAACAAATCATTTGCCACAAAATAATTATAAACATGTTTGAAAACCACCCTTTCAAACAGCTTTCCAACACAGCTTATCAGTGAAATCAGGCGATAATTTCATACAATAGAGTTATCACCCTTCTTGTATAGCGGCATAACATTTGTGTATTTCCATTGACCAGGATATACTGATAAGTTAAGTGACGTGTTAAATATCATACACAACACTGGGCTTATAGACTCAACAGTATATCTCAATAACTGATGACTAATCTGATCTGGTCCAGCAGCTTTCTTAAGAGGTAGACATTTAATTATGTCAGATATATCATTAACTTCGATCTTAATATTATCTATAACAGTATTAGTGCGTTTATCAAAATTTGGAAGAGATTTATTGTCTGCACCATTCAGATTGGTTACAGACTCAAAATATTCATTCAACATATTAGCTTTATCTATGTCTGTATATGCTGATGGACATTCATCAGAAACACTTCTTTGTAGAGCTGGAATTGTCGAAGCGGAACCTGACGTCTTGATTAAACTACATAACATTTTCCAATATGATGATCTATTCTCTCCATACAACTCGAAAATAAATTAATCAAGATTAGATTAGAATTGTTCTTTAGCATAATATTTCATGTTATTAACTTTATTTCGCTGCTTTTTGTATTTACTAATATCAAAGTCCTTCCATGTTCTTTTTGCCTTTTTCCGTAGTCGATCCCGCTTTCTACTTTCACGTCTAATATTTGAGTCATACCATGGTTTGTCATTAGGTCTTATCATAACTATTCTAGAAGGGATACATTGTTTTGTGTAATCATTAAAATGGTCATAAAATGTACAACAAACGTCATCAACGTTGGAACAGACACTGTTTCTAAACCATACAACATTGCTGGCCTCATCACCGTCTTGTACACTTTTCCCTTCATTCTTGCCAATACTCTCTTGTCACACATCACACGGAACACTTTTCTCCATCCATTCCAACCTGAATGCACGCGCTTCCTCACCTCTTTTCCACACTCTCCATTGCTCTGGATTGTCGAGCCTAAGTACTTAAAATCCTCCACCTTTCTTATCTCTGCCCCCTGTAACCTCACCGTTCCTCTTGGGTCCTTGTCGTTCACACACATGTATTCTGTCTTACTGAGGCTAACCTTCATTCCCGTCCTTTCCAGGGCATACCTCCACCTCTCTAGATTTTCCTCCACTTGTTCTCTGCTCTCACTACAGATCACGATGTCATCTGCAAACATCATAGTCCATGGAGATTCTTGTCTAACCTCGTCTGTCAGCCTGTCCATCACCATAGCAAACAAGAAGGGGCTGAGAGCTGACCCTTGATGCAGTCCCACCTCCACCTTGAACTCTTCTGTCACACCGACAGCACACCTCGCCACTGTCTTACAGCTCTCATACATGTCCTGCACCACTCTAACATACTTCTCTGCCACTCCAGACTTCCTCATGCAATACCACAGTTCTTCTCTCGGCACCCTGTCATGTGCTTTCTCCAGAGCCACAAAGGCACAATGCAGCTCCTTCTGACCTTCTCTGTACTTCTCTATTAACATCCTCAAAGCAAACACTGCATCTGTGGTGCTCTTTCTTGGCATGAAACCAAACTGTTGTTCACAAATGCTGACCTCTGCCCTTAGTCTAGCTTCCACTATTCTTTCCCATAACTTCATTGTATGGCTCATCAACTTTATCCCTCTGTAGTTGCAACAACTCTGTACGTCTCCCTTGTTCTTAAAAATGGGCACAAGCACACTTCTCCATTCCTCCCGCGTCTGCTCACTTTCTAAGACCTTGTTGAATGTTCTTGTCAGAAAATCTACTGCTACCGCCCCTAGACACTTCCATACCTCCACCGGTATGTCATCAGGACCAACTGCCTTTCCACTCATCCTCTTCAATGCCCTCCTCACTTCACCCTTACTAATCTTTTCTACTTCCTGGTCCTCAACGGTCACCTCTTCAACTCTTCTTTCTCTCGCATTTTCCTCATTCATCAGCTCTTCAAAGTACTCTTTCCATCTTCCCAGCACACTTCTGTCATCAGTCAATACATTTCCCTCTCTGTCCTTTATCACTCTAACTTACACCGTATAGATCGATAGATAGATAGATAGATAGACAGACAGACAGACAGACAAAATATATATAATATACAGAAAGCCCCCGTTATTTATGGGGGTCATAACCCCCCAACCCCCTGTGCAGATCCCAGGAATCTGTGAATTATTGATTCAGTTTTAAAACGTTATGTACATTACATACACTTATGCTTCTTAAACACATTCTATAGACAGTCTTACTCATTAATACAGTAATAATGAAGTAACATGTTGTTAGAACTCTCTTTGTGGAAGTTCCTAGTTAAATCTGCACGACCTGGATTCCTGTATCTCAACGTCTGAGAGCGCTCCGGGAGCAACAAACGAGCAACCACACGAGTGAAATCAGTCTGGTTTATTCATCGGAAGCTCATCGAACACATGCAGTGTCCGCTTATTTATACAGAGGGATATGCGTGCAAAGCAGTAATTGCATGTTCATAAAGCATTAACATATATGTTTGTGCACTGCGGTACATAACACTTGGGGATGTGCATGCAGAGTTGTAATTGCGTTGTCACAAAGCATTTCCATATACATGTTTGTGCCCTGCGGCGCTTAACACTTGGCTAATTACATTTCAAAGCATTTCCTCATTGTTATACATTGTTACTTTCCGAATCCCACACCCGAACCGAAACACGACACAGGAACACCCACCCAACAGTTTCATGTGCCTAGCGCACATGTCACAATTACAAGTAGAACAGGAAGCTTTAGGTACACAGAAGTTACAATACACACATAGTTGCATCTCATTTATCCTATCAAGTTATTCCTTCAATCCCCTCTTTTTATACTATGAAATATGTATAAATTCTGTAGCGACACGCCGGAGCCCTCTCTTTCTTGTGGCATTCCAGAGGTGGTTTTTTCTTCGTGTGGAATGTTGGACACCGTAGGGAAGAAACCAGGCCGTGGTTGCGCCGAGGCTGGTGCTTGAAGGGCAGGCGGGGCCCCATCGCCCTTCGCCCACGTACCTCAGGGCTCCGGTAGCCTTCCCGTCCGGATGTATCCAAGCATTACACACGCACATGACGTATTCTTGGGTCCGTAGTCATCGCCGGATGTATCCATACGACGCACTCCCGGGTCCACAGTCATCGACAGAGGCGGAGGGCAGGCGGGCACATCGGGGTTCGCTGAAGGAACTGGCCAGGACCCAGATTCGAGTCATCAAACACCTAAAAATACAGGGTCCAAACACACAAACCAACAACAAACATATACATACAGGAACAAGCATGGTTAAATACGGGGTAAACATGCCGAAAAGAAAGTGGGGGAATTCCCAGCCATAGTTTGGACTTTCGTCGCGTCGCAGTTGGTCCGCTACGTCACGCATTTTTTTGTAAGTGGTGTAATTGTCCCGTGCTGGGGTATATACATAACATGGATTTTAAATGGGCGTTATCCGACCCGTGTGCGAGAGGATGTGGTGGTGATACTTAGGTATCTGGATCAGGTCAAGACAAGTAAGTCATTCACCCCAGAAGGGCTGGTATCTCGAGACCTGAAAGAGAGGTAAATGAGGACAAAAAAATTCACAAATACAAAGTGCACTTAATACATCATTCCGGACTTTTCTTCAGTCTGGTAGCATGGATCCACTGTGGAAAGAGGTCAGTTAGTACGGCGGTATGAGTAACAGCGAGTATCTCCGTGGGCTCACTGTAAGGAGTGTCTCCCAAAGAGGAATTTAGTTTTGCAAATTTCTTGACCAGCACCTTATCTCCTACCTTGAAGGCATGAGTGCTTGCATCGGCCGGGACCGAAGTATTCTGATTAGTGCGTTTCCAATAGTCGTTTAAGACCTTAACAAGGCCCACGGCATACTCGCTCATGTGTATATCTAAATCTTCCGTCCCCAAAGCCTGCTTTCCCTTCCTCCAAGGGTCTCCCCATTACTACTTCGTAAGGCCACCTGCGAGGTCATTTGCAGATCCGCCAAAACCACGGGTAGTACTGAAACCCAATTTCTTGATCCAGTGGCGTGCATTGCCTTCCGTAATTTCCCTTTAATTGTTCTGTTTGTTCGTTCCACGATTCCGGAGGACTGAGGGTGATATGGGACATGGAAACGCCAATTGATCTTTAGTTCTTGGGCCAACAGTTGAGTGACTTTTGAGGTGAATGGTGTGCCTTTGTCCGAATCAATTCCCAACGGGAGGCCATATCTGGGAATAATTTCCTGTGATAACTTTTGAACCACTACTCGGGCGTTTTCATTCCCACATGGGAAAGCTTCGACCCACCGGGAAAATTTATCCATGATAACCAATAGATATTTAAAGGGGCCCTGCCGGGACATGTGAGTAAAATCTATCTGCCACTCCTGGAAGGGAGTATCTGGTTTCGGCAGATGCTGATGTGATGCATGTGGTTTGGACACATTGTTCTGTGCACAAATCAGGCATTTGTCCAGAATTCTGTGTACCGTAGAGGCTAGTTGTCGTATACAAAAATCTTTTTCCATATCTGTCACCACCCCTCTTCGACCGCATGTGTAGGCCCGTGAAACTCGCGGACGAGGAAAGGAAGACAGTGCGTGGGCAAACATAAGCGACCGGTCAAATCGAGTAGAATGCCGTCACTCGAGGGTTGAGAGCCATGCAAAGACCAAAAATCAGTGTCTTCTGTGGACGCCGAGGACTGAAGGGATTTCAGATCCAAGTCAGGGAGGAGGGCGCTAAGCATGTGTGAAGTTGACACCAGCGCGGGCTGCAGGAACGGCGGCATGGAGCCGAGCAAGGCAGCCTGTTTAGCTGCGTGGTCAGCCAAAGAGTTACCTCGTGCCTCATCAGTGTGGTCAGAAGAATGACCGCGGGTCTTTACGATCGCTAAACGGAGCGGGAGATTGCAGGACACAAAAAGATCCTGGACTAAGGTGGAATGTGAAATGTGCTTACCGTCAGCAGCAGTGAAACCACGAGATTGCCAGATACGGCCGAAATCGTGCGCCACCCCGAAAGCGTAACGAGAGTCAGTGTATATAGTAACATCCTGGTCAGAAGCGAGAATGCATGCCCGAGTGAGCGCGTATAACTCCGCTGCTTGGGCGGAATTAAAGGGGAGCGAGTACGCTTCCAAAACTTGGTCCGGTAAGGAACATACCGTGTAGCCGCAGAGGAAAACTCCGTCGGAGGGTTTCGAGCATGACCCATCTACAAACAGGGAGAGACCTGTGGAGAGAGGCGTGGATAATAAGTCGGACCTAATACTGGTGTCATGGACAATGGTGTCCATGCAGTCATGTTCCAACGTTTCGCAGTCATCCGGCGTATTAAGCAGGCGCTGTAGGGCCTGGGCCACGTTATCTAGGGAAGAGGAACAAGAGATGGTTAGATTATCAGTAGCACAAAGGATGGCCTCGTAACCTGAGCGACGTTGAGACGACATGTGTTGTGTGGACAGAGTATTAAGGATATGCCTAACCTGATGGTTGGTGTGTAAAACGAGTGGATGGGAGAGCACTATTTTTTCTGCTTCGAGAACTAACACCGCACTGGCAGCGACAGCGCGAAGGCAAGCAGGTAAACCCTGAGCGACAGTATCTAAAGTTTTGGAGAGGAAAGCACAGGGTCTCAGTCCCCCCCGTGGTCCTGAGCCAAAACCCCAGAAGCCGTGCTGGCCTGGTGCGCGACATAGAGGTGAAAGGGTTTGGTGTAGTCCGGGAGCCCGAGAGCCGGCGCGGAGCATAGGGCCGACTTCAGGGCTTTGAACGCATCCAGCATGTCCTCAGTCCAGACCAAGGGTTGGTGGAGAGGGTCAGTGTGAGCCACGGCAGAGCGTAAACGTTTGTCATAAAAGGAACAGTCCGGGATCCATTGGCGGCAGTAGTTAATGAGGCCCAGGAAAGCAAGGAGCGCCTGTTTCGTGGCAGGCTTCTGAGTGTCCACTATGATCTTGACGCGATCCTGAGTAAGGCGTTTTGTCCCGTGAGAGAGTTCGTAGCCCAGGTATATGACAGTCAGTAGGCAAAACTGTAGCTTAGGCTTTGAAACCTTGAAACCCTTCTTTTCCAGTAAGAGGAGCAGTTGAACGGTTGCATCAAGACACAGTTCATAAGTTAGGCCGGACACCAGGATGTCGTCGGCGTAGGAGTGGGCACAGGAACCCACGGGAATGTCGAGAGACCCCAGTGCATCCCTAACCATAGCCGAAAAAACAGCAGGAGAGTCTATGAACCCTTGAGGTAATCTAGTCCACGTGTACTGTCGCTGCCGGTGTGTGAAAGCGAAGAGGGGCTGTGTGTTGGGCTCAACAGGGATACTAAAAAACGCCGAGCACAGGTCAATCACGGAGAAATGGGTATGATTGCAAGGAATGGAAGCCATAATAGAGGGCACGTCTGGGACGACCGGCGAGACTGGGATGATGAGCTCATTAATTTTTCTGAGGTCCTGGGTTAGGCGCCAAGAACCGTCCGCGGGTTCACAGGAGTGTTATAAGGGCTTGTGCACGGCACGATGATACCCTGTTCCAGAAGAGCGGCCAAAATGGTGTCGATACCCAACATTTTTTGAGGCGATAAGGGGTATTGTCGGATGTACACGGGCGAAATGTGCTTCACGGTAGCTTCATACCGGACGCAGTCCACACAACCCACGTCATTCTTATGTTCTGCCCAAAGATTGGTGGGCAACGTGTCGAGTACAGGGGGCGAGGTGGAACGAATTAACGTTAAAAGGCAAGGGCTGCGCTTGCAATGACAACAGAGAAACAGAGGAGGTGTCGCACGTTTGAATGGTCATGCTCGAGCCCTGGAAAGAGATTTGAAACCCCAGAATGCTCATGAGATCGCGGCCCAGCAAATTAAAAGGGCATTTGGACATATATACAAAGGAGTAGGATATTTGCAATGTATCAAGCGTAGGGTCATAAAAGAAGGGGCGGCGTATATGGGGAGGAGAATATGGGTCTATACCCATAGAGCTGGTAGACCTGGAGGAGACAGCACCCTGATAGTCCCTGCCTACGGAGGATAGGGTCGCACCGCTATCGATAACAAAAAGATATTCTACCCCTTCTAGAACAACAGGAAGGAGGGGCAGATTCTCATTGCAGGGCGAGTTAAACACTAGGTGCATTAAGCTACAGGTCACGGGGTCCCTACTCCACGGGCATCCCTATTCGTGCTCCCGCAGGTATGGCCGTGTTGGCGATGCGCCTGCGGAATCTGAGTGGGGGCGAGATGGGTTGTCTCCCTGGTGGGTCCGAGAGGCAGAATTACATTCGTCTCTCTGTCTCTTTCTACACTCTTTTTTCCAATGCCCTTCTATACCACAATAATGACACTTTCCGGTCTTTCTATACGAATCCCTTCCCCTATTCTTATCACGAGGGCCCTGGAGGGCCATCGCCAGCAGAACCCTATTCTTCACATTCAATAGTCCATCTGATTCTAACATACGAACCCTTTCTCCGGCAGTTCTAACGATGAGACGTTGACGATCTGTGAAATGCGGTTTCAGTGCGCTCTGGACCTCTGGGAGACAATTACTTAAAAAACTGGACACGAACATAGAATTTGCCTCTTTGATACGAAGATCAAATCCTCCTACATGACGCCAAGTTTCAGTAAAGCGATTCCAAAATACCGAAGTTAGTTCGCCCCGCTTCTGCTTACAATTAGTTACGTGTGAAAGATCGCAGGCTCCCTCCCGTCGGGAGACTAGATAAGCCGTAAATTGCGCGCACAAGGTTTTTAATGCGTCGGGATTATCTCTCCAATAGAGCGAGGAACGATAACGAGTCTGACGACGCCCCTCTTCCCCCCTGTCCTCTTGTATTTTTTCGTTAGTCACCTCATCGTTTCTGGGGTCCAAGCAGGGGACATTCTGGAGGACCACAGCCTCATTGTATGCTTCCTTTAGGGTAGACTGCAGGATAAAGCGATAGTCCCCTCCCATTAGTTGGCCACGGACGGTGGTTCCACAACGATACCCCTTCCCCTATCTTGCCATATACAAGCTACATTCTTCACTGCTCTAGGTTTAGGTGGCTTCTAGACAGGAGGAGGATCGGGCTGAGAGCAGTCCGAATCCTCATCCCCCGATGTATCTTCAGAGTCTTCCTCATTCACTGGCGGAGGCGGGGAGGGAATCACAACCTTGGGTCTTTGTTTTGATTTAATTTTAGGTCGCGCTCCGGCTCCGGGGGTTCCTCCTTCGCCACCGAGCAGGGTTGGGTATAAGGCGGGAACCTCCGCTGGCTTAGGGTCAGCGGGGGTTAGCGGGACTATATCCCCTGATCCTACTGGATAGGGTGGGGGAGCCGACGGGGGAGTTACGGGGGACACAGTTTGTACACAGCAAGCTGGACTTTTGGTATTTTTCCCTTTTAATATAGGTTTGGGGCACTCTGAGTCACCTTCTTGGGCTCGAAGAGCTTTTTAAGTTGTAACCAATATGAGCGCATCTCATACCATTTTACATAAGCCTCCTTCATGTATTCATAATCCCAGGAGGGGTTGCCCAATCCATCATAAATCATGCGATGCGCGGATGTCAGAAATCCTGCATCAAAAGTTCCATTTCTAGGAAAGTTTGGCACTTGGTCTAGTCCCTCCGTCCATCCGGCTAGATTACTAAACCATGGTTCAGTATAATAAGCAAGACCACATTTATTCATCCATTTCTTGGGGGCTTCCCCGGGATTAGGCTTTGGGTAGGAATTTCCCATTGTTTACCCTCGAATAACAAAACAACAGAAAAAATACGTTGGCATACAGGAATACAGGGGCACCTTCTTTTTCTTTCTTTCGTTTTTAGTTTTTTTTTTTTTTGTATTTGTATAGCGCTCTTCCCAGTTATAGCAACTGAGGATAACCGTCCCTTCTAGAGAAGGGGATAAACCGTCCCTTATAAAAAGGGGATAACAGACGCTCAAATACTGCTAACCAGGTAGTCAAACAAATCTTGTCTTACCTGATCAGGAGTATCACGTCGGGGTCACCAAATTGTTAGAACTCTCTTCGTGTCAATTACAAGTATAACAGGAAGCTTTAGGTACACAGAAGTTACAATACACACATAGTTGCATCTCATTTACCCTATCAATTTATTCCTTCACATGTAATAATGATTAAGTATAAACATTTTAATTTTGGACTTTGATAATATTTATGAAGAACCTAAAGAAGATGCAGGGCATTTGATTGACATCATAGAGCTTAAATAATCATTAAAAACACACTAAAAACATGTGAATTCGCAATTCAAGCAATCACGTTGATAACGTGCGCAAAGAAAAAAAAAGAGGTGTACACATCATCTGCAACCAATCAGCAGAAGGGAGAAACAAAAGCTCTCAGCAATTGGCTAAATTTGAATCACATACCAGTAATGTTGTGGTAATGCGCATGTATAATTTGTTGGGGCTGCCGCTAATTCAGTACTTCTCAAATAGTGGGGCATGATTATATGATTATAATGATGCAAACTTTTTTTTTTTTATATATTTTTTGAAAACCAACGTACAATCGAAAACGACTTAAGTCGAGGTATACCTGTATACATATATTTTTTAATTTAAAAAAGTGTTCTTGAATACTGTGCAGCAATTTTGACTGTAATTTTCTTTGGTCTCCTTCTTTTAGTTGTGTAAGTTCTTCCAGTCTTCCAAGTTCGAAGACTCATTCAGTAATGTCAAAGAGATGCGGCCTGAAATCGGAAAGATATTCATGAAACAGCTCAAGAAAAACTGTTTTGATGCCAAAAACCTCTCTCAACATATGGACAGGTCTGTCACATCTTGAGGTTTTACTAGACCATGAATGTATCTGATTTTATCGTATATGTGTATAAGTTAAAAATATTAGAAATTTGGAGATTATCCTGTGATCAGGAAAAATGAAAAGCTTTAATATCTCACCATACCTTTACTTCCTTGTCTAGGTTCGGCGCTCTCATATGTTACTTATATGATGATCCCCAGTCACTGAATGCTATGCAGGCTATGAAATTATTATCCAAGCTAAAGGATTGTGAATCCAATGAGTCTAAAGAGGTTGGTAAAAGTTGTGAAAGATACAACCTCCTTTACTATTCCTGATTCTTAATAGTCACAGTAAATTTCAAATACACCACAATTTGAATACTCAAAGATACTATTAACTTACATACATACATAAGCTGATTTAATTATTAAATGTTTCATTTGAAAATGACTCCAAAGTAACCTTAACCCCGGCATGCCTACACTCCCAGCTATGGTAACTCTCACAGTCAACTTTTCTCTTCATCAAACCTCATCTTCAATTTGATTACATTTGCATTTAATAACTGCAATGGCCTGGCGAGCTGTCCGGGGTGTTCTCTGCCCTTGCCCAGAGTCAGCTGAGATGGGCACCAGTCTCCCCGCGACCCTAATTAGGATTAAGCAGTTCAGAAAATGAATGAATAAATGTATTTACTTATCTTTCATATACTGTTTCTTTGACTCCTGTCACGCATTTTCCGTCTCCCAGATGAGGAAGCAGTTGATAAAGAAGTTGGTGTCAGAGCGTAAGCATCTCAGTACGTTATCAACTCTGGACGATGTGATATCGATTTTCTCTCCTTCCACTCTGTCCACCCTGAGTAAAACAGAATGGAAACCAGCTGAGGCCAAAATCCTGGCCCAGAAATTACTAGAGAAGGTTGAGGTTTGGACCATTTTCAATTCAATTATTATAACCTACTACTAACTTGTCTTGAGCTAGTGAGCTTTTTTGCAGTCCGAGTTAACAAAGTTCTCCATCATCTCTCATTCCTCTATCTGCACCGGCAGGAAATTAGTGGTGCTACATTGCTGTCACTGGGCACATTGATGAGAGGTGTAGACAGTAACCTGCTGAAAAAGGTCAAGCCACAGGGACTGCTGGGAAACAAGGACCTTAAAACTATAAGTGAGAGGTTGTCTCCTTTACAGAAAAAGGCACTTCTTGTAGGGGTAATGATACAATAAGTTCTATATTCATGATGAAAAAATAGCAAAATAAATCATGGAGAAGGAGAGGAAGGAACTTTAGACACTTCAACTTTTCTTTTTTTTAGTTGCGTTCTGATGTGAATGCAAGTGAGTTGGTGAAGAGCGTTCCAGATGATCTCATCAGCTCTCTCCCTCTCTCCATCCTTGACAAAGCAAACCTTAGCCTGGATCAACTAAGGGACCGTCACTGGTCCAGTACACAGGTATAGACACACACACACACACACACACACACACACACAAATGCAGTTACCTGTTAGGATCTTCTACTAACAGATACTCTTATCCTTGTGGCTATATTTGGGTCATTCACTACTCCTCTAACTTAGTTTTATTGGTTCATGCATTTTAAAAAAAAGTCACCTTATCCAGTGTCCTGTCCAATAGTGGTATATATATTTATCTTTTCACCATCCGTCCCCAACCCAAATTCATGACGGTCTTATTTGTTTGTCTTTTACCTTGTTTTTATTTCTTTCTCTATAGTCTATTTACCTTTTGAAGAAGATCATAGGTAATGAGCTCAATCCTGCACAGATAAGGTGAGCCAGACAAAAATGCAAAATCAAAACATGAAAAACACTAGCAGTGTGCTTCCTATAAATAAAAAGCATGAACTAATCTATTACAGTCTGGTAAGTTAATGCAAATGTTTTTAACAGGAATCTGGGCCCGGCTGTTCAGGGCATGACCTGTGAAATGATTGATAGCATTCCTCAGAGTGATGTCTTGAACGCAACACAAACACTTTCCATGTCTTTTAACTTGCTCTCTCGGACACAAGTAAGTCATCCTTAATTTCATACCAGTACAAAGCTCTTGTTTAGCCGCTACACTGATCCCTAATGTCACTTCTCCCAGGTACGCTGCGTGGCGAAGAAACTGTTCCAGAATCTGGAAAAGCAAAAGCTTCAATATTTCAAAAACATCAGCAAATCAGAGCTGCAGGCCATTCCAGCTCTTCTGTTCATCCACCTACCGTATTATTTTTGACATATATACAGTACTACAATAATACTAATGATAAGCTTAGAGGTATGGCATATATGATTTAATGGTATCTAGCAGCATCGATTGATTATAGTTCTCGGTTGCAACCAACTGAAAGCCCTGACCTTCAGATTCAGTATGTTTCTGTTGAAACATAACACTAAGCTGCCAGACTTCATGAGAGTGTATTCGCTGCTCACATAGGCATAAACTGGATATTTTAAGGTTCTGAAAAACCTAATGACTATTCTTTTATGATTAAAGATGAATCTAAGCCTATTCTTTGATGACATACAGGGATCCCTCGCTACTTCGCGCTTCAAATCATGCGGCTTCAGTGCATCGTGGTTTTTAAAATATATATATATATATAAATAAATATTAATCGAATTAAAAAATAAGGAAATTAAGTAAGAATAGGGGGAATAGTTAAGGAAAATTCCTCCCATCAAAATGAGTTACAGTGCATTGTTGCATCTGAGTGTGCACACGCATCTGTGTGCGTGTGTTGAACCTGTATGTGTGTGTATTTATATTTTATTTATGTGAGGTGCGCATTTGAACGTGTGCACGTGCATCTGTGTGCACATGTGCGTGTCTGTATGTGTGTGTATTTATATTTTATTTACGTATTATGCTTTTTAATGTTTAATTGTTATTATAAGCATTAATGGCATAGAATATATATTTATTGATGTTATATACATATATACATGTACGTATACGTCAGTCGGGGGGGTTGGGGGGTGATTCTACTTCACGGATTTCGATGGTCGCGTGGGGATCTCGGTCCCAATTAACCGTGGAAAGTGAGGGATCCCTGTACTTAATTTCAGTAAAGAAAATCCTCCAGAATGTAACATACCATATCTTTAAGTGATACTATGAATACCAAAACACATCATGAAACTTATTTTAACCTCTAATTCACTAAACACTGTACAGGGTTCAGGTGATTGAGGATCTCCCAGTCTCTGTATGTCCTGAATATCTGAAGAAAATTAGTTCCATCAACCTCTCGTTCTTACCCAACAATGCACCAGCACGACAGGGACATCTAAACAAAGCCCTCAGATGCCTGGTACCTTCATCTCCAATCTTCTTACCACTCACTACATTCACATGCACACATATGATTTATCCTTATGAGGAACTTTCACTTTTGTAAAAAAAAATTAACGCTGCTAGTTAATACTATGACGACAACTACAGTAGAGCTTGAAAGTTAGTGAGTCCTATAATTTTTATATTTTTGCATAAATGTAACAAAATCACGGGATTTTAACCCAAGTCCAAAAAGCAGATAAAAAAGAATCCAATTAAACAAAGAAGACAAAAATATTATACTTGGTTATTTACTTATTAAGGGGGAAAAAATCCAATATTACACATCTCTACATGGCAAAAGTATGTGAATCTTTAGAATTAGCAGTTTTGAAGGTGAAATTAGAGTCATATATTTTTCAGTCAGTTGGGTGACAGGAAAGACTTGTTTTATTTAAAGGACAGGGATCTCTCGCACTCTGATCCATTCATGTGTCTGACCAACTCACGTTTGTGAATTCGTGGCACAAACAAGGGAGTTTTGTGAGGACCCCCCAAAAAAAATTGTTCATGATCTTCAGGCTCAAAAACATAAAACCAACTCATAACAGTTTGGATTCCACCAATCTTTCAGACAAACTGAGCATATTCATCACCATAGTTACCCTCTCCAGGAGTGGTTGACCAACAAAGATCACTTAAAGCAAGGTGTATAATAAACCTACCATCTGAATTTGACTGATGGTATACTTAGACTGTGTTCTAACAAACCAGTATAAGAATGTATTCACTGATAGAGACTTTGAAGCACTTCAGTAAGTCCCTCTGCATAAGAGCATCTGCTAAATACTGTAAATGTAAATGTATCATAGTTCGGGAGGACTAAAAGGAAACCTGGGTAACATTCAAGCAACTAAAAGGCCTGTTTCACATTGGCTAATCGATGTTGTTGGGTCTATAATGAGAACACTAGACAACAATGGGATGCATGGTAAATTTACAAGGAGAAAACCACTGCTCTTCCAAAATAACACTGCGGCCCATCTGCAGTTTGTTAAAGATCACATAGTCAAGCTAGAAGTATAATTGAAAAATTTGGATATAATTTCTTGATTTAAATGAGAGGCATTATGTTTGGAAATACGAAAAAAATGCATTCCAGGATAAAACCTTATCTCGGAAAAATGGTGGTGGTAGTATCATGGCTTTGAGCATGTTTTGCTGCCTCTGGGCCAAGATAGTTCGTCATCATTGATGGAACAATGAAGAATAAAGGTGTTTTGGAATGGCCTAGTCCATATCATGACCTTAAGCCAAGAGAAATGTGTGAGCAGTTCATGAGAGGAAACCCACCGATGTTCCAAAATTTAAGCTGTTCTGAGGAGAAATGAACTAAACTTCCTCCTAGTTAAGTCTAATTCAAAAACTGAGTGACTGGTTTACCACAAATATCTAGCTACAGATATTACTGCACAAGATAGTTTGAAAGGGAAAGTTTGCAAACTTTTGCCATTCACAGGTATGTGACACTGGATAATTTTCATCAATAAATAAATACATGTACTTAAGGGTAATGTTTTTATTTCATTTGTTTAATTGGGTTCTCGTGATTTAGTTTGTGAACTTGGAAAATCTGATGATGTTTTAAGCCATGTTTATAGAGAATTACAGTAAATTTTGTAAGTCTTAGTTTCAAGCAACAATATATCTAAACCTGACCTTAACTAAAACTAGTAACTAAAAGGTAACATCTTATATTTGTTAAAATGAAAGGTTTTTTTTCCTTCATGTGGACTAGCCAAATGTCTCCACAAGTTCACAATTATTAGAATTGCCACATAGTGAGGAAATCTGCATCAAGTTTTTTTAAAGAAACATTTCAGAATATATTCAATTTCAAAGCAAGCTCTGACTTTACCTCCATTGTTCATATCTCTTCAGGGAAACAACGCATCTGAAGTATCTACAGATGATATCGTATGTTTGGGTCAATTTGTGTGTGAATTAGACCCAACATGGATCTCTTCTCTGAAATCTGCTGCTCAGAACATTACTGTGCGGGAACTGGCATCCTGCAAGCACATTCCGCATCGTTACAGAGACCCTCTGTTCACTCTGCTCACAAATCTCTATGGGTAGCGTAATCCCCTGTCTGACAGACATCTCTATCTAATAAATGTCTTCATAACTTTCTTATCCATAACTTGCTGTGTAAAGTCTAAAGTAGCAGCTTGGGTGAAAAAAAATTATTACACAAGAACATCATCAGTAATGACATCGCCAATAAAACTAAATTGTGTTGCTTAGGCTGTCATACTTCAGTTATGTTTTATTAATTAGTGAATTTTTAGCACTACCCTGTAACAGGCAGCATTGGCAGCACTGTCATCAAGCATCAAGTTAGCTTAACTGTTCATTTGGAGTAGATGTACCCTCGTTTAGTTGTGCGCAAGAGAGCTGATGTGGTTTTTATCACAGAGACACACAGAGTTAGCAGGTATTAGGAAAAGAAAATATTTTTTTTTATTTAGGGTGAGGTCAAAGATCAAGGTCAGGTGAGCTCTGTGCACTCCACTAGCAGAGCATTAGTCTTTTTAAGTTCAGCATTTGCCAAAATGCTTTACTAGTGTGTCAGGTGAAGATGGAGCTTATCTCAGCCGACTGAGCAAAGACAGGGTACGCCCTAAGTACCGTGCTATTCCATCGCAGGGCCAGTACACACATACAACTATCAATATTTACACCTAGGGGCAATTAGGAAGAGCCAACCAGGTTACTGTGCTTATCTTTTTTGGAGGAAACCAGAGTACCTGGAGGAAACCCCTTGCTGTGCCCAGTACTCATACCCAAAATTTGCTGTGAGGTGAACGCAAATTAATTAGAACCTTTTTTGTAGATTTTTACTGATATTCTGTCTATTAATATTATTCTACCATAAAATATGTTCATTTAGTTGTAATTGGACAAAGTTATAAAATCAGCCAGGGATCATATAACTCTGTTCGTCACTGTCGCTGGAGGAAAAAATGGTTTGCATCTGTCTCACGAACAATTACTGTATGGATGAATTCACACTGAATTCTTGTGTATAGCTTTGCTGGAGTATGGGTGGCCATTCTAAGTAGTGCATGTCATACTGAGTCTATTTTACATTTATTTCAACAACCCTCTCTCGTTTCAACTAGGGCCCCATCTAACTGGTCTGAGGATACTGTGAAGTTCCTGGGAACTCTTGTCTTATTGAATGATACCATTGACAAACTGCCTCTAAAGGTGAATATTTGGTCTCAGATTCATTCCACTGTTTTGTTAGATCAGCAGAAAGATCCAGCATATTCATTCATTTTCTGATTAATCCTAATTGGGGTCTTGTGGAGGCTAACGAGGGCAGATTACAGCCTGCACAGCTTGCCAAGCCATCGCAGGATAGAAACACGGTGACGGCTATGTGCCTGCTCTTGACGAAAGTCAGCAATGGTTCTTTTACATGTCTCTTACCATAGACAGTGAGAGATATGGCCACACTTTGATAACGCGGTTAACTGCACTGGGGGAACAGCAGTGACAATCCGCTGACAGTGGAGCTTGAACCCCCAACTTTAGGACCAGTAATCCAGCACCCATTCTGGACTGTTTGTATGCCAACACCTTTTGACTATGTGCCGACTACAGCTATGTTTGCTGCGTTGGGTTCAATGAAAAATGTATAACTTTGTTATGCAGTGAGAAATAATATACTAACTAAATGGTGGATTTTTATCAAATTTCTACCAGAGTTGTGGCTTTAGACAAGGAAGCCTCCATTAGATTATTTAAATGATCCAGATCAAATTTTGGATTCAAGTTTTTCAAGGATTCATCAGCAATATGGTAGCGAATGAGTTTTTAAAAGTGTCATATTACAGCTAGCCCAGCAGGGAGTGTTGTGTACTTTTTGGTTTTGTTTTGTTTGTAAAAGGTTCTACATTAAATTTCTACCGGAAGTGGGGTTTTGGACAAAAAAGTCTCATTAAATTGAGAAAATGAGCCGGATCAAATTATTTTAAATGAGACTCTTTATTGTGAGATGAAATAATTTTTGACATTTTGAATTACATTTGGGATTGCTGGACTTGGCAGAGTTTTGTGCTCTCAAAGCAGACTTGAGGGCAAGCTTATCCACAGATATATTTAGATCTCTATTAAAACAATTCAGCCATATAAATTGGAGCCATATAAAAATCGCCATCAGTAGGCTTTATCCGAAACATCTTTCGAGTGTACGTACGATGATAGCTGTTTAACTGAATGTATACTTGTGTCATCCAACAGAGCATATCTTTCTCAAAGAAACAGTAAAGAACTAATGCTTCTGACAAATTCTGTTCTCTTTTCAATGTTCATATTCTGTTTTTAATGTGAAGACCATTCCTTCAACCTCTACATTCATGTCTTTTCTATAGAGCTGGCTCAAGGAGTCTTTGACAGATCTGCAACAGAGAATGAAACCTCAGGTTGCAGCTCAGGCCCAAGACGAGTTCCGTTACTGGCCCGATTTTTCAACCCTCCGACGCAAACTCTTTCAGCTGATAACTAAATCTCCCCAGCAGCGACACAAGAGACAGAGTGGGTTCAGTATAGCATACGCTTCCATGACAAAATATTTGCCACTTTCTGATTTCCTCTGGGTGTGTTTATGCTAAACACTTTATTGTTTTGGATGTGTATTTGTTTACTTGGATTCTGACTGCTTATCATTTCAACTACTTTTGTCAGCATAAAAATAATGGATGAACTAATGAATGTCTGCTTATCTTTCTCTGAAATCACTTTAGCCCAAGTACCTACTCTGGAAATGATTCAAACTCTAGGAGATAACAACATATTCTGGACCCCTAGTGAACTGTCTATCATGACGGACCAAACATTTATAGCAGGCGTGTCTAATCTGGGACAGATACCTGACTACAGTACAGATCAACTGTCAGTAATTCGAGAAAAAGCTATACAGGTACACCAACACAAAGGCGCTAGATGCTGCAAACACAGCAAAAGATCTGTCATGATTCATACGTAACAAATATTTTCAACACACAGGTACTTTACAGGTATTTGTATGTGATGTATGACAGCATGATCACTAAAATCTTCAAATTAAGCATATTCAGTATGAATGTTTGAAGAACATTTTTGAAAATTAAGGGTGAAACGATGGCTCAGAGTTTAGCACTGTCACCTCACTACAAGAAGGTTCATATCTTGGCCAATGACCTTTCAGTGTGAAGTTAAGTGCATTGTCCTTGGATGGTTTTCCACTGACCACTCAGACTTCTTTCCACATGCAAAAACACGCAATAGCTGCTCTCAACAGGCATTTGTTTTGTTGGCACCACAATAGAACTTTCCCCGCTGTCAATCACACACAGAATTTTGACCAGTCAAAACCCCTTCATTGGGTGCTCATGTGACACCATAGTGCCACAATATTGTCCTACAAACACATACAGATTTATATTCACAACATCTCGCAGGCACTCTTATCCAGCTTACAATCATCATTTTTATACAACTTGAGCAATTGAGGGTTAAGGGCCTTGCTCAAGGGCCCAAGAGTGGTGACAATGGGGATTGAACCGCTGACTTTCGGATTAGTAACCAATCGCATTAACCACTAAACCACCACAGATTGATTTAGATATCATCTAAAGTTGTTAACTGTCACCACTAAATTGGTTCTTAGTGTGTGGGGAATGTACAGTTATGATTTATAAGCCCATGTAATGTGGCTAGACAGATGTTCTTGTTTTACAAATACTTAAACTTACGAAGAAGAATGAAAGCCGTGGTGGCCTAGTGGTATAGGGTGCTGGATCACTGATCCTAAGGTTGGGGGTTCGAGTCCCATTCTCCACAAGGTTGTCATTGTCCCCCCCCCCCCAGTGCAGCTAACTGGGTTATCAAAGGCTGGCCATGTCTCTCACTGTCTATGGTGTGAGGCATGTAAAAGAACCATTGCTGACATTCGTAAAGAGTAGCTGCAAAGATGTCAGCGTGTTTCCGCCCTGTGATGGCCTGGCGAGCTGTCCAAGGTGTACTCTGCCCTCGCCTGGAGTCGGCTGGGATGGGCGCCAGCCTCCCCATGTCCCGAATTAGGATTAAGTGGTTACAGAAAATGAACTGAACAAAAAAGAATTAATTAACCACAGCTAGTTAAATAACCATTTGGTCAGCAGATAGGTTTGTTTAGTCAGTAAGTGATGTTGAGTAACATCTTAACATTTCTAATGTAACGAGTACCTTAATCTTTCTAAATATATCGGGAAAATGCACTAATCAATACCCTTATCAGATGTGCAGAACAGTCTTGTTCGATGTAAATGTAAATTTGTGTCTATAGCACAATAAATATATATACTATAGCACTGATATGTTGAACACAGAAATCATACAAGAAAACCACATTCTCATTAATTTTTTTAAACTTACTTTATTGCTCATGTCCCATAAGCACAACCACGTTTCGGCGTTAAGCTGTAGTCATGTCACATGAACTGCGGCTGTGCTTATGGGACATGTGCAATTAAGTAAGTTTAAAAAAATTTATGAGAATGCAGTTTTCTTGTATGATTTTATACAACGTTCTTTCTATCCAGGCCGAAAACAGTTTTTATTCTGTCTCACTTCATCTTCTTCCTTCTTATGTAAAACCTTTGCCATTATAGTTAATATAAAATCCCACCATCCTGATATCTTGCTTATGTAATCAGGGGTAATCGGTGTCATTCTCTCCTGCAATGTTGTCCTGTGTACTACATAAAGAATGAGCACAAGGACAGAAGAAAATATTTACAAAAGAAACTCGATTGAGTAGCCGTAATGTGGGGATTTTACCGCAAAACAGAGAGACCATTCCTACCACAAATCCAAGGTACCATTTCTTTGGCAAACCAAATTCAAAAGTAAACAAGAAAGTTTTTTTGTAAAGAATGACAAGATGGTGTCCTCATTTGGTTTGTCCTCATTTGCAATGTCACAAACTAAAGCCAGATTGTAAACAACACGACAAGGGAGCAGTGTTTGAGGTGTTTGTGTCAACAATCCAGAGCCCAATATGGTTGAGGTGAAGACTACCCCCACCTCGTCTCCCCACCTCCCTGAAAAATGTCTCAACAAATTTTCAATGATTTTGGTGTATATATATATATATATATATATATAGGGCAGTGGTGGTCTAGTGGTATAGGGTGCTGGATTGCTGATCCAAAGGTTGGGGGTTCCAGTTCCACTCTCCACAAGGTTGTCACTGTCCCCCCCCAGTGCAGCTAACTGGGTGATCAAAGGCGGGCCATGTCTCTCAGTGTCTATGGTGAGAGGCATGTAAAAGAACCATTGCTGACTTTCATAAAGAGGAGCTGCAAAGTCGTGAGCGTCTTCCTGCCCCTTGCTAAAAAGGGTTGTGACAGGAAGGGCATCCGACGTGAAAACCTCTGCCAAATCAAACGTGCGAATCAGATGATTTGCTGTGGAGACTCCTGAGTAAAAGGGAAAAAGCCAAAAGGAGGACAGACAACAGTAACCACGGGGGTGAAGTTTAGTACTGTCTGCAGGAAAGATCTGTAGATCACAAGGTTTAATTATACTTCACCTGTAACCCATGATCAGCTAAGATTGGCTCTAGCTTTCAATTAATAGATAAGTGGTATACAAAATGGATGGATGGTGGGAAAAAGATGTTGCTTATTAATAAATCTTGAGGAATGTTCTTTTGTTACTTTGCAGATATGGGGTGATTTATCAATGCTTAGCGAAACTAAGCTCATGGAGATAGGTTGTTTGTCTCAGAGCCTTAATACCACAGAACTCAAAAATATTACCATCACCTCATTGAATACTCTGGAGATTCTTTCCATCTGCAAGTGGAAGCAAAATAAGGTAGCATACTGCACACTTATAAATTCACTGCTAGGAGACGACACACTACCCGAACAGTTACATAGCATACATATATGCATAAGTGTACATTAACAAACACATTATTAGTTCATTAGAATTGCGGATGTAAAAAACAACATATACAATGATGTTCTTCCAGAGGGAAGCAATCGTGCAGAGTTTTATGAAGGGAACTGGAACAAATATGACTGAACTCACTGCACTGGAGATGACCGGTCTGGGACAGTTTATCTGTGGACTGCAGGATAATGAAATAGGGGAGCTCAAAAATACAGAATTCAAGTAAGATTTCACTCTTAGTTTCTGTATTAAAATAACGCCACTCAATACTGATAAACACAATAGTGGTCATTACTCAGTGTTGTATGTGTGTGTGTGTGTATATATATATATATATATATATATATATATATATATATATAAAATAAAATAAAATAAAAGTCACCAGCTATAAGAATCTTCTATAATCACCTGAAGAGAGAGGATGGTTTCACCACCCCTCGAAACAGATCTGTAGTGATAAATGGAGTTTCAATAGAAAGTCTTTGTCCGGTCCTTTTATTTATTATATATATATATATATATATATATATATATATATATATATATGCTGATAAAAAGTCTGTTTTGCCGTGAAACAGGGATGCTATGGAGGACATAGGGCAGGCTTCCTGTCCCTTGAATGTTCTGCAAGGTTTGAAGAAAAAAGCTATTGCTGTATGCGGTGACCCAAAAAGCTGGAGTGAAGCTGATGTTCGCATCATGGGCAACATAATTGGTCAGTTCCAAGCACTAAATCTGAGTCACATTTGCACAAAGTACTGTGAAGAACCATCTTCTCCAGGCCTCACTGGTTCCTTGTGTTCATTAATGTGTGAAAGCCAGGCAGGTTCGAACAGTTCCCAATTTAGTAATGTAATAAATAAAGCATATCAGAATAAATACAAAAACAGGTGATCTTGCATCATGGCCAGGGGCTTCACTAAAGTCTGAGTCGAAAACACTTTCCCTTCGCAACCAGACAAAGTGAGCTCTGTCTGCAGTCCAACTCCCAGTTTTTATTGTTTAAACAAATAATACACAAATATGTCGTGACACTAGGGAACCCGGTGGAGGATCTTTACTTGATGTCACAGGATAAATGTTTTACGTGTTATCCAAGAGATAACAATATTTGTGGAAGAAAATACATCCAGCCTCATAAAGCAGGATTTAACCTTTAACCATTTAGATTCTATACCTTTATGGCCCCTTTATAGCTATATACAGATTTTATTCACTAAACAAAGGTGACTGCTATCTTTACTCACAGAACTAGGGAGACTAGATTTATGTGAACTAGAAATGTTCCTGTGGTTGGTTATAGTGTCTAAGATACAGACACTTCCAAACTGTGAATAAAAGAATACACTCTTATTATTTCTAACATTTCTTACAATGATGTTTCCTGGGCCAATAAAGCTCCGTAGGGACCTTTCTACTGTGTTTCTACAAGTCTGAATAAGTTTTTATGGATTTGTAGTTGTCAATATGCCATATTAATTGTATGTTTTATACATTTTTAATGATCATGCAAAAATTCTGTTTCTAGCTGGACTGAATGGTACAGAGCTCCGACATCTTAATTCCTCAGTTATGCCATTTATCCGTCAGTCTGCGATCCCTCTTATCCCTCCTGAATGTCTGGTGGTGAGTCATTCTGCCTTCCTCCTGTCGAGTGCTTTCTTCACAGCAACTCATACTATAGTATATAGTAATTTTTTTTTTTTTTAAATGTATAATCTATTTTTCCTGTCACAGAAAAAAACAGCCTGCTGGTGCTGCCATAATTATTGGTTAAGCTTTTCAACATGGTATCTAAAATATAAACTGCTCAGCCACAAAAAAAATTTACACCATATTTTGATGGAGGGCAAGTAGCTTTGATCACAGCGTGTAATCTCCATGGCATTGTTGCTCCACTTGGTCTGTTCAAGGCTCAGCAACATTAATATGGCAATATAATTAAATCAGCTGGTGACCTGAAAGTACCAAATGAGCAGGTTATCACATCAATAGACGTTTTCTTATATGATGGCACGGATATAAAAATAGGGTGTGGCTCAAGGAGCATAAGTCTTTTTTACATGTGAATTGGCACCTATTGGTGAAAGTTGAAAATATTTGTGTTTCTGAAATTGTGCAGAGAGAAGCCGAGGCTGCAGAATAGAGCCTTGGGCCTGTGAAACTTTTCAAATTTTGTATGCCTCAGAACAGCATTTGGGGCCATTTTAAACACTGACGGGCAGCTCTTGTACACATAAAATAGTATCCATAACAACAGGAAAATACTAACTTATGCAGCAAACTAGCACTTCTTTTCATGAACTAAACCTTGCTTTGCCATAGTATACAAAATTCTGAAAATTGCTTTAAAAGTTTTAAACGCACAAAATATCATCATCACGCTTTGGGTGCTTATTAACATGAATGTGTTGTGCTTTTTTTCTGAATAGATTTGTTGCTTGCGATGCACACACACAAGCTGCTAAGTTTTTTGGGGGAGTTTTTTTACATCAAATCCTAAAACTACATCCACTGGAGTCACCCTCGTCCAGCCATTTCCATCGCTGGCTATTCTGTGTACCTCCATCATCTTTTTGAATGTTACTATGCTCTTCGAGAAATTGCATTTTAAAGACCAAAAATATTTTGTTTCTGATGAATCAAGCATGTGTAAACCACTGGGAACATCACAATCAACCTTGACGTAATCAAAACAAAACTCTGAAGAGGTAACAAGTTGTGCATGTAGTGTTCGGCCCATATTGCATGAGACAACTCACTGATAGATCTGGGGCTGACACACAACTTTTTGTTACTTTATTTAACTCTAGCTCTACATCATAAAGTTTAAATATCATACTTGCAAAGAAATTCACTAAGTTTTAATTAATAAAATTCAGGAGAAATATCAAAATACACAGAGGTTATGTTGTCATGGCAATTTTGTTAAACACTGTCAGACAGAAGCTCATTCTTATTAATAAAGGAAGTCCTTGTCATACAGGGGTGTGTCTGCGTGTGGTCTTGCATTGGTTTTATGGGAAGTACTACTACTCAAATATTCAGAACATCTTGAATATTTACACCTACATATAGAATGCATTAGAACACAGCAGGCTAACTTACCTGCGACTCACGGCAGCAAAATATTAAGCACTCAACCTGCGCCTAATGCAAACTAAGTTAGTAGGATGTGAAGTCTCATGAAATTGAACCATTTTATAGTCTTCTCCAGCACATTCCAAACACATATCATATTATTTCCACATTAATGTTGCTGAGCCTTGACCTGACAAACTGGAGCATCAATGCCATGGGGATTACATGCTATGACTCAGGCTAAATGCACTTCATGAAAAGTGCAAATTTTTTGGCTGGGCAGAGAACATATTTGGCTTTACTAAATGTATTATTATTTTAATTGATATCACTTGATTCGGAGTAGGCCCTGTCACCGAGCCAGCTGAAGGCTTTCAGTCCAGAAAACGCAGCATCATTAACATCGTCTCAGCGTGCCAGGCTAACAGATGAGCAGAAAGAAGCTTTAGATGAAGCACTAGGAATGGTGGAACAAAAATCTGAAACCACAACCCCAGTGCCCCAGAAAGGAGGTATGTGAACCATAAAAACAATGAGAGAACTTATGAATAAACAAATGAAGAAAGATTTCCTTTCGACTTTTCCCCTTTTTCAGGAGTCAATACAGCGAATCATCTGATTCGCACATTTGATTTGGCATAGGTTTTTACGTTGAATGCCTTTCCTGACACAACCCTTTTGCAATGAAATGAAATATTCAGTAAATAGACACTGGGGTTTTTTCACTCTTTTTCATTCAATAATTAATTTAGTGATTCATTTCTGTTTCATGCACTAAAATAAAGTCAGCACAGAGCATGACTGTACCATGCAGCATTTTTAAGAGTCTTGTAAATATGAGAAAGTCATGGAATTTTAACCTAATATTTTTTACAGGTCTGCAAGGTCATGTAATTTTTATTACGTTGGGGAAATTCGAGAAATATGAATTTTGGCATGTAAATAAAATTAGAATTTCAGCCACATATATTATTTCATTCATTAATTTGCTGAACCACTTAATCCTAATTAGGGTACTCATCTCAGCCAACTCTGGGAGAAGACGGGGTACACCCTGGACAGCTCGCCAGGCCATCACAGGGCTAACACTCAGAAAACCATTCCCACTCACACCTAGGGGAGATTTGGAACAGCCAGTTAGCCTACTGTGCATGTTTTTGGACTGTGAGTGGAAACCAGAGCACCCGGAGGAAACCCACACAAACACAGGGGGAGCGTGCAAACTCCATACAGAAATGCCTTATCCCAAGAATTCATCCCAGGCCTTCTTGCTGTGAAGCAGACGTGCTAACCACTACACAACCGTTAAGCTTATACTGTATATTATTTAAAGGGTACCTGTATCCAAAATTGACAGCGTTAAAGAAATATCCACTATACCTTATTATTAACTTTAAAACATCGCGTGATGTCGGTAGGTTATGTATAAGTCCACATTTCCTTTTCTTCTGTGTGACATTCCTTGTTCACGAAGGTTCAGCGCACAGACATGTTGGCTTTTTTTCACCAAGGTCAAAGGTCATTGTGACGTAACATCGTTGACAGTCGTATCACCAATTGCGGAATGTCAGTATATTTTCCTCAAGTAATTCATGTTCTTTACAACAATAGCACTCCTGATCGGTTTTTTGACGCACACATTTTCCACAAGAGTACCAAATATTTGCTGGTTGTTCGCTACGATTTTCCCGTGTAAGAGTTTCTGCCGACTCTCCAATATCGTTCTCCGAGTCGTCACTTTCCTGGTCCGATTTCACTAAATGTGGATAGTCTTTCTTCAGTGGTTCATATAAATAACCTTCTAATCCTTCTACGACATTGTCTTCGTCCATGGTTGACTGCAATGAGGTCCAGACATACTTCTCCCCAGCCACTTCCTCCAACTCTTCCGGGAAAAAAACCATGGTGTTCCTAGACCAGTTGAGAGACATAATCCCTCCAGCATGTTCTAGATCGACCCCAGGGTCTCTGCACAGAGGGATATGCCCAAAACACCACACCAAGGAGGCGTTCGGGAGGCATTCTAACCAGATGCACCAGCCACCTCAAGTGGCTCCTCTCAATGCGGAGGAGCAGCGGTTTTACTCCAAGCTCCCTGGGTGGCTGAGCTTCTCACCCTATCTCTAAGGGACAGCCCCGTCACCTGGCAAAGGGAGCTCATTTCAGCCACTTGTATCTGCAATATTGTTCTTTCAGTCACTGCCCAAAGCTCGTGACCATAGTTGAGGGTTGGAACATAGATCCACTGGTAAATTGAGAGTTTTGAGAGCTCCCTCTTCACCATGACAGACCGGTAAAGTCTCTGCTTTACATCATCAGCTGCAGCGATCCACCCGTCAATCTCCTGCTCCATCCTTCCCTCACTCGTGAACAAGACCCCAAGATACTTGAACTGCTCTACTTGGGGCAGGACCTCATTCCAGACCCAGAGAGTGCATTCCACCCCTTTCCGATTGAGAACTATGGCCTCGAACTTAGAGGTGCTGATTCTTATCCCGGCCGCCTTGCACTCAACTGAGAATCGCTCCAACGAGAGCTGGAGGTTACGGCTTGATGAAGCCAAATGAACAATGTCATCCACAAAAAGCAGAGACGAAATCTGATGGCCAACAAACCAGAATCCCTCAAGGCCTTGTCTGCACCTAGAAATTCTGTCCATAAAAATTATAAAACAGAATCGGTGACAAAGGACATTCAAAAGATCTCTCTGAAAAAATTTTAAAACAAGGATACAGTTTCTCTTGTCTGGACGCGGGTCACCGGGGGTCCCCCATGGAACCAGGCCTGGAGGCGGGGCTCAAAGATGAGCGCCTGGTGGTCGAGCTTCTGCCCCTGGAGCTTAGCCAAGCTCAGCTCGAAAAGGAGACATGGGTCTGCCCTCCCATGGGCCCACCGTCTGTGGGAGGGGCTATAGGGGTCGGGTGCAGTGTGAATTGGGTGGCGACTAAAGGCATGGTCTCTGTCGGACTAATCCTCAGTTACTGACTCTGAGGACATGGAATGTCACCTCTCTGGGGGTGGGGTGGGGGGGGTTTAGGTATACTAATAATAGTGGAATGGAAACAGATTTTATTATTGCTAAGTGCAAGCAGGGACTCTGGCATGACTGGTTATGGCAGCCTAACTAAAAGAGAGAAAACCAGAAGGAAAGCAGAGATCAGCTACCCCACTGTCAAACAGGCCTTGGTGGGCATGTAGAGTGAGGGGGCGACAGCATCCCAAAATCACGGTTTACCAGAACGCTCTATGGCGGAGACCCCCACATCTGATCCTTTACCTAATAAAAGTCTTATTAACAAAATGCTTGACTAAACAAGTACGTTGTCAGCATCGTCTTAAAAACAGAGATTCTGTCTGAGTCTCGAACATTAACTGGATGCTTTATAAATTAAAAGTGGTATTTTATATTCGATTCGAAATTTAACTGGGAGCCATGGAATAACACCATGAACAAAACATGTCAACCATCAATTTATAGCAGTGATGATATTATGAACTTTTGTAATGTTAAAATTGAAAATATCAAGCAAAAAAATTGATTCCCTAAATCAAGCTCTTAAAAACAAAGCTCTTAGTGCTGCTGGAGCATTTCTGTAATTAAGGAAATTCTAATTGGAAAACCAGTAATTTATTTTGACACCATTTTCATTCTAATTTCCGGGTGTTCTGTTTTAGTGTGTATGCTTCATCATTATACCAGGGAGCTAATTTTTGTCTCTGATTGGTTTTCTTTTAAGAGGAGCCACATTATGTATGGTGTAAATTTGACTCAAAATACTTGGTGGCTTAATCAAGTTCGGCAGGGTCTGATGATGATCCAATCATAGTAGATAATTCTGAAAGATTATTAATGAAACTTGGAGCAGTCACTGATGTAAAAGTAAGCTTAATGCGATAACATGGTGAGGTGTATATATTAGAACTAAGAGGCATTGTAAGATACGATAATGATCTGAAATAGTTTCTGACTGTGGAACTGTGACTATGTTCTCAAAATGTAATCTAAAAGTTAGTATTAAATCAACAGTGTGGCCAGCTTTATGATTGGGTCCTATTAAATTCTGATTTACTATTACTAAATCTAAGATTAATCCAAACGCTGCTCTTAAAGGATCATCTGGGTTAATGAAATGACTATTATAGTCACCAATAATTAAAGCTTTAATCTAAAGAAACAACCAGGTTTGAAATGAAATCTGCAAATTCACATAGAAATTACGGCCCTGGGGGGTCTGGAAATAATAATTAAAGGAATCAGTTGCAAGGGCAATTTTTTTCCAGTAATGTTAGTGTACAATATAGAATTTCAAATGCATTAAGTTCATATTTGGATTTTTGTATAATGTCCCAGATTATCAGTATAAATAACTGCAATGCCTCCTGCTCTGCCAGCTAGACGAGGTTGGTGTATGTAACTGTATCCAGGAGGACTCACTTCATTTAATGCTACATACTCAGTAGGTTTAATCCATGTTTCTGTTAAACATATTAAACTAAACTCCTGTTCAGTAATAATTTCATTCACAATAAAAGCTTTAGATGTAAGAGATCTAATATTTAACAACCCTATCATTAGAACAAAATACAGGCTGTAGATTCAGTATGATTTAAATGTATGTTAATAAGATCATTAAAGTAAACTAGTGAATATATTGGTAGTAGGATGCTGAGGTTGGAATTACCAGGCAGACGGCCTAGAGGAAGACCAAAGAGGGATTTATGGATGTGGTGAAGGAGGACATGAAGGTAGTTGGCGTAAGAGAAGAAGATGCAGAGGATAGGGTGAGATAGAGGCAGATGATTTGCTGTGGCAACCCCTGAAGGGGACAGCCGAAAGGAAAAGAAGATGATCATTAAAGCAAACTTTGAGAATTTTTACATTTTTGGTTAGTTTGGGAAACAGACACATTTTCTATCGCATTAAACTTGACCTTGAGTGGTGACTCTGTGCAGCTAGCAGACACTCAAATTAGCCTGTTTGTCTGCTCTCTGGCTTTGGCTCTGGATACTCACTTTCTGACTCGTCCTGTTAGACTATGTGCTATGCTGCAAGAAATGAGAGCAGCACCTTCTCGAGTTGAATGTATAGTGCCCCGCCCTATCAGGCCAGGTTTACCCTCAAAAGTACTCAAATTATCCATAAAGCCCACTTCATTTTTGGAAGACATACACACACACACACACACACACACACACACATATATATATATAAATATTTTTTTTTCTCTTTTCTTATATTGAGACTTTATCTTATTTTTTTTATTGGTACAAAGCAACTGTGTGCACACAATCTCCTAAGGTTAAATAAAGTACTGTATTCTAATTCTGATTTTAAATCAACCGAATATGACAGCTGCTTGCAAGTCTCAAACTTCCTGCATGGAAGTCTCCAGCTTGTTGCTTTTGCCTGTGTATAGACATGTGCAGACTGTTTAAGACTACTCAGTGTCCTGGCCTTGTTTTGTGATATTTGTGTTTGATTTTTTTTTTTAGATGAGTTCATGAGCCAGGTGGGAAAAAAAATCCAATGTCATGAATGTTGCATGGTGAATTTGAGAACATTTTGCGAATGAAAAGCAACAGCTGCGAATTGTTATTCACTTTTCTTAACCTCTAGTGTGATAACCCTAACCAAACTTAAGTGCTGTCATTTTATCAAAAGATCCCTGAAAATGTTCATATTTTCACTCAGCATCATGATGATCGCTATGTATGTTACCATTATAAGCCTTATAAACTTTACTGTTAGGGTAAAAATACAATACAAGGTATACCTCGGCTTGAGTCGTTTCAAGTTAAGTCATTCTCAATTATATGCCGGTTTTCAAAAAAGTATAGAAAAATAAAATCAATAAATAGTTTAATAAATAAAGTTTAATAAAACAGATCTTATGTGTTATGGTCTGTGCTGGCTGGAGGCGTTAACTCTCTCTTCATTCATTCGAGGGGCGTGGCTGCTACCTGCAGGCAAGGTCCAGAGAGAGCACCTGTTTCCATTCAGCAATCAGCGAGCTACAAATAGGAGCGGCGTTCCCCCCCCAGTCAGAAGCTTGTCCTTCCCAGTGATTCCATTTCCCTGCTATCTCTCTGACTCCTGGTATCCTGCTTTGTACTCGACCAGTTTCCATCAATTAATTATTTGTAGTGATTTAGATTTTCTAAAGTGCAAAATAAAATCGTTGAATCTTCTTACACGGTCTCCTGCATCTTTGGGTCCGACGCATATGCTCCAGACGCAACATTATTAACCATATTGAAAATTGCATTCATGAATAAAGTACAGAACGAGGAATGGTTACAGTATTTTCTATTTAGTCTAGACAAGTAAATTTGGCGTAGCCTAGCCTAGGCTAGCATAGAGACAAGCTAATTCGATTTAAGTCGTTTTTCGACTTAAGTCGTCTCTCCTGGAACCAATTAACAACATAGGGTGAGGTATACCTGTACATTATAAATTTTAAGCACCAGTTTTTTAGATTGTGAACATTTTATTCGTTTATTGTTCTCTCTCATTCATGGGATCTTATAGGAATAGGAGGCTGAGTTTAAATATAAGAAAAAGTACATAAATTTGTGCATATTTAATTAGAAGAAGCCTCATGTACTTGTTTATTAATGATCTAAAAAAAAAAAAACTTGTAATCAACTAACAAAGCTTAATTTTGATACAGTATACATCAGATCAGAATCATAATACTTTGTTGATTCCGGACAAAATTGAGTAACATACATTCTTACTAATATGAAATGTTTTTCTGTGTTTTCCAGGGGCACCAAAACAAAGCCTGTTGGAAATTGTGCTTCTACTGCAGCCACTTGTATTGCTGTTGCTTGGATATATTGGCTAAGAAGCAAACAAATGAAAATCTATCTGGAAATATTTACACCGCAGTCTCCAAGATACATGCTACAGTTAATGAATTAATTTGCCATAGTTGCCTTTGTTAAAAAAATAGAAAGAGGAAATATTGCTGAAAGTTTTAAATCTGTCCTAGCTAAATGAAACGGTCATACAATCACTTGAGTAGCAAGTGAAAGGGCTCAGACTGTACCACAGTAATTGCATAAAAATTTGTTCCACCAACATATTAATTATTTTTAAAAATAATAATAACAACAAAAACAACAAGTGTGACTTCTTGGTTACTTTACTCTAAATAGAATGTCTCAAGTCAAGGTTATGGGCACATTTATTTACTATCTTCACTTTACAGTTTCTAAGCAGCAGCTGCTGACTGAAAATGGTTCATGTAAAAGGAATCTCTTCTGAACAATACTCTTCATTTAAAAAAAAAAAAAAAAAAAAAAAAAAAGAATAGAGTGGAATCACAGGTATTACAATTATTTCTCGGGCACATTTCAGTGACTGTTTCTCACACAAGGAAACTGGTTTAGTATACTTCCTGCTGCTTCTTCATCATGCACATGTATATTTAAACTATTTAATGGCCCTCTTTAAAAGAGAACTAAACTAGATGCAAGAGTATAAATAGTATATTTTTGGGAACAGATTTATTGTGAGTTAATTATCAATGCTAAAATGAGATGACTTAACAAATGAACATTCTAATGTCTTTTTAAACTTATCATCCATAATCAAGTCTGAGTTGAAATAAAACAGGAATACAATACAAAATAATGTGTGTAATTTTTTTTTATTTATAGTTGCCACAAATGGAGGAATGAAGATTGTACAATTGCTCCATTAAATCCTCCAACAAGGTGGTTTGGGAGTAATTAATTTAATTACATGTAAATGTTCATATGCATCAAGATGAAATGGGCTGCTTGATAAATCAGTTTACCTTTTATTATTTAATGATATTTTTCTGCATGAAACTAGAATTTCCCCCATTTTCCTCATGTTCTAAAAAAAGTTTCAGAAATGCTGATTTCCTCATGTTGATCATCTGTAAAGTGCAATACTCGTCTCCAACACTGCTCATTTACATTTAGTGACACCCAGAACACTCCATAAAATAATCACAGAGCACTAAATACATAGAAAAAGCGGGAAAAAATATTTTATAATTTTTTTTCACTTTTATGCATCTGGGAATAATAAAATTATACTGGTCTTTAACATCCATGCCCTTCCAGGCTTACGGCAATGCTCAGACTGGCTCATTCTCCAGTGATACAACACTTTTTCTCAAGTTATCAAATGTTTTGGTTTTATTAGTGTGAAATTTGAACCATTTTTATGTTCTGTAACCAAGGAAAATTATTTAACTGTATTTAATGAAATATTATAAGGATATTCTTAGTCCTTGATCTAGTAAATTGTCATAATGATGTGTTTTTGATAGAGACTCCAAAGCACACCTGTAAGTCTCTGGATCAGGACACCAATTAAATGCTGTAGATGTAATACACAATAAGCGTTTTCAACTGGAAACTATATTCTATAATACAAATTTCTAGTAAACCATGAAAATTACATGATTTGAAGTCAATCAAGGTTTCATATAATTTATGAGTGTCCATTTATACACACTCACACATGTTGCCCCCCCCCCCAATACTTATTGTATTTTCTGGACTATATGTCACTCCGGCATACAAGTTGCATTGGCCAAAATATGCATAATTTAAAGGGGGGGGGGGTCATATATAAGAGCACTGGACTATAAGTCGCGAACTCATGGAAACTGTCTACCTTGGCTTGGAAATCTGATGGCAGTTTTTGTGACATTGTGGTCCTCGCTCTGATAGGGAGGCGATTGCGTTGTATAAAGTGGTAACACCAAGAAAATCCTCACGCAAAGTTATTTCTATTCATCTCCTTGACAACTCCCTGGATGTGGAGACGCAACTGCACTGTTGACAAGACTCTGCCTGCAGCACGTTGCTCAAGCACCCATGTGCAAGCTCGTTCCGCTAGCTGTGGCCATCTAGCTTTTAGCCCGCGATTAGCTTTTTTTGTTTGTTTTCTTCATTGCAGTGATAATAATCTCCGCTTTTCTCCAGTTCCTCACAAGTTTCTCATTGACTCCAAACCTTCTTTCTGCTGCTCAATTCCCATCTTGTATCAATTTCCAAATGTTCACTAAATCAAATGAATGAATGAACAGCTTTGTTAACACAATGAGCTCTTCAGAGGGAATATTTGGTATCGGCTAAGCCTCCTTATAAAAACATGTACGGTCATCACGCTTTAAATCTCTCTCTCTCTCTCTCTCTCACACACACACACACACACACACACAGCATTTTAAAGCTGCTTCTTGATTTAACACAGCACTGGATCCCAGAGTAATTCTTCTATGGCTTCAACATACAAAATTAGTTGAGTGTATTAGAATGGTCTTGAAAAAAGGCAACTATTTTAAAAGCTGACAGTTATGTCTACTAGGATAATTATCCAACTTTTAACATTAAACCTGTTGTACTGAATTCATGACAACTAAAAATATAATCAGGAATCAATGAGTAAATCATTAGGATTACATGGCATAACAAACCAAAGTTATATAGGGATTTTCATTGCAGCAAGATTCAAACAATCCTTATTTATATGAAACAAAGCATCTGTTATTATTAGCTAAGGCTCAGGTAAGTACTGCAGGGCTAGGCCAAGAACTAAAGGTCAAGTTTAGTTTAGTCTAAAACCTGCACAGAAAATGAACCTGAATCTGGCCCTGAAAAAAGTTGAGCTAAGCCTCTGACCGAGTCCCAACTAACAGTAACAAATCAAAGAAATCAAGTGTTGAATAAAGATTCTTTCAACATTCTGACAGAAACTTAAGTAGGGTGCCTTGTATAGGCATTCAGCCCCATCGAACTTTTCTAGATTTTGTCATAGTACAACCTGAGGCTGAAACTGACAAATTTACACAAAACAGCCCATAATACTGAAATATTAAAAATATGATTATATAATTGTCTAACCCACTCAATGAATCACATAGGCTGTATCCAAAAACATACTTCAAGATAATTAATACACAAAAAGCAGTATGTAGGAAGTTTGAATACTCAGTAGGCATGTAATAGTATTTAAATGACACCCAACTGTCCAAAAGGTACATTATTACAACATCCAATTATACAGAGAAAAAAAAATGCCAGACTGAAGAATAAACAGCATCCAAGGGGAGTCATACAAACTTCTGCAAGTGCAAATACCAAACCGTTTGTGTATCATCTAATATGATGAGATTAAATAAACTCACCTCTGTGAACTACAAACTGATGTAATTTATAATTGTGAAATAGCACTAATGCTAAGTACTGTAATGCTATAAACATCCAACTGTCTAAGAACAGTTAGGATGATGGAAGATCTACATCATTTTTGCAATAAAATTGTGGGTGTGTTTGAGAGAGATCTATCAAAGAAAAAAAAAGGATAAACTTAATTTTTGAAATATTTATACATAGTAGATATGTTGGAGATTCCTCACAGCAGTACTCCAACTAGAAGCTTTTCTGCAACATCAGTTATTTTCCAATGGGCATTAAGACACCTGTCAGAGTGACCCATTGACTAGTGAAGCTACTAGTGACTATTGACTAGTGACGGATGCTGTTGATAAATTGTACAATGAACTCTCTTAAAGCCAGTCATATGAAAAAAAATTAGGAAACTCCATCAAATAGTCAACTCTTCATTAAAAAAATAGTCACAATGTCTAATCTTGTTTATTTATTTCTGGGAAAAAAAGTGATTTAATTGTAATTAAACAACATAAATTAACATTTTTACTCAAACAAGAGACAGGAGCATCAACACGTATTTCAATGGAGGAAAAAAATCAGGACCCACTTTGTCTGAAATAACTTCGGGCATTGGTGGTCTGGTGGGATAGGGAGCTGGATTGCTGATCCTAAGGTTGGGGTTCGAGTCCCCACAAGGTTGCCACTGCCCCCCCGTGCAGCAAATTGGGTTATCAAAGGCGGGCCATGTCTCTCACTGTCTATGGTGAGATGCATGTAAAAGAACCATTTCTGACTTTCGACAAGAGTAGCTGCATAGCCATCAGCATGTTTCTGTCCCTTGCTAAAGGGTTGTGTCAGGAAGGGCATCCAACGTAATTGCCAAATCAAATGTGCGAATCATTCGCTATGGCGACCCCTGAAAAAGGGGGAAAACCCAAAGGAAATCTCTCTCTCTCTCTCTCTCTCTCTCTCATCTTTGTCTGAAATAACTTCAGTGAGATTCTTCTTGTACCCACATACCGGTCTCAGACATCAATCTGAGGAAAGGTTACCTCAGTCCTTAATGCAGAATTCTTTCAGATGTGAGACATTTGAGGGGTTTCTTGTATGGACTGCCCGTTTCAGGTCAACCCACAGCATCTCGATGGAATTAAGATCCTTGACTGAGTCATTCAGGACGCTCCGATTCTTAGTTTTCAGTCAGTCCTTGGTGGATTTACTGGTATGTTTTGAGTTACTGTTACGTTGCAGTGTCCAGTTCTGCTTCAGCTTTAAATTTTTTACAATTGGTTTCAAATGTTCTTCAATCACCCTCTGATACACCATATATTTCATGGTGGATTCTATGATGGCAAGCTGGCCACATCCTGCTAGAGCAAAGTATCCCCAAACCATGACACTCCATGTTTCACAGTTGGTATGAGGTTCTTTCCCTGGAATGCAGTATTTGGTTTCTGCCAAACATGTCTTCTGTTCTGGTGTACAAATAACTCAACTTTAGACTCATCTGTCAAAAAAAGTTATTCCAGAAGATCTGGTCTTTGTCTGTGTTCTCTCTGGGACACTTCAGTCTGGCCTTAATGTCCTTTTTAGAGAGCTAAAGGTTTCCTCCTTACACACCTCCTATGAAAGTCAAACATGTGTAGTCTCTTTCTGATTGTCGAATCATGCGCTTTCACATTGACAGTAGCAAGAACCTGCTGTAGCTCCCGTGATGATATTTTAGGACTTTGATGACTTCTTTTAGCAACTTGCGGTCCACTCTGGGGTGAACTTGCTTGGACGGCCAGACCTGGGTATGGGGCATTTGTTTGAATGTCCTCCACTTGCAAACAATTTTCCAAATAGTGGAATGGCTGATGGAAATACTTTTGATCTTTTTAAACCTCGTACCAGATTCATAAGCACTTTTTTCTGAGGGTCTCAGACAGCTTTTTGGATCTCACCATGGTGCTCAGTCTCACTTCAACAAACAGGAGCACACCAAGCTAAATGTCTGCAGATTCAATAGGACAAGTCGTCTTCAAAATACTGAGTAACGATGTTCTGATAATGTGCACCTGATCTGATACACCTGTGTATGATTAAAGCCATTTTAATGGGAAAATGTGGGGGTGTCCTAATTTTTTTCCTTCATTGAAATATGCGTTGTTCGTATCTTTTGTTTGATGAGATAAACATGTTAGTTTATGTTGTTTAATTACAATTAAATCACTTTCTTTTCCAGAAATGGATAAAAACAAGATTGAACATCATTATGTGAACATTTCTATTTAAAAAGTTGACTATTTAATGGAGTGTCTTTTTTTTTTTTTTTCATATATATGACGTATCCGAGCAACTTTACTGGCATAAAATAGAGGATTTTGAATTGGGAAATCCTCCCTTTGATTACAATTAATCTTTTCTATAAACATGTCTGTTTTCCTTATGAATATGCATGTGATTCTGATGATCTAAGACCACTGCACATGTGCGCAGGACAACGGCGTTGATACGTTACAAGCTTCTGAAAACAATAGACACCGAACTGTGAAGTAGGAACCCCGAAACTTCATATTTAAACATCAAGCTCAGGTCACCTTTTATTATATGCCATCTCTCAAAATGCTCACCATTTAAAAATCATTTCTCTATCTCTCTCGGTCTGTCCTCTCTCACTCAGAAAATACTCTGGTGCCAGCTGGCCTACCTCGCTTTCTCATCACCGCCATTGTTATTGATCATCTGAAAATAGCATCATGTGACAAATTTTGAGGGAGGAATAAGCAAAGAGTGTGGGTGTTTTCCCCTGAATTGGAAATTAAAAATACTATTCATTGTATATTTTAATACGTGTTAAGCCCTTACACATGTCAGTGTATATATACACACACACACACACACACACACAGCTCAATGCTACTATCATCATGTTTCACTGTTGAACTGTCAGGATGCTTTTGCTAGTAGTGATTGGTTTCCACCAAACGGATCACTTGTTTGCTATGAAAAATATAATTTTTTTAATCTAACCACAGTGCTGCGATGGTCTGACGAACAGTCCAGGGTCTACTCTGCCCTCACCCAGAGTCGACTGAGATGGGTCCCAGCCGCCCTGCAACCCTAATTAGAAACCTCTTTTTGTCTGTATTCCAAAATTCACAATACATAACCCATTTAAATCCAATTAATTTTTAGGCTGTAACACAATAAACAGTGAGAAAAGTTCAAGAAAGGTTCACACATGTGCAGTCCACATTTTTGTTGAGAATGTGGTTGCAGAGTGATTAAGGCACATATAAAGTTGAAACATAGCTCAGCAGGACTTCACATTTTGAACTGGAGCTTCTTTCAGTATTAATGGCTTTATTTACTACTTGCTCTTTCTCAGGCTGGCTTCTCTGCTTTGTGAGCATTAATGAAGGCCATGCCATGCGTACGAAAATGTGTGTTGAGATCAGCGGCTTTGCTGAAGTGACGTCCACACACTTTGCAGTTAAGCTTGCTATCCCCATCCTCGGCCAGAGTTGGTGAGCCTGGAGAATCTGCCCTGTCTGCCGCATCATGCCTTGTATTCTCACACGGCTCATCTGCATCTCCCTCTCGTACTCGATGGCTGATGAAGCGATGACGGGCAAGAGAAGAGCTTGATGCAAAGCATGCCCCACACTGCTGACACTGCACACCCTTGCCCACTTCTCCACGGTGACTCTGGATATGGCGCAGAAACTCCTCTTTGTCTTCAGAAACAAAGCCACATGGCATGCAACGGAGACCCTCTGTGTCCTGCTCTGCTGTTCCGCTGTTCTGCACCAAGCTAAAATGACTGGTGTTATTGTTTTCTTCTGCAGTCGCAGGAGTGTTGATTCCGTCTTGTTCGGAGGAACTATCAGCAGCATCAGTGAAGCGTGAATTCACCTGAAACCAAGGCAGAGAGCCACAGAGACCAGGTTTTATGGTCTATCAGAAAGCTCAAGATGTACTATTCCATGTACAGGTCTCATCTTGTATCACTATATTTCTGATATGGTCGCAGATATAATGAAGCTCTTAAAATAAGGTTAAATAGCCTCAGATGTTACTCAGTCAGGGGAGAATGCATTAATATCCTGGCAATTCACCCAGTGTAGAGCTGTCACTCTATTTTGGAAACGTCTGTGTTGAATATTTCCTTTGATCAATTTCCAATGACAATTTAAAACATACTTGCACAGACAAATGTTACCATATAGTTTTCCACTCTCAGATAAATGTACTATCGTCATGAATAATGATTGATTTTGTGCAGTAAAGTAGCTTAAATCGTGTATTAAAAAAGTGAGTCAGAGTTAAGACTAGCGTGTAAAAAACAAATAATTACGATGAAAATAAAAAGAATGTTACTGTCAAAGGTGGTTCTATCAAAAACAGTTATTAACAATTACTGATCAAATGCTGTGCAGATGTTACTGTTCCATCAAGTGAACTATTCAATTCAGTGATATATCCAGCAAGCCTGAGACAATTGATTGTTTTAGTATATACTACATGGGAAATAGAAAAATTGTTTTAGTTTGCTTTTTATCTTTACAATCATGGAATTATCCACATGGGATATTGCTTTTTCAATCCTTGGACATCAAACCAATCAGATCACATTGTTCCCATGTAGTATTATTTATTAATATTAATTGCAATTATTCCACATCTGGCAACCCACAATGTTGGCATTGTATTGGATAATGTGCAGTGAAACAGGATTGAATTGAAAATGTCAAAGACACAGACACTGGATGCAACATTGGTGTCAGAGAAAGCAGTATTTAAAGTTAGCATATTTCCTTAACATCTGATCCACAGATTTAGCACAATAATATATATTGATTTGGGCACTGCCTATATATTAGTATTTACATATTGTGCATCTTAATTGTTGCTTGGATTCTTTCCCTGAAGAATCAGTAGAAAAATTATTTTAAACCCCCAAAAAAAAAAAAAAAAAAAAAATTACCCTATCCTACTGAAATAAGAATTCTGTGATAAAAATATTGACTGCAAAGGCAGTTTTTTCAGAATTAAAAATTGGAAGAAATCCATACTTTAGCTCAACATACTATAAAAATTATAAATTTGTTGTCTCAGTTAAAGTACTACCCGATATTTTCTTCCTCCGATCATGTGCTTCACCTCTCACTCTCTCTCTCTCTCTCTCTCTCTCCTGCACACATGCATGCAGCAGCACAAAGCTGGGACTCATAACTCAGAAATGGTTTCAGTTGTTTTAAATTTAAGTCTATGGATTCTGTAAGGAGGTCTGTTGTAAAATAATTACATAGATGCCAACTTTTCCAAACCAAAAAACAGACTCTTCTCTAGCGGCCTGGCAAAATGCACCGAATCAATACGTAACACCCCTTTTCCCCATTTTCTTTTTTTTTTTTTAAATGAGCATTCTTCAACATGTTTTAAGATTATTCCCATGAAATGCAACAAACAGTAAAGGGTAGTTTCCTAGTACTAAGCATTTTTACTCACCACAAAGCAATCCTAACTCCATAGTGTAGACATCCAATCGCTTGAAAAACGTCCCCCATTGAGAAGTATACAGACAGACAAGGGGATGTCAAAGTCAAGCTATCATCATTCTTCTAACTGATCCTTTTTGAATGCTTCCTTTGTAGCAGCCTTTGCTCTCTTCAAGAAGGAGGCAGTGAATGTCTGTTCATAACAGGTGTTGCTGACAGCATGTGATCTGATAGTGATCCCCTGAAGTCGGTCTTATTCTTCCTTTCCTGACTGAAAATTCTTTTACATTCAGCATTGCTGTGTGGAACTGATAAAATGCCGAACATGCAGTGGCTCAACTTTTGAAATCTGGGCCTACCATCTCCTTTGACAGTGTGGGAAAGTGAGAACCAGAACTCATCTGCAGGCATTCTCATTTGTACCTCTTTTAAACTGATTGAACAATAATCATTAAACTCAATCTCAAGGTTGTTGATAGCCGAGTGCTTGTCAATTATTTTCTGTGGCGCTCCCTCTAGGAAGAAATTTCACCCCATCCCGCGAGCGACAAGTATTATTTGTCTTCTTTTCCTTTCGGCTGTTCCGACTAGTATTATTTGTCTATAAAATTTTAATTAGTACACATCTGCATAACATTGTAAACAAAACATTAAAAAACAAAGCAACATAGATAAACTTACAAGAAAGAAAAACTGTATCTGAATCTGTAATACAAAAAAATTAAAGTGCACCAATGTACCTGAAATGAAAAAAATATATCCTAATTAAAACTCATTTAACTTATTTATGTCTTAATATCTCCGTCTCTCTCCACTTTTCTCTTTGTTCCTTTTAGAAAATTTTCCGTGTTGTTTCTTGTGGGGTTGTTTACTGCACTTCATATTGTTTGCTCGTGCAAAAAAACTGCTAAACTATAGCGCAACAATGAGAGCGCCACTGCCAACTAGTGGAGTGGATGTGCAATTACACTTAATTCTCGAACACTATTCCAGAAAAGCATGTTTCCCAGGGTCATACACGCTCCCCCTGACATCACACCGCGCTCCAAGTAGCACTGTGATAGCTTCATCTGCGTCTTCAATTCCAGTTTTGATCAATACTGGAAACTTTGTCAAAAAAATTTGAGGGAATTGAAGGTACAGCTATCTTTCTTGTTTACATCTGCTACTTGAACAGTTTGCCCATGTGGTCCATAATAGCGAGGGGAATGTTATACTCCACATAAAAGGCTGAACACAAACATTCGGCTTTGATAGTATTGGTATTTTCTGTCTTTGAAGGGAAAGAAATCAACAATGTTTGAGTACATCCTACCTCCGATTCAGATTGTAAAGCCCTTTCATGCACCTCGCTCTTAGTGCTGCACGACTGCTTCACAGATGTGTGCTAGTTCATGGCCCAACTTCCAGCATAAAGTATTCATACACATGCACAGTCGCTAAATTTGGCAAGGAACGGTACTCTTGAGTGGCTCATACATTTTCTTATTCGCATTCTTCGTAGCGAAAGTTTATGGTTTGTTTATTTTTCACGAAATAGCCGACATTATTATTTGAATACGTATTATCCGACCAAAAAACGTATTTCCGTACTCAGACCCAAGAAAACGTACCAAGTACGTTTTTTTACGTACCTGTTGGCAGCTATGTAATTATAATATTTTCTTAAAAATAAACTTAGCAATAAAATTACATATTAACCTTTAAAATAATTTACTCAATAACAACTGTTTGCAGTTTGTTTTAATATCCCTCTTATTTCCGATCCTGCATATGCACAGATGCGAATGTATTTTTTCTTAAACACATGTTAACGTTTAAAATGAGGTGGGATGGAGTTATCTTACTTTCCTGAACATATGTTTTGTACACCACCACCCCATCCATTTTCAACACTTTTATGCCTCAATTTGGTCGTACTCAATTCGCACCCTTCAAGAATTTCCTTGCCCATGCCACATAGCCACCAACCAGGGAGGGGTGAAAGCATGCACATGACCCCCTCCATGACATTCAATGCTACCACTCACCTGTTTTCGAAATGCTGCACATGCGTATTTGGCAAAGCATTCTCTGTTGGCCTAAACACTATCAGAAGCATTGACCTACATTTACAATTTAAAATTAGAGTATTTGTTCCATTCAGTTGTATTAAATTATTCCCAACAGTTTATTCTCTTCACTTCACAGCGTGTCTCTTGGCTGCACTGCTTCCAGTACATGTATGTTAATTTTTTGTCAAATCAGATTTCAGCTTCTATGTGCTGTTATGTCAATCTAATCTGTCCAGGGCTTTCAGAATGAGCAATGCTGACTAATGTCACTTAAACTGTTTTAGCAATGGGGCTGTGTCTTTAACCAATGAGATTTCAGATTCGCAGGGCCAGCTAGCAGGCTTACAATAAGGCCAGCATTTTTCTGTTCTCTGATTGGTTTGTAATAGCAAAACTATACACACAATATATACAAGTGAAAAGCTTTTATGCACGCAATGACTGACAGAGGAGAAGTTGACTTATCGGAATTAATTCTTCTTCTTCTTCTTCTACTACTTTCGGCTGCTCCCTTCAGGGGTCGCCACAGCAAATCATCCGCCTCCATCTCACCCTGTCCTCTGCATCTTCTTTTCTGACTCCAACGACCTTCATGTCTTCCTTCACCACATCCATAAATCTCTTCTTTGGTCTTCCTCGAGGCCTTCTGCCTGGTAGTTCCAACCTCAGCATCCTACTGCCAATATACTCACTGTCCCTCCTCTGTACATGTCCAAACCATCTCAATCTAGCCTCTCTGACTTGGACTCCAAAACATCTTACATGGGCTGTCCCTCTGATATACTCATTTCTGATCCTATCCATCCTCGTTACTCCCAGAGAGAACCTCAACATTTTCATCTCCGCGACCTCCAGCTCTGCCTCCTGCCTTTTCCTCAGCGCCACTGTTTCTAAGCCATACAGAATCGCTGGCCACACCACCGTCTTGTACACTTTTCCCTTCATTCTTGCTGACACTCTCCTATCGCACATCACACCGGACACTTTTCTCCAACCATTCCAGCCTGCCTGCACACGCTTCTTCACCTCTTTTCCACACTCGCCATTGCTCTGGATTGTTGAGCCTAAGTGCTTAAAATCCTCCACCTTCGTTATCTCTGCTCCCTGTAACATCACTGTTCCTCCTGGGTCCTTCTCATTCACACACATGTATTCTGATTTTCTGAGGCTAACCTTCATTCCTCTCCTTTCCAGGGCATTCCTCCACCTCTCTAGATTTTCCTGCACTTGTTCTCTGCTCTCACTGCAGATCACCATGTCATCTGCAAATATCATAGTCCATGGAGATTCTTGTCTCACCTCGTCTGTCAGCCTGTCCATCACCATAGCAAACAAGAAGGGGCTCAGAGCTGACCCTTGATGCAGTCCCACCTCCACCTTGAACTCTTCTGTCACACCGACAGCACACCTCACCACTGTCTTACATCTCTCACACATGTCCTGCACCACTCTAACATACTTCTCTGCCACTCCAGACTTCCTCATGCAATACCACAGTTCCTCTCTCGGCACCCTGTCATATGCTTTTTCCAGATCAACAAAGGCACAATGTAGCTCCCTCTGACCTTCTCTGTACTTCTCTATTAACATCCTCAAAGCAAACATTGCATCTGTGGTGCTCTTTCTTGGCATGAAACCAAACTGTTGTTCACAAATGCTGACCTCTGCCCTAAGTCTAGCTTCCACTATTCTTTCCCATAACTTCATCGTATGGCTCATCAACTTTATCCCTCTGTAGTTGCCGCAACTCTGCACGTCTCCCTTGTTCTTAAAAATGGGCACCAGCACACTTCTCCTCCACTCCTCCGGCATCTGCTCACTCTCTAGGACCTTGTTGAATGTTCTTGTCAGAAAATCTACTGCTACCTCTCCCAGACACTTCCATACCTCCCCAGGTATGTCATCAGGAGCAACTGCCTTTCCATTCTTCATCCTCTTCAATGCCCTTCTCACTTCACCCTTACTGATCTTTGCTACTTCCTGCTCCTCAATGGTCACCTCTTCTACTCTTTGTTCTCTCTCATTTTCCTCATTCATCAGCTCTTCAAAGTACTCTTTCCATCTTCCCAGGACACTTCTGTCATCAGTCAATACATTTCCCTCTCTGCCCTTTATCAATCTAACTTGCTGCACGTCCTTCCCATCTGTTTCTCTGCTGTGCCAACCTGTATTGATCATTTTCTCCCTCTTTACTGTCCAACCTTTCATACAAGTCATCATACGCCCTCTGTTTGGCATTAGCCACTGCTTCTTTCGCCTTACGCTGTGTCTCCCTGTACTCCTGTTTACTCTCTTCGGTCCTCTCAATGTCTCACTTCTTCTTAGCTAACCTCTTCCTTTGTACACACTCCTGCACTTCCTCATTCCACCACCAAGTCTCCTTGTCTACTTTCCTTCCAGAGGACACACCAAGTACTCTCCTACCTGTGTCCCTGATCACATTTGCTGTGGTTGTCCAGTCATTTGGAAGCACTTCCTGGCCACCCAAAGCCTGTTTCAACTCCTCTTTGAAGACAACACAACACTCTTCCTTTTTCAACTTCCACCACTTTGTCTTCTGCTCTGCCTTTGCCTTCTTCACCTTCCTCACCATCAGCATCATCCTGCACACCACCATCCTACCTGTGTGCTCCTACCTCTGTTTTTATAAGTCACCCTATGCTCCTGTTTCTTCTGAAAGAAAGTATTCACCACAGTCATTTCCATCATTTTTGCAAAATCTATCAACATCTGTCCTTCTGCGTTCCTGTCCTGGATACCAAACCTGCCCATCACTTCCTCGTCCCCTCTGTTGCCTGCACCAACATGCCCATTGAAGTCTGCACCAATGACCACTCTTTCACCTCTGGGGGTACTCTGCATCACTTCATCTAACTCACTCCAGAATCTCTCCTTCTCTTCTAGCTCACATTCTGCCTGTGGGGCATAAGCACTAACAACATTGAGCATTACACCTTCAATTTCTAACTTGAGACTCATCACTCTGTCTGACACTCTTTTCACTTTTAGAACATTCCTGACAAACCCCTCCTTCAAGATGACTCCTACTCCATTTCTCTTCCCATCCACACCATGATTAAAATAGCTTAAACCCTGCTCCTAAACTTTTAGCTTTGCTACCTTTCCACCTGGTCTCCTGAACACACAGTATGTCCACCTTCCTCCTCTGCAGCCACCTTCCTCCTCTGCATCCACCTTCCTCCTCTGCATCCACCTTCCTCCTCTGCATCCACCTTCCTCCTCTGCATCCACCTTCCTCCTCTGCATCCACCTTCCTCCTCTGCATCCACCTTCCTCCTCTGCATCCACCTTCCACTGAACGCCACTTCCACTGAACGCCAATTGACCAGACATGAAGCTAAATGGGAGGTGATGATTCCTGAGTAGCACATCGACAGGGTGCGTTTCTATCAACTTGGAGATCCTAAGTTCGAATCCATGCAGCCATCCATAACTAGGAATCCATGGGCGCTATTGGCCTAGCGGTCACGCTCACTTCCTTGTTAATCACAGTGATCAACAGCCAATCATGGAGGAAGGTTAACACTTTTCTCTTCAAGTGTGTTAAGCTTACAACAGATATGCATGCAAAAAACCTATTGAGAGAGGTCTAACATCATTGCAAATGACCAGCATTGCATATCCCAGGGGGCTGGGGGTGATCATGTGATAGAGTGGGCAATATTTTATTTATTTATTTATTTTTTTAAATTTCCACCTTACCCTGTTAACAAAAAAAAGACCAACACCCCAGGGTTGTGGTGAGGGTCATTATGTGACAGTATCAAGAGCATGGTTATGGTACAGGGTTTCTTATATAACACAAAATTCAAGTTACATGTTGAGGTGTTTTTTTCAGCATATAATATTCATGCTCACATTCACTCCTAAATTTCACATAAAGTTTACAAATCAAAAATATGATGATGTTGGTCTCTAATGAAACAAGTATAAACATTAGAAAGTGTTTTAAGTTTGCTGCTCTACTGCTGCAAACAAATTGTGATACTTCATCCAGTTACTATAAAACTTCTGAAGGTTGCCATTACTGAAAGCTATGCCTTTTTCAATTTTGTATCTTGTATACAATTCTTTGGAAAATCTGAGCATATTTGGATTGGTATTTCGAAATTTGTATTTATATCTGAAAAATTTGGCAAACAATAAAATGAAATCAAATACTTTGTCAGTTATTGTATTTTCTTTAACTCCAAATAGTACTAATGAAGCACTAAGGTTTAAATTGCAGACGTGTGCACATTTATCAATCCAGGAGGAAAACTCCTTCCAAAAGTTTTGTGTAATATTACGAGTAGGCAATATTTAAGGGATAGAAAATGGATATGTCTAAAATTAAGATACAAAACAGAGAAAATAAATAATTTTTAAAAGGTTGAGGAGTTTAATCGCAGAACAAAATAATGATCATTTGATTTTATTTATTTTTGGAAATTGTTCGTGGAAAAATATGAGTCTTCTAGAGCAGACTTGAGTCACCCGCATTACAAATTTCCACAAGCTATGAAAAATCTAAACTCTAGTAAAATTGATTACATAAAAAAAATTATAGAAGGAGCAAATAACATTTTGCTACAAAAGTTCTGTGAAAGCTTCCTAAAATTCCATTCACAAATGTTGGCAGAGATGTAAATTAGTGATGGGCTTTGTTATTGGAAAGCCCAAAAATGTATGTTATACAAAAATAAAACATGTCATACACAATAATGAAGTGTAAATAAGTTAACTTGTTGAGGAGCAGAAACAAGTGTGTAGACTGTGTCACTCTAGTTTGGTTGCAGGAGGCACAAGAAGCGAACACCTTATTTTCATTCTGGTTTTTCAGTATCTTTTCAGCGCACAGCTGAACTCTATGAGTCTTAAGGTAATAAATATAATTAGTAAACTTTACTACATGCAAAACTTTCAAGAACACAAACTGCCTGCCTGTGTGTGTGTGTGTGCGCGCATGCTCTAACCTGCCCTTGACGGTTTGCTGGTCGTTGTCCTCCATGATGAATTTGCATATGTTTTTCTAGGACCAGCTTACTGCTAAAACTCTTTTTTCTCCCAGTGCATAACCTAAAACCATAACACACACATTAAAGGTCGCCAAAAACAATTCTCCAAGCAAATAAAAAGGTCAGGTTATATGAAACCATTACAGAATGACTCGGAACTAAATGATTCTTCAGTGGCAAGCTTTAGCCTGATTCTAAACAGAGAGAGTCTCCAGCCTCTGAACTTACTGGCAGTACAAAGACCTTTTAATGCCTTTATGTTTGACCCGGAAGTGGCGTCTCAAACTTGATGAAGAAGAGAAGGAGCCTTCACATTGATTGCAAGGGAACTGCTTCAAGTCCTGAAGATCACAACATTAAACAAACAACAATTAAGTATGCAACCTTGTCGGGCATCATACACATTCAAACGGATTTGCCACTGACCTTTCTATGCCGTTCGGACATGTGAGCGATGTAGCTCTCCTTGTCTGTGTAGCTCGTCTGACACTCTGAACAGCTCCAGCCCTGAACATTGGAAGCAACAGTGCTCTTTTTCCTTTGTGGAGCTCCCTCTCCATCCTCATCCTCCTCTTTTCGCCACTCCTCGCCATCAGAGCTCTCCATCTTCATTGAGCTTTTCTGGGTCAGATAAGCTGCTGCCTTCCTGTGTGAAGCCTGAACACAAGTTCACGACAGTCAAGTTTATTATTTAGAAGTACTGTATATGACTCCGGCACTTCGTCTCGTTTATTTCCTGAAAATAGTTTCTTTTGTGCATATAAAGCATTCATATGATGTCATAGAATTTGAAAATTGCAATCATTTCCAGTTGAAACTATAATTTAAATGATAATTTTGAATATTATATTCATTGTTCAGCATATGACAAATTTGGACCCAACAATATATTCCAATCTCTACCTATATTGTTTCCAACCCTGAGGTCAAATATTTCACACACAGACAAAGAAGTCATCCACCATATCACCATATACGGAAAAGAGCATATGGTCACACTGAAGAAAATGGCTACAGATATTTAGAAAACCTGAAACAGCATAGAAATCCCTCTTTATTGTGATCTTCACTGTTGTGTTATCTGAATTATTCAGTTATTGTTGTTTAGGGAATACGAAACCTCTATCCAATTTCTGACTGAAAGGTGCTTGTGGTTAAAGTCCTCAGCATGGAAAAGACATGAGCGTGTGAAGGGACACTGTTGTTGTTCTCTCTAAAAGAAGGGCAGTTTCCTGGCATAGATCAATTAAAATTGTACTGAGCAAGCAAACTAGACTGAGCAGCCAATTATCACAAAGATGCTCTTATGCTACTTAAAAACACACATGCTCTGTGAGTCAAATCCACAATAAAAAACTCATGGAAAAATAGTAGATGTGCCTTTCGAAGACTTTAAATTCATCGGTATCACCCATCATTTCTCTTAAGTTTACAAATTCTTCCCCCCCCCCCCATAGCGTATGGTTTCCTCCCACAGTTCAAAGACATACAAATTAGCCATTAGGTGGCTGTTCCAATCCCCCAGATGTGTGAGGGTTGAACTCACACGAGTTGCCCCACAATGGCAAACTGTTCAGAGTTTTACCGAGTGTTGGCGGAGAGAGGCACCAGCCTCTGGCATTTATAAGTTAAACTGAAGCTCAATATAATACATATAGATGTGATTACACTTTGAACGGGGCAGTGATGGTCTAGTGGTATAGGGCGCTGGATCGCTGATCCAAAGGTTGGGGGTTCGAGTCCCACTCTCCACAGGGTTGTCACTGTCCCCCCCAGTGCAGCTAACTGGGTTATCAAAGGCGGGCCATGTCTCTCACTGTCTATGGTGAGAGGCATGTAAAAGAACCATTGCTGACTTTCGTAAGGAGTAGGCTGCAAAGTCGTCAGCGTGTTTCTATCCCTTGCTAAAAGGGTTGTGACAGGAAGGGCATCCGACGTAAAAACCTCTGCCAAATCAAATGTGCGAATCAGATGATTCGCTGTGGCGACTCCCGAGTGAAAGGGAAAAAGCCGAAAGGAAGACAGACAGATGTGATTACACTTTGACATAAGCATGATATTGAGTGCTGTAGTTGTACATATAGACACACAAACAACCTGCTAAATCCTGTTCTCTGAATAAAAACAGAGTAATGGACCTACTTTGCATAAGTATAGTTGATAAATGAGAGGATTCATTTTCCTGCACTTTTTAGCCTTTGAACCTGCCCCCCACATTTCTGACACTTTAGTGAATTAGCAGTCTATTCTTTATAAACTCTATAGACTGTTCTTTACAACGCTCATGTTAATCTGTGTTTTTTTTTTTACCAATTCACACATGTAGAACTCAGCCCATGAGTCATGAATGCATTGTAACTAGCCATGTCTACATTGATAAGTGCACTCTCTAACTAGTCTATCCTGTATAAACTACATGAAGAATTTTCTTTGAACTGACCTATATTGCCTCACCACAATAAATGTGTATAAAAGTCTGAGACATCATAACAGAAAAGTGAGATGCTGTATGTATTGGTCTGCTCTTTCTCCAAAATCCTGAAAATTAGGTCAAATCTGAATGGGGACTGGGTGCTAAAATAAAGCATGAGGGAATTTCTTTTGTCTGGTTGTACAGAAGTGCAATTAAACCCTCCTCTTAATAGCGTAGACAAAATCAAAAGATAAATCCTACCAACTATGTGTCTGTTAGAGCAAGAAAAGTACAACGGATGAGTTTCTGTGTGAATGCATTACCGATGTTCTTTCATGGCAACCACCATCTTGTGCATCTTATAACCAAATCAATAACATTAATACAGCAACCAGTTTATTTCCCACTACACTGCGTGAATGATGACCTCAAATTCAAACCTATAAAGCACCCTACATAAACACCTTGGGTGCCATCTATAGAGCTAGCTATCTGCAGAAATTTAAGAAAAAAAAAACAAAGATCCATATGAAACAAAACTGATGAGCAGCCCACACATGTCAACGGCTACCCAAACATCTCCCATCCTGACAGAGTAAATTAACTTGAACAGTCTAAGAGCTAGGGATGTCATTGACAATCAGAATATCGCCGATATAATTGTTGATCGATAATCGATACCTATAAAAGGGATATCAATACTTCTAACGTTATAGCTTCCTGTGTTCATGACAGCATCTGTAGTAAATGCCATTTTCAATGACACCCCTAGTAAATGGTAAGTCCCGCCTCTCTGTATGGTAAATGGTACGTCCCTGCTTCTAGTGTGCCGTCAGAGCACATGTTCTCAACAGCAGGGAACATTTTGAACAAGAAGAGACACTTATGACCGGATAATGCAGATATGTGCATCTTCTTGCATCATAATTATGAATTGTAAAAATGCATATCTTAAACTTTTCAATTGACAAGTGTTTGTAGAATAGAAACAACTTGCTTGAAATTAACTAGTAAACAAGTGCTTATAGATTTGTTAAATACAAAAAGGTGTCAATTAAAATCTTGTCGGTGGAAAACAATTTCCTGCCTTTTATTTCAGATTTGGCTTTAGTAATTGGTCACTTTATTATAAATTATTCAATGCATTATACAAACTACTGTAAAATATCTTCATCTGTTCTATTTAATGCATTTATGGAACAGTACAGCAATATTCTAATGTATCGATACATCGGATAATTTTTTTATCACTATGTCTTCCTTTCGGGTTTTTCCCTTTTACTCGGGAGTCGTCACAGCGAATCATCTGATTCGTACATTTGATTTGGCAGAGGTTTTTACGTCAGATGCCCTTCCTGTCACAACCCTTTAGCAAGGGACAGAAAGACGCTGACGACTTTGCAGCCTACATTTTTTTATCATTATATCGATACCAATACAGACACCCCCACGACTTACGTTTTTAATTGGTTCCGGACGGCCGAACACAAGATGAAAGTGAACGCAAGTTGTTACAGTGACGTATGACGCTCATACTGTACTATACATCCATAAATACCATTACCGTATCTCATAAAACACCCCTAAATCAATTTTTATAAACATAACATTTTAAAATAATATCAACATTAATTTCAAATAAGTCACTTATACCGAGTTACTTTACATGAAGTACAAAACAGCCAATCAACGCTTACAATATATGAGACGCTCAATACCGAAAGTAGTGTACTTGCAAAAGTAGTGTACTTGCTGTGGGTTAGACAGACTTCTGGCCTTCAAGTGCACAAGGGTGCCGTTGAACTCATTTAGAACACAGCCTGCACTAATGTGAATCCCAGCAAAGCGGAGAGGTCTTTCTTTTGTGTAAGTAAGTAAACTTTATTCAAGAGATGCATACAAAGAACAAGTACAAATCCTAATGAATATTAATATAAAAAATAAGTATACACTCTTAGGATTCTGCTAAAAGATAATAAATATCTGTAATCGTTCTGTAATTTGTGCATTTGGGTTTTCATTCATATTACAACTCTGTTTGCTTAACTGAGCATGCATTAGATTGTGCCCTCCCATTGGCTAGGAGAGATGACGCAGCTCCCTCCCATTGGCTATCTCCCAACATCCAGCCCGCTGGCCTCCCATTGGCTAGGAGGGATGAAGCAGCTCCCTCCCATTGGCTATTATGGAGCACCCATAATGCTTTTCGTGTAAAGAACAGCGTTATTGTTTCATGAGTTTGAGTGTGCTCATTTCAACTTTATCTTTTGGCTCAGGCTTTTAACCTTGCATAAACATTTGTAAGATTATAACTAATAAGCAAAATACTGCCTCTTTTTTTTGCATGGATTGGCGTGATTTGTACTGTATAGCCCCACATATATGTAACACAGCTATACTGTAGTTTGTTTACAGTTGAATGACTTGGACTACTCATAAGATGGCGAGAGCAGGGAATTTGCGAGGTGCATGATGTCAGGGGAAACCCATCAATTTGCACTGCATGGTTCTCGAAGACGGCTCGATTAATCCTAATCAGTTAACATGGATATGAAATAAATAAATACATTTCAGAAAACAGAAATAAGAGCCAAACCTTCACATGTTCCAGGAGAGATATCCTCTGTGTAAACAGCTTGTGGCAATCCGGACATTTAAACACATTCACCTTCTGCGTCGCTAGATGAGTGTCAAAATGGACATTGAGCAGGGCTTTCTGAGTAAAAACAGTCCTGCACATCACACATTTATATATCTCCCTGTTAAAAAGAATTAATAACAAAAATTATTGCATGACTAAACAGAATAAATCTCAAAAATATTTATTTTCTTTTTACAGTAAAAACACACTTTGATTGCTTGGCTTGTTCTGAGAGCTGAAGGTGCTGGGTGGTACAGTGAGTATCAGCACTGGAAGCAGATTTAAAGGCCATGGGGCATGAGGGGCATTTATGGAAGACTTCAGAATGAGCTGTGTGCATGTGATTCTTCACTGCGTTCAGACCGTTCACACCTCCAAACACCAGCTGACAACAGGGACACCTGAACACAGACAGAGAGAGAGAGATCATGATAAACTTATGAGATTGTCTGGAAACAGAAGTACTAGTCCTTCTCAAAAAATTAGCATATTGTGATGAAGTTCATTATTTTCTGTAATGTACTGATAAAAATTAAACTTTCATATATTTTAGATTTATTGCACACCAACTGAAACATTTCAGGTCTTTTATTGTTTTAATACTGATGATTTTGTCATACAGCTCATGAAAACCCAAAATTCCAATCTAAAAAAAAATTAGCATATCATGTTCAGGTAGTCTAAATGAGCTATTAACCTAATCATCTGAATCAACAAATTAATTCTAAACACCTGCAAAAGATTCCTGAGGCTTTTAAAAACTCCCAGCCCGGTTCATTACTCAAAACCGCAATCATGGGTAAGACTGTCGACCTGACTGCTGTCCAGAAGGCCATCATTGACACCCTCAAGCAAGAGGGTAAGATACAGAAAGAAATCTCTGCGCGAATAGGCAGTTCCCAGAGTGCTGTATCAAGGCACCTCAGTGGGACGTCTGTGGGAAGGAAAAAGTGTGGCAGAAAACGCTGCACAACCAGAAGAGGTGACCGGACCAGACCGGACGGAGGAAGACTGTGGAGGAGGGCAGATTCCAGACCTTGGGGGGACCTGTGGAAGCAGTGGACTGAGTCTGGAGTCGAAACCAGAAATACCCTTTTGAACCAGAAAAAATGTTTTGAACCAGAAACAGCGGCAGAATCGCCTGACCTGGGATACAGAAAAGCAGCACTGGACTGTTGCTCAGTGGTCCAAAGTACTTTTTTCAGATGAAAGCAAATTTTGCATGTCATTCGGAAATCAAGGTGCCAGAGTCTGGAAGAAGACTGGGGAGAAGGAAATGCCAAAATGCCTGAAGTCCAGTGTCAAGTACCCACAGTCAGTGATGGTCTGGGGTGCCATGTCAGCTGCTGGTGTTGGTCCACTGTGTTTTATCAAGGGCAGGGTCAATGCAGCTAGCTATCAGGAGATTTTGGAGCACTTCATGCTTCCATCTGCTGAAAAGCTTTATGGAGATGAAGATTTCATTTTTCAGCACGACCTGGCACCTGCTCACAGTGCCAAAACCACTGCTAAATGGTTTACTGACCATGGTATTACTGTGCTCAATTGGCCTGCCAACTCTCCTGACCTGAACCCCATAGAGAATCTGTGGGATATTGTGAAGAGAAAGTTGAGACACCAGACCCAACACTGTGGATGAGCTTAAGGCCGCTATCGAAGCATCCTGGGCCTCCATAACACCTCAGCGAATGATTCAAACGTTTGATTTGGCATAGGTTTTTACGTCGGATGGCCTTTAGCAAGGGACAGAAACACGCTGACGGCTTTGCAGCTAGTCTTGTCGAAAGTCAGCAATGGTTCTTTTACATGCCTCTCACCATAGACAGTGAGAGACATGGCCCACCTTTGATAACCCAGTTAGCTGCACTGGGGGGGGGGGGTCCATTGACAACCTTGTGGAGAGTGGGACTCGAACCCCTAACCTCAGGATCAGCGATCCAGCACCCTATACCACTAGACCACCATTGCCCCAGTGTGCCCATATGCCAGTGCTTCTCAAATAGTGGGGCGCGGTATGATGCCGGGGGGGCACAGTGTGATGCCGGGGGTGAGCACGTATGAGAATTAAGTGTAATTGCACCTCCACTCGACTGGTTGGCAGTGGTACTCTCATTGCTCATGCAAAAAACCACTACACCAGACTGCGACAAACGCTAAGAAATGCAGTAAACAACCCCTCAAGAAACAACACAAAATTTCTAAAAGGAATGAAGAGAAAGGTGGAGAAAGACGGGAAACATTAATACATAAATAAGTTGAATGAGTAATTATTCCAGGCACATTGGTGCACTTTAAATGTTTCAGGGATTCCAGCGAGGTTTAGAAAAATAGCGGAAATGGGTTCAGAAATAGAGGAATTGAAATATTTCAGCTGGGGGTCAAGGGGGCATATATATATTTATAAATAATTATCACTCTGGCGAATAAAAATAGCAGAATTCCGCTAAATAGTCGAGTAAAAATAGCGGATATAGCAAAGATCTGGGATCCCAGATCTTTTCTATTACAGATTAAAAAACAATTTTAATGAAGTTTTTCTTTGTTGCAAGTTGAACTATATTTCTTTTTTGCTTTTAATAAAGATACAATGTTATGCAGAGGTGTACTAATGATTGTATAGACAAATAATGCTATTTATAGTCGCTCGCGCTGCATGAAATGTTTTTTTCTTCCTGGGGGGGTCGCCACAGAAAATTGAGAAGCACTATACATGCTCAAAAGACGGTGCCAAATGGGCATTTTGGGCAAAATTGACCAGATAAGGGTTAATACTGGGCCACTCTCAATGAAGATATAGAGAAACTCTTGGCTTCTCCAGAAAGCCCTTTTGTGGGTCCTATCACACTGGCAAATTTCATTTGGCAAATCATGAGGCATGTTCCTTAAAACTCAACAAGAACATTTTTGGCTTAAAGTGCAGTAAGTTTCAACTGACAAGAAGTCCAGTATGTAAATGAGCGCTCTATTCACCAACACTGGTGGTCTTAAATGCTGTCCAACAAAGCATCTAAGGAAACGTGAACACCTCAAAAGACTGAATCAATGGATACGACGACCAACTTGATTTCTTTGCAGATGATGTCACCTGGAACAAGTCGACTGATACCAATATCTTGGTAATTACATTCCCAAAGAACTTACAATAAATTGAAAGATTAGCGTATGGATTCAAAGTGCATATTGTGCTGTCAAACCTCTGCAGAAAAGCATTTTTTTCTACAAAGGTCTGAGTACAGTGACAAAAACAAAAGTCTAGACTCAGTGTGCTGCTTCCCTTCTTTTTTATGCCAAAGAAACATGCAGCCCCTCATTGCAGACACTGTGAAGCCATCAAGACCCATTGAGGCATATCACTGAAGATCTATACTGTGAATCAAACAAGATCACTTTGTCACAAATACAGGGATCCCTCGCTACTTCAATTCATGTGGCTTCAGTGCATCGCGTTTTTTTTTTTAATTCATCAAATTAAAAAATAAGGAAATTAATGAAGAATTGTGGAAAAGGTGAAGGAAAATGCCACAAAAACAAGGCCAATTATGCAAAAACAATCAAAAACAAAAGATAACAAAACCCCCATCAAAACTACTTACACAGATGTGCGTGCACACACTCGGATGCACACCGCACATAAAAATGTGTGTTTATATTTTATTTACATCTTATGCATTATTTTTGAATGTTTAATTGTTATAATAAGCATTCATAGCATTTAATATGTATTCATTGATATTATATACACATGTACATGTACGTATACATCAGTCTGGGTGGGGGTCGATCCTACTTCGCGGGGGATCTCCGTCCCAATTAACCGCGGAAAGTGAGGGATCCCTGTAATGAAGTCTTCAAGAAGGAAGACAGTAATCAAAGTGGTCAGAAATCATCTCTGTGAGGTGAGCAGTTTCTCAAAATGATGTCACATATTGTTGGGCGGAGTTGATGCCTCTTGTGAAGACAATGAAACACCTTTTAATGACTCTAAGGATGAGAATACTGCCAGAAGATCCAAAGTGGCTTACGTATGCAATGTTTTGCCAACAAAGCTTTCCTGTCACAAGTTGGTTTAAAAACAAAACTTTAATTTTTCAGCAATTTCAGTGCTTCTTGTTTTGTGTAGCTCAGTTATGGCCGATAATGAATTATGCTGCACGGGGTCAGTGACATAGCAAGTCAATCCAACCAATTCATGTCACTACCAGGATGGAAGTCAACATGTCTCTGAGCACGTCTTGAGTCATAAAACTTGCTCATGTATAAAATAGGGCATGGATTGCTGTTGCCAGAATCAGCTGATGTTATTCATTTTAAATTCTCCACAAGTATCCTTTCACCCTACTTGGATCATGTCACAGCTGGAGCCACTGCCTATCTCAGTAGACTCTGAACAGCTTGCCGGTCCATCACAGGGCCAATACACACAACCATCCACACTTATGGTGGGAATTTGGAACAGCCAATTTGCATGTCTTCGGACCGTGAGAGGAAACCAGAGTACAAAGAGAAAACCCGTGCAGAACAGGGAGAATATACACACATTATCACCCTTGCCAAGCCTGGGACGTAAACCCGGGACCTTCTTACTGTGAGGCAGACGTGCCACCCACCATCAAATGAAAATATGAGATAATTGTAACTTTACCTCTTTAGACCCCACTGTCTTTGAACAAGGACATTTTATCCCAACTATATCGCACAAGTATCTGAGTAAGATCCTCATATGAAGATCTTTGGCTGTTGGGTTCTGACAAACTACTTCCTGTTTGAAGATAATCATCAAGCTCTATGTTCATGGTAGGTAACAGGAATAAAATCGGCATGAAGACATTACAAAACACAATTATGGTTTGGGTTTCAGGATATTCATTTAAGCATTTAATACTTCGATAAATTTAACAACAACAACTTGTGGTAGATTGTAACTGAATGACTTCATTTTAACCTTGACATTGTACCTATTCTTATTTTCACAATAACCGGGACAGTACAACCCCCACACCCACACGTTTTTACAGATATAGACTCAGAGTTAAAACCTATGTCACCAACTCGGACCATATTTCCTTTTTCGTCCTTTATTTGTTTATAATCGCTCATGTCCGACACCTCTGAATCATAGTTCTTTGTTTTTTGCATAATGTTTACATGAAGCTTTGGTTTTGCCCTTACCCCGTCCTTAGTATCTGTTCTGAGTGACTTGTTGATAGTGCTAGAGAACAGAAGGTCATGAGGAAATGACTGTTGAAAGCTGTTAAAATATCAGCAAGAACAGGAACCTTTTGCACGTGTTCCACAATATAAAACAACTATAATTCATTCATTCCAAGCTTATAGTATAGAGATTTAAAAAGTACAAATAGGTACAAATAGTTGACAAACATGCTCTGCAATGTTTATAAATTGTGTATGTTTGTAAATTGGTATAATTACCATACAAAGGAATTCAACGTGCAGTTAATTCATTAACAGAAACTGGGCCACATTGCACCAACTACTGTTTACCTTTTTGTACCATCATAGCAATTTTTTTTACCTTACAAGAGATGAATGACATTAGTACTGTTGGAGTCACATAATACACAAGTTACTATGGTAATAAGTACTAAATGGTAATGTGGGATTTGTGTCCGAAACAGAACCATAAGATTTAAAAGGCTTAAAATATTTCAATTACATAAATTAAAATTAAACAAGGAAAGAAAATCATATTATAATTTCAAATATTATTCTACAATCATGAGCATAATCCAAATAAGTTAAATCCTAACAGGTGCATCAGCATCCACCAACTTTTTAAAATACACTGGTGATTAACTTTGATTTGTGTACGCGTACCTGTATCCCAGCTGACGTGTGTAATGTAGACAGGCTCGGCGTACATGCGTGTTAAGACTATGTGACTGACAGACGAATCCGCATTCGGGACAGACGAGAGGGTGGAGCTTCCGATGGAGTCGCTGATGGGCAGCACCACTACAGGCATTCCACAGAGGCATCGGAGGAGAGCACTGCATACAACACTACACATACACACACACACACACACACACACACACACACCGAGATCCAGGGATTGCTAGGAATACACCCATTACATAACGTGTCTGGTTTTCAAACCTGATGACAGAGCAAAATTCTCATATCAATGTTATTACTCACTTTGTCTATTCCTCCCGGATCTGAGTCCTGGAAGTGAGAGACTAGTTTTTCTTTGGAGCCAAATGAATTCTTACACTCTGGGCACCTGCAAACAGAAGCAGCAGATGCTAATGGGCCTTCACGTATAAAGAAGAAAAAAAATTTAAATAACAGGTGCAGAAATGGTGCTCTTTTCGCAGTTCCTGACTGCAGAAATGAAGGTTTATTTGCATGTTTATGAGCCCGCTTCTTATCGAAGGCCGGGATGAACTACATTTTATTCCAGGTCCAAATATAGAATCAATTATAAAATCGTTTAAAGTACATAAATATAATTATACTTTTAAGAAATTATTCTTTTACCTAGTACCGAAATAATGAATACAATTATTCAGCAAATTTAAGAATAGAATGATTTTATTGTACTTTTAAAAACACAAAAAACAGCCATTTCTTTTACAACATACAGTACATTTTAAGCCTGGATTTGAAACTTTGCTTTTAAATATGACTGTACAAATTCATATTAAGAAAGTAGATCTATAAATTAATCTCCAAGTTCTCTATATAAATAAAATTAGAAATAGAATAAACCACCATAGTATATACAGAGCATTCTTAGGTCTATAAAACAATCTTCTTGCTTTAACTACACTTGCTGAAATCACTCAGGATTCATTCAAGCCAATAAATATATTCCAGGTCATTGTGCTGTGTTATTACCGATTATCAAAGGATGCAGGCAAAGAAGACGAGGCCAGCAGAGATGATGAGAGTATACCTGTAAATATGATTAATAAAAAAAAAAATTACTAAATGGTGAACAATCCATTTTTTAAAACATTTCTCCTGGCAGGTGCTCTTTCTAGCCCTCTCACTATTTTCTCTCTAACCTGCTACATAATCCTCACTGATCATTCGAAAGTTAATCTGCTGCATCACAGGACTGTGTAACACTCTCTGAGGAAAGCATTTACTAACCTTCTTTCACAGTTATGAGCTCCCAGCTCACAGGCACCTCGTTTTAACCAATTAGCTAATGACAGTCATTGCAGTCCCTGACAACAAGACAAACACTTTTGCAGCTTCCCTGAGAAATATGTTATTCATGATCTAACACTGATTCAGAGAGCAGCAAGTGCCTGCATAGTCTATCCCTCCGCATATGTGTTTTGATAAAGTATTAAAGTCAACTTTTTATTCATACATGACAGACTATTTTACTAACTTACCTACAGGTACGGTATCCTGTTGGCCAACCATCTGATCCACACTAATGGGTTTCATGACAAGATGTGAGCACTGCATGACCAGTCCTTTTTCCTTGTGTTCACGTGCGTGCAACAACAGGCTGCACTTATTAAAGAAAGCCAGCCGCTTTGTGCAAAGGTTACATGTCACCTCAATGCGCAAGGAGCGCCTATCATAGTGGCGAGCCAGGCTGCGCTCCAAAGCAAATGTATCCCCACACTCCAAGCAACGATAACCTGAAGCAGGAATGCCAAGCCCCCACTCTGGACGAGGCAGAGTGGAGAGGTCTGGCTGGTAGCTGGGCAGAAGGTTCTTACTGTTGAGGATCTTGTTGAAGGACTCCAGCAAGCTTGACTGGCTGCGGGAGATCACAGCTCCAGGACTATTGACAACTGTTGCCGGCTTGGTGGAAGGTACAGCAAGTGTTTTCTGACCAATTGAGCATATATTGATGGAAGAGGGGGATGGGGATAAAGATGAAACAGATGGTGAAGTGGAGGTCCTTGTGACACTGGAGGCCACTTTTTGTGCCTTGCTGGCTGCAAACAACATGGCGGAGCTGGCATCCTGTAAAGTTGATACAGGAAGTATTCTAGTCTTTGAGCCTTGGGGATGGTCTGACATGGCTGTTGCAGGTCTCTTAGGCCTGTTGGCTCCCTTACGACCCCCTACTGGAACTTTAGGCCCATCTGTGCCCTTGGACATACCTGCTGCAGCTCCTTTAGCAGCTACTCTGGTAACAGTGCGTGTAATGTTGCCTGTGGAGGTTTTAACGGTTTTGATTCGAACTTTAAGAGGTCTGGAAGGTGCTGCAATAGAATGGGATATGTTTTCAGTAGATGCTACTGAGACTTGGTCCAACAATTTCACTTCTGCTTTTATTCTGTTTTCTTCACCATCACACTTACTGTGATCCTGTGCATTCTTCACATTCTCCACGTGCTCCTCCTTACCTGAAACCTCCACGGTTTTGTCAAGCACAGGTTCTTTTTCACCTAACTCCAGTTCAGGTGTCGATGATAAGCTTTTCCATTGCGGACCTGTTGGAATTTCTGGTTCAGGACTCTCAGGAGAGTCTCTGTCCTCAATAATATGCTCTGGGTATATCTCTGGCATGGATGGGTGGCTCTTTTCAGGGATGTTGTTGCTCTGTGAGGACATCTGTTGGGACACCAAGGAAGTTGGATGTGGAGAAATAGATGTAGCTGTCGCTCCAGTTTCAGTGTTACTTATAGGCAAAGGTGGAGAGGAAGGAGGAGGAGGAGGAGGGGAAGGAGGCTGAAGCTCACCAAATGACCGAGGTCGGCTTGGAAATTGCAGAGGTGAAGACATATGTATGTCTGGACTCTCTTGGATCATGAGTGGAGGACTTCCAAGGTCTGGTTCTGATTCTTCGTCTTCAGATAATGCTTGATTGCGTTCTGTGATTGAGCTGTTGATTCCATGCTGAGGTTGAGGTGCGAAAGCAGATTCTGACTGTTCGACTTCATGTTCATCTGCTTTGGAAGGTGATGGGCTGATGAAATTGCTACAGGAGGTGGATGGAGCAGAGGCAGGTAAAGGCATGTGTGGTGAAAAGCTGGCAGAGGGGTTAGAAGGACCATCACCCTGGTGGCTCTCATCACCTTCCCTGGCTATTTTAGGAGAACAGGGGGACCACAGATGGTCTTTTGGTTGCATTTGAGATGGATTGGAGAGCAAGGAGTGTTCAACAACAACTCCTGGAACAGCCTTGAATCCATTGTGAATGAGCGGGTCCATTGGCATCAGGCTGTGTGCAACCTGGGGAGACAACTGGCCTCCAGCTCTACTTCTGTCACCTTCATCTAGAACATCACTAATATGCGTCTCTGGGTTTTCTTCCTCATCCATCCTATTTTCAAATACATCAGTATATATGCTGTTCTTTACGATAACACTAACTACAGAGGGGTCATGAGAGGTTTCACGGATTTCAGACGGTTCAATAGATCTTTGATTTGGATCGTCATTTCTGTCTTTGGTACCACTGCCACTGGATTCATTGTGGTTCGCGTCAGGATCCCCTGACTCAGACTGAATTGCCTCTTTAGCATCAATATCTGGAATATCAAATGCTGCTAAAAGGTCATCAAAATCTGGCGTCTTCATGTCACCCATCCCTGTCTGACCAAGAGATGCCTACAGACGGAAAATAAGGAACACCGTCATCTTAATTACGAATGTAAACAAGACACTTAAACACATGAAAAGTTTTTGGTATGACACTTGCTCGGATAGTTTTATCTACACGTAAAGTTTAACCATTAACTAAGAAATTAAACCGAAAGGTTTGCTCCCAGGAAGTATCCACATGAGATGCTAACTTGTTAGCTAGTTCCTTTCACGTCCGTGAAGTACAAACTAACATTAATTTCACAGCAGAACAACTTTCTCAGCCTCGCAACATTTCGTAACTGTACATACAAGTCACTTTTCCGTCTTAAAGTAGATTGGGTTCGCTTGTATTCCGCTCATAACTTTGACAGCTTTGGGCGGACAGATGCTTTGCTGCTAAACCATGACTCCGAGCACGAGCGCTGACGTCGGTGTAATCGCAAACGGATATATAGGGGACTATTTGGAGGGTGTAAAAGACCCTACTTAGTGTCCGATTCAGTGCACCTACATAGTACATATGGGCATCTACAGGACTCAGACTCGCACTGCTAAAGTAGACATAGTTCCTGCAAGGTAAACACTACAGCAATAGCTTAGTTGTGAAAACCAAAACCAAACCGAGGTTTATTAAATATTCAGACTGCCTTTCCGAATTTAAAAATTCAGATTTGGGCTGGAAATTATTCTTGCAACAAGTTGAGCTAACTAGGACTAGCTTATTCGGCTAGTTTGTGCTAGCTTCATCAACTAAGCTAGCTTTCTCGATTGGTATGTGAAGTTGAAACCAAACTAAATTACATACCCCGCACAGTTTGACTACAAGGTTATAATTTTAATCGTGAATCGTTACATGTAGAATGGCAGTGATATAAAACTGCACCAAAAGTTTTTTATGAAGTCCGGTTCAAAAAGAGGAAAAGTTTGTTTTGTACTTTACCTTCTCGAACTGTTCCTGGCTTCTGCCAGTCAGGGCGGCGCGTCACGTTTGTGTCATCAGCTCCAGGCGTGGTCTTTCACCCAAACATGTACTGAGGAGACAGTGCATTCAGAATAAATGACCTGGGATTAAACCAAGATACAACTAAATAAATAGGAATTCAGGTCTCTTGTTAGCTTGGTGTATGGAATGGGTCTTTTTATGAAAAAAAAAAAAAAGGTTATAATGTGGACCTGTTTATGGTGTGCGAGCGGGCAACTACAGATAATCATACGGATTCATTCTCACGCATGTATTTATAAAGATTCAATTTTTTTATTTACCATTTGTGCTTTGACACACATAGGAATTCTTGTGCGGTCGTGCAAAGAGTCAAATTATTAAAAAAAAAACAGGAAGGCTCAAATCAGCAAAAAACATACATCTATAGAATAAATACTTAAATTCTATGTAAAAGGGACCTTACACAGGCCCAGTAAACAACAACAACAACAACAATAATAATCATAAATAAAAATAAATAAGAAGATAAGAATAATAATAATAATAATGATAGAATAAATAAGTCAGTCAGTTGACACAACATGAATTATATTTCACTATATATATATATATATATATATATATATATATATATATATATATATATATATAAATATAAAAGGACAGGACAAAGACTTTCTATTGAAACTCTATTTATCATTTATCAGAAAATTCTCTCTCTCTCGAAATATATATATATGCATATATACACATACATATACACACACTTTTTTTTCCTTTTGTCTGTTCTCTTTCAGGGGTCACCACAGCAAATCATCTGCCTCTGTCTTCATGGAAGTCATGTTAATGATTCACACATTTGATTTGGCATAGGTTTTTAAGTCAGATGCCCTTCCTGACACAATCCTTTAGCAAGGGACAGAAACACGCTAACGGCTTTGCAGCTACTCTTGTCCAAAGTTAGAAATGCTTCTTTTACATGCTCATCACCATAGATGGTGAGAGACATGGCCTGCATTTGCATTTGATAACCCAGTTAGCTGCACTGGGGGGACAGTGACAACCTTGTGGAGAGTAGGACTCGAACCCCCAACCCGAGGATCAGCGATCCAGCACCTTTTACCACCAGGTCACCACTGCCCATATATATATATATATATGTAAATAATAGCACTATGCCCATCATTTTGTTCAGCTTGAAAGTCTCACTGCTGCAGTGAAAAGTAGTTTACAAGAAAGTTTACGATCAAAGCAGTGGTATGGTGGTTAACACGTTGAATTCAGGGCAAGAGGAAGTCCAACATACAGGGCAGAAGATGACACTGATGGTCATCTGTTAGCTGTGTTTAAAATTTTGTGTAAGTACATACAAGATTTGGAGGAACTGTGTGTGTGTGCATGCAAGTATAACTATCCATATAAATAAAACAATAAATAAAATGGGAAGGTTATCTATCTATCTAGTGCCTGAGTCGTAGGACGACCATTGGCGACCACCATGAAGAATAACGCCCTGGTTATCATCTTCATGGAGGTTTTCTTGGCAGGATTAGTGCAGTGGTTTGCCATTGCCTTCTGCACAATGCGAACCTATGGGCAATTTAGAAAGGCCAATTAACCTACTGTGCATGTTTTTGGACCGTGGGAGGAAACTGGAGTACCCGGAGGAAACCCACGCAAGCACGGGGAGAACATGCCCACTCCACACTCCAAACTCCACACAGAAACACCCAAGCCGGGAATCTTGCTGTGAGGCGGACGTGCTAACCACTACGCCATTGTGCCGCCGGGAAGGTGACAAAAGAATAATATAGAGGTAGACCAGAAAAAGACTTTATAGTGTCAGAGTAGAAAAATTAAAGCATTAACTCAGAGATTGCAAGTTCGAATATGGGTTAATGTTACAACTGTCTGTAGCCAGGAGTAAGTGGGAGCTAGTTGGCCGAGCTGATGGCCGAGGGATGGCATACGCTCACTTTCCTGTCACTCAGAGATGAACAGTCAGTCATGGGCATCTGTGAGCTCATTCGTACAAGGGGGCGGATCGCACTTTCCCTCCGAGTGTGTTCGACCGCCCCCAAATGTGCATGTGCCACAATTCAAAAAGATACAGGTGGCTAGCACTGCATGTCATGTGCATGCTTTCACCACTCCCTGGTTGGTGGTGGTTGTGTGATAGGGAAGGCAATATCTGATGGGCACGAATTGGACACGACTAAATTAGGGAGAAAATGGGGCAAAATACAAAATAAAAAATTTCATGGTAGTATGACTTGGAATTTGGCTTCAAAGCAGCACATTCTATAGACACTGCACTCTTGGCTGTCACACAGAACCAACATGCTGCAAATTCAGGCAAGATGTCATCAGCCCTCGTCGACCTTTCAGCAGCATTTGACATTGTCAAACACAAGACTCTCTTGTCCATCCTCAGGAGTCTAGGAATTTGTGGTACAGCATGGCAGTAGTTTGCTTCCTACCTGTTATCAATTTGTAGACGTAAATGGTGATTTCTCTGTATGTCCTAATGTTAAGTTTGGTGTTCCACAAGGTTCTGTCATAGATACGTTGCTCTTCTCTCTATATATGCTCCCATTTGGTAATATCGTTCTATATCATTGGTGATCATGGTACAATATTCACTTTCATCGTTATTCTGATGATGCACAGTTATATATTTCAACAAAGCCAGCTGAGAGACATCAGCTTAATAAATTTGAAAAAGGTGTAAAGGACATTAGGCACTGGATGCTTACTAACTTCCTCCTTTTAAACTCTGAAAAGACAGAAGTCCATATTCTCGGAACTCAGGCAGATTGAAGTAAGGTTTCTGATTATATAGTAAGTTTGTATGTTGTTTCAGTCTCATCATGTGTAGCAGTAAAGGACCTTGGAGAGATTATTCATACTGGTCTTTCATTTGAAGCTTATGTAGATCAGATTACTCGGGTAGCCTTTCATCTCAGGAATATTGTTAAAATAAGAAATATGATGTCACTGCATGATGCAGAAAAACTTGTTCATGCTTTTGTTACTTCCAGATTAGATTATTGTATTATGCTACTGTCTAATTGTTCTAATGGGTGCATAAACAAGCTCCAGTTAGTTCAGAATGCATCAGCGAGAGTCCTTACGAGAACCACAAGGCATGAGCATATCACCCCAGTCTTTTTTACTCTGTACTGGCTCCTAGTTAAATTTCGAATTGAATATACAATACTACTATTAAACTATAAAGCACTTAACGGTCTTGCACCACATTATTTTAGCGAACTTCTTGTCATTTACGACACGGCACGCCCTCATAGATCAAAAGGTGCAGGATGCTTAGTGATATCTCGAATAATGAAATAATGAAGACTACTGCAGGAGACAGAGGTTTCTCTTACAAAGCCCCACAGTTATGGAATAACTTTCCCGTTAATGTTCGGGATTCAGACACAGTCTCTGCTTTTAAGATGAAGCTGAAAACTTACTTGTTGAATCAAGTAGTTTTTATTTATTTTTTTATCCCTGAGCCACAGTGGCTCATCAGGCCGGTGCTTATCCCTGGTTTCCGTAGCATGACGCAACTAGGAGTACAACTCCTCTTCGATGGGATGCTAGTCTATCACAGGTTACCTTCCCAATATACTTTTACTGGTACCCATTTATACTGCTGGGTGAACAGAGGCACACTTGTGGTTGAGACCTTGCCCAGGGGTCTTCGCACAGTGAGGGACTAACTGGGATTTGAACACACACCTCCTGATCATGAGCACAGCACCCTAATCACTACACCACTGGCCCCACCAAGCATTTTGTGAGTAAAGTTTACGTATTAGGTAAAGGAACAGAACTGGGTGTCTCAGGGATAGAGCGTTCTCGTAAACTGTGATATTGGGATGCTGACCCTCCCGCATTCTACATGCTTACCCAGGTCCCTGTGACAGGGGGGGTGGCTGATGTCTGCTTTCCTTCTGGTTCTCTCTCTTTTAGCTACGCTGCCATAGCCAGTCATGCCAGAGTTCTTGCTTGCACTCAGCAATAATAAAACATTCTATTTACTTTATATTACTATGAGTATACCCGACAACCTCTCTCCCGACCCCTCTCTCTTTTTGCTGAGGTATACATTCTCCTTCTGGGATGCCGGTGATCCTGATGCTTCTGCTTTCTGAGTCCTGGGATTTGTCCTGGTGTGCTGATTCTGACTGGAGTCCTCTTGGAATCTTGGAAGCCCCTCCTTCCTGATGAAGATCTAAATGGACCCAGATGTGCACTAACAGACTGTGAACATGACTTTTCACTGCTGGTGATATTAATTATCTTTCCCATAATTATTTCAGACATAAACAACCAAACTACATTTTGGACTGAAATGAATCTATCTCTGTCTCTCTCTGTTTTTTATATATATATATATATATATATATATATATATATATATATATATATATATATATATATATATATATATATACACACATACACAGGAGGCCCTTGACTATTCGTGGTTTTGCACTTGCGTCCCTGCATATTCACGGATCGCTGAGTAACTATAACATGATTCAAATTCAGTCAATGGCTTTTCTCCCTCCTGCTGATTGGTTGAGATGATGTATACGCCCCTTTTTCCTCATTCGTGCACAAGTTGTCAATGAGCCTTTTTAGTGTGTTTTAATTACCAGTTAAGCTCTATGATGCCACTCAAATGCCAGTTAAGTGCCAGAAAAAGTTAATTGGATGTCTCTTCTGAAGAAATAAGACTTTCTCCTGAAGAAACGACAGTTTCCTCTGAAGTGCCTGAAGAGGAATAATCATCTGAACTGATGTAAAGCTGTAGTATTAAAGTCTTTTTCAATGATTATTCCAGTACAGTGCCAAAGTTAGTGTTTAGAATGTTTGTATGTGTCTGCTTTTTCCTCTCCGGTTGAGGGGCGTGGCTGAGCTGCTCGGACTGAATGCAGTTCATACTTGAATTAAGTAATCTCACGGAGCTTGTGAGACGAAGTGTGGATTATCTGGACATTTGATCCTTCAAGTGTGCAAATTCCATTTGTCACCTGCAACAAACGCCTCACATTCAAAGGGGAAGAACTTAAGCAGTGCGCTTTAATTGAGGTGAGCGTGTCGTTTGTGTTTATAGGGAGTAAATGAGATTACTTGAATTAAGTATGAACTGCATTCAGTCCGAGCATATATATATATATATATATATATATATATATATATATATATATATATATATATATCTTCTTCTTCTTTTCCTTTCGGCTGCTCCCTTCAGGGGTCGCCACAGCAAATCATCCGTCTCCATCTCACCCTGTCTTCTGCATCTTCTTTTCTGACTCCAACGACCTTTATGTCTTCCTTCACCACATCCATAAATCTCTTCTTTGGTCTTCCTCGAGGTCTTCTGCCTGGTAGTTCCAACCTCAGCATCCTACTGCCAATATACTCACTATCCCTCCTCTGTACATGTCCAAACCATCTCGATCTAGTGTTCTAGTGAGGGACTGTGCTGTCCCTCTGATATACTCATTTCTGATCCTATCCATCCTTGTTACTCCCAGAGAGAACCTCAGCATTTTCATCTCCGCTACCTCCAGCTCTGCCTCCTGCCTTTTCCTCAGCGCCACTGTTTCTAAGCCATACAACATCGCTGGCCTCACCACCGTCTTGTACACTTTTCCCTTCATTCTTCATTCTTCCTGACACTCTCCTATCGCACATCACACCGGACACTTTTCTCCAACCATTCCAACCAGCCTGCACACGCTTCTTCACCTTTTTTCCACACTCTCCATTGCTCTGGATTGTTGAGCCTAAGTACTTAAAATCCTCCACCTTCATTATCTCTGCTCCCTGTAACATCACCGTTCCTCCTGGGTCCTTCTCATTCACACACATGTATTCTGATTTTCTGAGGCTAACCTTCATTCTTCTCCTTTCCAGGGCATACCTCCACCTCTCTAGATTTTCCTGCACATGTCCTGCACCACTCTAACATACTTCTCTGCCACTCCAGACTTCCTCATGCAATACCACAGTTCTTCTTTTGGCACCCTGTCATATGCTTTTTCCAGATCCACAAAGACACAATGCAGTTCCCTCTGACCTTCTCTGTACTTCTCTATTGACATCCTCAAAGCAAACATTGCATCTGTGGTGCTCTCTCTTGGCATGAAACCAAACTGTTGTTCACAAATGCTGACCTCTGCCCTTAGTCTAGCTTCCACTATTCTTTCCCATAACTTCATCGTATAGCTCATTAACTTTATCCCTCTGTAGCTGCCGCAACTCTGCACGTCTCCCTTGTTCTTAAAAAATGGGCCCAAGCACACTTCTCCTCCACTCCTCCGGCATCTGCTCACTCTCTAGGACCTTGTTGAATGTTCTTGTCAGACAATCTACTGCTACATCTCCTAGACACTTCCATACCTCCACAGGTATATCATCAGGACCAACTGCCTTTCCATTCTTCATCCTCTTCAATGCCCGCCTCACTTCACCCTTACTGATCTTTGCTACAGCCTGCTCCTCAAGGGTCACCTCTTCTACTCTTTTTTCTCTCTCATTTTCCTCATTCATCAGCTCTTCAAAGTACTCTTTCCATCTTCCCAGCACACTTCTGTCATCAGTCAATACATTTCCCTCTCTGTCCTTTATCAATTTAACTTGTCCTTCCCATCTCTATTTCTCTGCTGTGCCAAACTGTATAGATCATTTTCTACCTCTTTACTGTCCAACCTATCATACAAGTCATCATATGCCCTCTGTTTGGCCTTTGACACTGCTACTTTTGCCTTACGCTGTGTCTCCCTGTACTCCTGTTTACTCTCTTCGGTCCTCTCAATGTCCCACTTCTTCTTAGCTAACCTCTTCCTTTGTACACACTCCTGCATTTCCTCATTCCACCACCAGGTCTCCTTATCTACTTTTCTTCCAGAGGACACACCAAGTACTCTCCTACCTGTGTCCCTGATCACATTTGCTGTGGTTGTCCAGTCATTTGGAAGCACTTCCTGGCCACCCAAAGCCTGTTTCAACTCCTCTTTGAAGATTACACGACACTCTTCCTTTTTCAACTTCCACCACTTTGTCTTCTGCTCTGCCTTTGCCTTCTTCACCTTCCTCACCATCAGCGTCATCCTGCACACCACCATCCTATGCTGTTTGGCAACACTCTCACCCACTACTACTTTGCAGTCACTGACTTCCTTCAAATTACATCGCCTACACAAGATGTAGTCTACCTGTGTGCTCCTAACGCCGCTTTTATAAGTCACCCTATGCTCCTGTTTCTTCTGGAAGAAAGTATTCACCACAGCCATTTCCAACCTTTTTGAAACATCGATCAACATCTGTCCTTCTGTGTTCCTGTCCTGGATACCAAACCTGCCCATCACTTCCTCGTCCCCTCTGTTTCCTGCACCAACATGTCCATTGAAATCTGCACCAATGATCACTCTTTCACCTCTGGGGGTACTCCGCATCACTTCATCTAACTCACTCCAGAATCTCTCCTTCTCTTTTAGCTCACATCCTGCCTGTGGTGAATAAGCACTAACAACATTGAGCATCACAACTTCACTTTCTAACTTGAGACTCATCACTCTGTCTGACACTCTTTTCACTTCTAGAACATTCCTGAGAAACTCCTCCTTCAAGATGATTCCTACTCCATTTCTCTTCCTATCCACACCATGATAAAACAGCTTAAACCCTGCTCCTAAGCTTTTAGCTTTGCTACCTTTCCACCTGGTCTGATGAGCGATCTGAGGTCGGTGAACTTTTCCACCACCTCAAGGGTGTGGTCACTGATGTTGATACTGGGAGCACTGCTGACATCCTGGCCCATGACCTTGGTCTTATTAAAGCTGATGGTGAGGCCAAACTCAAAGCAGGCACCAGCAAAGCAGTTGATTAGACGCTAGAGCATTTCCTCGATGTGGGCAACAAGACCAGCATCATCAACAAAGAGCAGCTCCCTGATGAGTACCTTGGTCTTTGCTCTGAGGCGTGCCAGGTTAAAGAGGTCTCTGTTGCTCCTGGCATGGAGGAAGACGCTGTCTTCAGAGTCCCGGAAGGCGTAGCACAGGAGCAGGGAGAAAAAAATGGCAAAAAGGGTTGGGGCGAGGACACAACCCTGCTTCACACCGTTCTTGATCAGGAAAGGGTCGGAGGATGATCAAACTGAACAATGCCGTTCATGTCCTGATGGAACCACTTGATCATGCTCAAAAGCTTGGGAAGACATCCAATTTGCTGGAGGAGGGCAAACAGTCCATCCTTGCTGCCCAAGTCAAAAGCCTTGGTCAGATCTATGAAGGCCAAATAGAGGGGCTATTTCTGCTCCCGGCACTTCTCTTGTATCTGCTTCACAGAGAAGACCATATCTGTGGTTGACCTGACTACTCTGAATTCACACTGCGCCTCTGGATACATGCATTTGGCAAGTAGTTGGATACTGTTGAGCACGACAAGGGCAAAGGCTTTGCCAACTATGCTTAGGAGTGAGATGCCACGATAGTTGTTCCAATCGCTTTGCTCCCCTTTGTTCTTGTCGAGGGTGATGATTTTGGCATATATATATATATATATATATATATATATATATATATATATATATATATATATATGGTAGGCCTCCGTCAGTCCCGAAGGACTATGGCTGCGCTCTGGCTGGTATCCCGGCTGGTGATACTCCCCAGTGCGCAGAGCCTGGGTAGGGA
>CM045728.1:55562349-55604849 GCA_024760905.1 Plotosus lineatus | reverse complement strand
CAAAGGGACCTGGGTAAGCATGTAGAATGCAGGAGGGTCAGACACACAGAGAATGAATGGCTAAAATAATCATAAGCCATCCAGCCTGTATCTGCAGCCTCATGGTCAGTACTTTTATAAAATGAAGAGTATATTTTTGTGCTGTAAATATGTATCAATATTTGTTTGTGCCTTGGAATAGATAAATAACTTTAGCTCAATTTGTAAGTGTATTTAGCACATGTACTTGCAGATGGAGTTTGAAATATATTTGAGAATGTTTTTGGTTGAACTATAATATTAATAATATTTATAAGAATCCATCCTCGCTGATGCGGCATCATGAATGCAGCGTTAGCCATGTACGCCATCTTGCAAGTTAACCACACTGTTAAAAATTTAATGGCGGTTCTTAGGTGTGTTAACTTTAACGTCAAGTTAACACTCGGTTAAAGTTAAGTTAACGACAAGATAACGGCAGCATTAAATTTCACGGTCGGTTAACTCTACTTAACCAGTGGTTAAAAAATAACCGTGTTTTGAACAACCGGCCCCAGGTGGGTTATCCCATATCAAATCAACCAAGTTTACAAAATCTCCCCAGGTGACTGTCTTGGACTTTTGATTTTTTTTCCCCAAGTACATTCATATGTCTGACTAGCAAAGTAGTTCTGCTTAATTCCTCATGGTGTCACATTTTGAAACGGGGTACTGTGAACTCCAATTTTATACCAAATTGCTATATTTGTGATGGTATATTATAAAAAGATATGTAAAAAAATGCAATTTTTGAAATGAATTTGAAAAGTGCTTCCAAATATTGTCCATACGAAATTTTATGTCCCAACATGCATTCATTGCCAAGATTTTGCTGTTTGAAAATGCAAAAATACTCAAATTCCACTTTTGGGTTTTCAACTGGGGTTGACGGTACCCTATTTTAAAAGTGTTTCTGTGAAACTATCAGGAATTAAGCAGAACCATTTAACACTTGTGTTCATCAGACATAAAGAGTTACTACGGGGGGTTGGGTAAATTGGAGACTGTCACCTGGGAGACTTTGGTTGATCTGGTATGGAATGACCCAGATTTCAGAAAAAATTTCCCAACTTACCATATCACAAATTTCTACTACAAACAAGTCCCAATAAACAGTGTGCGAAATTTCTACTTTGTGTTTTTAGTAGTTCAAAATATAAGGTCTAAAAGTTGTGAGGTGTGGCTCGTATTTTATTGTGGAATTATGCCCTATATCAATATTAAGAAGCTACATGAGACATAACTTCTGAACAATTTGAGCGAGCTGCATGAAATTTTCAGGAGTTGCTAGTACAGTACAAGATATTAAAAGACATTTTTGACACCTAAATAAATATACCGTATTCAACGTAATAAGACCCCCCCCCCAATGTTTTTGATCTTACATCTAATAACCGCCCATGTGCGGCTAACTGGGTTATCAAAGGCGGGCTATGTCTCTCACTGTCTATGGTGAGAGGCATGTAAAAGAACCATTGCTCACTTTCGTAAAGAGTTGGCTGCAAAGTTGTCAGCGTGTTTCTAGCCCTTGCTAAAAAGGGTTGTGACGGGAAGGGCATCCGACATAAAATCCTGTGCCAAATCAAACGTGCGAATCAGATGATTCGCTGTGGCGACTCCCGAGTAAAAGGGGGAAAAAGCCGAAAGGAAGACAGACATCTAATAACCGCCCATGTGTACTGGGAGCAAAATGGTAGATTAAACTTGCCAATTTTATTCGATAAGTCTCTGTAACTGTAAAATGAGGCTTTCATTGCCGGTAAAAGTGAGTTTACATAGTATTTGAATACCCCTGCCACTGGGGAATGTCTATAATGTTCATCAGTAACAACACATTTGATTGTTCCACTGTGCTTAAAAAAACCAGGAAAATATTTTGCTGTGTTCTCTTGGTAAATGTCCAACAACTGATGAACCATTAGAAACTGCTACAGCAAAACTAGGGGATGCTCTGAATGAATGGAGCAATGAGTCAGATATGGACCTATCAGAAAGTGAGGATGACGAGTATTTTTCACTCGATTCTCCTACGCACTAACTTGATAAATTTAAGCACATTCATGAACATGTGCTTTTGTTTATGTTCGTGTTGATTGGTTTAACGTGGCATGTGCTGAAGTCGACATTCGTGTTGATTGGCTCGATTTTACTTCCAGGAGAATGTTTAAAGGAACAGCACTGGGAGGGAAAAGTAAGGGGTCTTTTTAATTTATGCCTTTTTCTGTTTATTTTCAGCTTTCAAGTAAGTAGTTTGGTTGATACCACAAAATGAATAATACAAATATCAGTAAAACCTTTATTGTTCTGTTATTATTCATGTTTTCCACCTTGATTGTAATAAACACTTATCGTTCCACTCCGCTGGTAATATTTTAATAAGCGCCCACCCACTCAATTTTTAAAGTGCCCTGGGTGCTTATTACGTTGAATCCAGTAGTTTGCTTCAAGATATCGACTTCATATTTTGTACATTTTTTTTATTGAGTGCATGCACTTTAGAGTGGTATACAGTCTTCCATCGAATTTCGCAGATAATATAGACTAGAACTGGCTGCGATAATCGAAGAACCGCAAAGTAGGATCACCCCTCTCATTTCTACCATCCGTATATGTTTTCGTGTCTATACAATATCAAGAAGTGTATATTAAATGTTACACAGTTATAAGCATATGTAAATACTGTAATGCATTAATATTTAAATAGAGTTTATATATAAATACTTTAAGTACTGTACTCACCTGACAATAGCTCTTCTCCGCTTGATCTTAATCCAAAAAAAATGACGATGAGAGACCTGTGCAGTACGATGAAGGTGAAGTGAAGATGATGATGATTTACTGCACAGGTTATTGAGAGCTTTATTCCAAGTCAGGTAATGCCTCTTTGTCAGATTCGAGAGGCATTGGATCATCAGCAGGAGGTGCTTCACTTCGTCTTTTTTGATGTAACGTACGGTAGATTCATTTATGCCGTAATGGCGTGCTACATGGGCATACGTATTGCCCGCCATCAGCATATCTAGCAACTTCACTTTTTGGGTCATTGTCATCATATTTCGATTTTTCTTGGGCTCATTGGATGCATTAGATGGTTCAGTTTGTTGTACATGAGCAACATGAATTAAAATGTGGGTACAAAATGCTTTTTGATATTTGATGCAACAGATCTCAGAAAATTTGAATTGTATTAAGATCAACACTTCGATACAAAAAGAGCACTACAATATGAGAACTGAATACCAGAATTTGAAAGATCTGACACATTTAAATGTTGAGATACAGATGGCCAAAAATGCACGAAATTATTTTTGTTGTTGTTGAGAGATTTCAACAAGATATAAAATGGTAAATATGCACTTGTAAAACTTCATTTGCAGCAGTTAAAACATTTTATACCTAAGAACAACTCCTGAAAATTTCATGCGACTAGCGCCAATAGTTAAAAAATTATTTCTTGTCTTTATCATTATTTTATGTAGTGTTTTTGGTTTTATATAGCACGCAATTCTATGGTAAAATACAAGCCACGCCTCACACTTTCAAACAACTGTATCTAAAAAACTAATAAAGATACAAAGCTAAAGTTCTGAACTCTGATATTTGGATTTGCTAGCATTAGTTTGTGAAAGTATGAATCAAATCTGGTGATATCACATTTATTGAAGCAAATGCGAAAGATGCAAGGAAGACTATTCAGTTGCAGTCAGTGTACGAGAGCTGTGCAGGAAAGTCAAAGAATATTTGTGTGTGTGTTTATCATCAGCACTAACTTGATTCAGTAAGTACAGTAGTGGTTCTAGTGTGGAGATGAATGCACACCATCCGTACAGACTCAGTGACCAGAACAACAACCTCTCCTAATAAATTGTCAGCACCGTGAATCACTATCATGACATTGTTAGTAATTGAGATCATGTCAGGGACTTTCGTGAGATAAAGCACAACTACAGCTGGAAAAAATTATTAGGAAAGAGTGATATGGAAAAAAATTACAATAAAAATACACTGTATACACAAATCAGCCATAAGATTAACACCACATGACTGGTATGTTTCTAGGTAGTTCCATACTCCGCTAGCACATACGCTGTGTGTTCTGACTTCTTTCTGTCATATCCAGCATTAACAGTTTTAGCAGTCTGTGCTGCAGTATTTCTTATGTGGAAACAGACCAAATGTACTAGACTAAGCTCCCCACATGCATCACTGAGCCTTTAGCACCCAGAACATAATTTCCAGTTCACTGACTGTCCTTCCTTGGACCACTTTTTGGTAGGTATTTATTACTGTATACCAGGAACACCTCAAAAGACCTGCTGTTTTGAAGATGGACTGACCAAATGTTTTAAGCATCACATCATGGCCTTCTTCAAAGTCATTCAGATCATTTGTCAAAATGATTCAAATGACAGTCATTCAGGGTCATTAGTTTCTCGTTCCTAAGATATTATCTTTTGATAACTGGCTGTTCACTTTCTGCCTAATGCAGTGCTTCTCAAATAGTGGGGGGTGGGGGGTCTGATGCTGGGGAGGGGCACATATAACTCTATATAATGCTTTTCTGGAATTGTGTACGAGAATAAAGTGTAATTGCACCTCCACTCCACTAGTTGGCAGTGGCGCTCTCATTGTCACGCTATGGTGTAGCGGTTTTTTGCACGAGCAAACAATATGAAGTGCAGTAAACAACACGGAAACATTTCTAACAGGAATGAAGAGAAAAGTGGAGAGAGGCGGAGATACGGTGGTACTTCACCTTACAAAAGTCTCACCAAATGAAAAATTCAGGCATTTTTCAAAAAATTTCAAAGCATTTTCTTAAAATTTTTGTCTCAGGATATGAAACAAGTTCACGTTATGAAAGTGCCATCTTAAAAATTCAAACGCGCCATTCCAACAATGCACGAATGGCTCTCCCATCAATGACGCTCAAACATCCCGCCTCGCTGGCCTCCCATTGGCTAACAACTGAGCTGTCGTTTATTAATTTTGTAAGGTGAGGTACCACAGTATTAACACAAATAAGTTAAATGAGTTTAAATAAAGATGTGTTTTTTTAATTTCAGGCACATTGGTGCACTTTACATCTTTTCAATTGCAGATTAAAAAAACAATGTTAATGAAGTTTTTCTTTCTTGTAAGTTGAACTATGAACTGAAAAGCTTTTTTTCATTTTTGTTTTTAATATTAATAACGATACAATGTTTTGCAGAGGTGTACTAATAACAATTTTCTAGGCAAAAAAATACGAGTTATAGTCGCACGTGTGTGTGGGGGGGTGAATTGCTTTTTTCTTCGGGGGGGGGCACAGTAAATAATTGAGAAGGACTGGCCTAATGTATCCCACTATTTAGGTGCCACCATGACAAGATAATTATTGTTATTCACTTTACCTATCGATGCTCATGATGCTTTTAATGTTATGGCTGACTGTGTGTAATCCCTTTAGATAATTTTGCTAATGTTTGTTGTTTTTGTACAGTTTATCTATTGTGGGTTATGAGTGGGCTGGAGATACTTGGTGGTGGAATGAGGAAGTGCAGGAGTGTGTACAAAAGAAGAGGTTAGCCAAGAAGAAGTGGGACATTGAGAGGACCGAAGAGAGTAAACGGGAGTACAGGGAGACACAGCGTAAGGCGAAGGTAGCGGTGTCAAAGGCCAAAAAGAGGGCGTATGATGGCTTGTATGATAGGTTGAACAGTAAGGAGGGAGAAAATGATTTATACAGGTTGGCACAACAGAGAAATAGAGACGGGAAAGACGTGCAGCAAGTTAGAGTGATAAAGGACAGAGAGGGAAATGTATTGACTGATGACAGAAGTGTGCTGGGAAGATGGAAAGAGTACTTTGAAGAGCTGATGAATGAGGAAAATGAGAGAGGAAAAAAGAGTAGAAGGGATGACCGTTGAGGAGCAGGAAGTAGCAAAGATTAGTAAGGGAGAAGTGAGGAGGGCATTGAAGAGGATGAAGAGTGGAAAGGCAGTTGGCCCTGATGACATACCAGTTGAGGTATGGAAGTGTCTAGGGGAGGTAGCAGTAGATTTTCTGACGCGAATATTCAACAAGGTCTTAGAAAGTGAGCAGATGCCAGAGGAATGGAGAAGTGTGCTTGTGCCCATTTTTAAGAACAAGGGAGATGTACAGAGTTGTGGCAACTACAGAGGGATAAAGTTGATGAGCCACACAATGAAGCTATGGGAAAGAATAGTGGAAGCAAGACTAAGGGCAGAGGTCAGTATTTGTGAACAACAGTTTGGTTTCATGCCAAGAAAGAGCACCACAGATGCAGTGTTTGCTTTGAGGATGTTAATAGAGAAGTACAGAGAAGGTCAGAAGGAGGTGCATTGTGCCTTTGTGGATCTGGAGAAAGCATATGACAGGGTGCCGAGAGGTGAACTGTGGTATTGTATGAGGAAGTCTGGAGTGACAGAGAAGTATGTTAGAGTGGTGCAGGACATGTATGAGAGATGTAAGACAGTGGTGAGGTGTGCTGTCGGTATGACAGAAGAGTTCAAGGGGGAGGTGGGACTGCATCAAGGGTCAGCTCTCAGCCCCTTCTTGTTTGCTATGGTGATGGACAGGCTGACAGACGAGGTGAGACAAGAATCTCCATGGACTATGATGTTTGCAGATGACATCATGATCTGTAGTGAGAGCAGAGAACAAGTGGAGGAAAATCTAGAGAGGTGGAGGTATGCCCTAGAAAGGAGGGGATTGAAGGTTAGTCTCAGTAAGACAGAACAGATGTGTGTGAACGAGAAGGACCCAAGCGGAACTTTGAGGTTACAGGGGGCAGAGATAAAGAAGGTGGAGGATTTTAAGTACTTAGGCTCAACAATCCAGAGCAATGGAGCGTGTGGAAAAGAGGTGAAGAAGCACGTGCAGGCAGGTTGGAATGGATGGAGAAAAGTGTCCGGTGTGATGTGTGATAGGAGAGTATCGGCAAGAATGAAGGGAAAAGTGTACAAGACGGTGATGAGGCCAGTGATGTTGTATGGTTTAGAGACAGTGGCCCTGGGGAAAAGACAGGAGTCAGAGTTGGAGGTAGCAGAGATGAAAATGTTGAGGTTCTCTTTGGGAGTAACGAGGATGGATAGGATCAGAAACGAGTACATCAGAGGGACAGCACATGTTAGATGTTTTGGAGACAAAGTCAGAGAGGCTAGATTGAGATGGTTTGGACATGTACAGAGGAGGGATAGTGAGTATATTGGTAGTAGGATGCTGAGGTTGGAACTACCAGGCAAAAGGCCCAGAGGAAGACCAAAGACAAGATTTATGGATGTGGTGAAGGCGGACATGAAGGTCATTGGAGTAAGAGAAGAAGATGCAGAGGATAGGGAGAGATGGAGGCAGATCATTTGCTGTGGCGACCCCTGAAGGGAACAGCCAAAAGGAAAAGAAAGAAGAGTGGGCTGGAGATAATTCCAGTTGACATGATTGGATACACTCTGTTGGGGTAACTAGTCTAGTGCAGTGTTGCCAGTAAGATGGACAGCCATTCACAGTTACGGGTGATTTGGTTCAGAGGTCAGGTTAGAAATGTTCATAATATTTTGAAAAGCAATTGCTGAGGTTTGCATCACAATTTTTAATAACTTTCAGGGTTATATATAAATAAATAACAATGCCCTCTCCAGGTTCTGGTGTATTATTTACATTATTTTAACAGGTTTAACATATTCTGTCTCAATAATGCACAGTTAGACCCATGATAATGTGCATCACTTAACGGCATGACTCTGTGGTATATGGCAGCAGTAACCCAGTCTGTTTTAACTGGAGATTTAATTTTGTTTTCTACTTTTATTTGTTTTATGTTATGGTGCGCTTCTATGTTTGAGCTGTGTGTGACTGTAACACTCAGTGCATTGTTTACATGTTACTCGTTTGTGCTAATGATACATGAGGTTTACATGAAATATCTCTGATTAGTTTGGGTAGGAGTGTAGTACTCATTAAGGTAGATCTATAGATGATTCACTGTGTTCTTGGTGAACTGGTAGAGAAGTGCTGGTGTATGAAGGATTATTTTAACACACAGGGTCAGCGTTGAAACACATCACACTTATTTTAACTGTTTAACAGTCTATAAATTAGCATTAGATTTATTGTCCTGATGAAGCTGAAGAAGTCAAACATAAGCCAGGTAAATGGTGGCAGAAATAACAATAAAAAGGTGAGAATAGATTGCAAAAGAACATTTTTCATTGCATGTTGTGATGTGATACCAAATATTTCAGATTTTTTTACTGTTCGTCCTTATCTGGATGTGTTTTGGCCATTAGAGGAAACCCATAACAGACATGAGGAGCGCATCCAAACCTAATAAAGATAAAATTCCTGAGTTACCATCAGGTTTGGTGCTGGAACCCCTGCTTGCAGTGAGATGAATTGTGTTTACTGTGATCTCTGTAAAATCTTGGCTGAATTGGATAACAGACTGTGATTATAGCAGCTCGCCATGTTCATTATTACAGTGATGGTTGTCAAGGGCATCGTTCTGTCTACGACATAAATATAGATACTGTCACCCAAACCCAAACATTTTATCATGTATGATTTACATTTTTGTGGTCAACACTGTTGTATTTGTAACTTGTAGCTGTCCTGTAATAGAAGAGGTCAAATCTTTTGATAGTGAGCAAGCTGACTGGTTGCATTAGCAAGAAGTCCGTCACCAGTAGAAAGGATGTCACATTTTTTGCATTTTAAGGTCGCTGATGTTTGCTCATGACTTAAGAATTTGCCTATATCGTGGGTCATCAGGCTAGAAATCATAGGGCAAAGGCAAATCAAGTGCACATGTGTCAAGTGTCCATATAAATCCAATCCAGTGGCCAATCAAGTCCAAAGCAATTCAAATTGTTTCATAGCAGTACTCCTGTACATCGCTTGGATAGTTGTCTGTGTCTGCATACCCACCACAGGAAACTCAATAAGACTGCTGTGTATTCCTGGGTTGATGCTGACTTGCTGTATCATGTAATTGCATGACAACAGAAAGCAATAAGAAAAGAAGTTGTAGTGTCTGATATGCTGCATGTGTTCATCATTCATGTCTTTTCTGTCTTATCTTGACACACCCATCGCTTACATCAGTTGAGGTTTATAAGAACACTTGCCAGCTAAACAATCCCTGAAGTAATTATGCAATCTAAGGATAAGTTCATACTTATTGAAAGCCAAACTGAAATGTTTTTTTTCTGAGGTAGGTATATTATGTTTTTGCTTAATATCTGAACATTTTGCATATTCACTCAGATATTCTTAATAGAGAGAACCTTGCTGAATTACTTGAACGATGACTATTCTCTGTGCTTGCAGTGCATAATATTAGTGTTAATAATAAGCTGATTCTGAGTTCAGACATTTCTATGTGGAGTTTTTGCCATACTTTCTCTGTACTTTCTTGGGTTTCCTCTGCTTTCGTCTTATAGTTGAAATGCACATTAAGGTTAATTGGTTGTTTCAAGGTGTGTGTGTGTGTGTGTGTGTGTGTGTGTGTGTGAGTAGTTGTGCATGTTACCCTGCAAGTGTCTGGCGAGCTGTTCAGTACTGTATAACTTTGTCCTGTGTTGGCTGAGATGGGTAGCTTGCTTGCACCTCTAATAGTATTGTTAACTGGTTGAGCAAGTGAGTGAATGAGTAATCGGCTGCCCAGTCAGTCATCCACTCTCCGTAATATGTTTTGACAAATATATATAATTTTTGTGCTCTGACTAAAAAGTCAGTAAACTGGTTTCCTTGGACCATTGTTTAAACAGAGTGGGGACTTGTGTATGGAGGTTCTGAATCTGAATTGTTCTTTCCTTTTGATGTTTTTGCTCTGAATGAGTAATTGTTCCACTTTGTCTTTTAGTGGGCAGTATGGAGGTGGATGCAGGTTTGGACTCAGCTCTGGACATGGAGCTGGGGCCTGAGCTAGAGGAGGAACTTGGTGTTTCTCTGGACGAGCTGCGCAAGTGGATCGAGGAGCAGGTGGACAGCAGTGAGGTGGTGGTTCACAGGAAAGCCCAGCTAGCTGAAATGCAAACCTGGGTTGAGCAGAAAGAGAGGGACATGACTAGTATGGACACACTTTGCTCCTCTGCATCGGAGTAAGTTGTGTATGGGTGAGAAACAAATATTCAATAGAAGGTGTTTAATGCTTATGCTCAGCAGCAAAACTTGAAACTGTCCATGTGTTTTATAGGTCTGTAATACAATGTGAAGTTCTGGTGAAAGAGCTGTACAGTAACATAGGTCTGGAGTATCGAGAGAGCAGTTCTGAAGATGAAGGAGTAAGTGGTGGCAACGCTTCTGAGGTCATTGAAATTGACGACGATGACGACGACGATGATGACGATGATGTCATTGCTGTGGGCTGTGGTAAGTGGTACCTTAGACTGGTATCTTTGCTGAAAGGATATACATGTTCGCATTGTGCTGTGAAGTGCATTAGCACTGTTGTAGCTATATTAATTCATTCAGCACTCAGTTCATCAACTAGAAGTGGGAGAAAACTTGGAGGAAATTCACAGAGAAACAAGGAGAGCACAGTAATGACCTGATATTTGGTGTGATATCTCTTATAATTATTAGTGTTGAATGGGTTCAGAAACAAGTAAGCCAGTAAATAAGTTCATCATGATTGGACTGCCCTACTATTTAATTTGGGAGGATAGAGGTTTGGACATGCCTCTCACTAGAAGATATAACTTCTTTCATTATCAAACTCTTCCAGGCATTACACAATGTGCCCCCCCCCCCTCCTCCTGTTCTTTAGCATGAAAAATTCCCCTTTACTGGGACCAATGAGCCCAAGCCTGTTATTGTCTGGCAGTGTCCATGTGCACAAAGTGATATCAATTAAGCAGTGTCCTGTACAGATCTTTGACATCTGCCTTATTAAACATTCTTGGATGAACCCTTACCACTAACAGTATGTCATAATCTTCTCCTTCAATAACACTCATATGGCAGAATGGACTAATATTCTCATAAATATTTTTCTAAATCTAGTTCGGAAAGCTTTTTCAGCAAGAGGAGAATATTCTAACAGCATAAACAAGACTACATACATGTGGCAGGTTCAGGTGTCCACATATTTTTGGCCATATGGTGCATATTTACTTGTGGTGAATATAATAGTCTTGCATTAGGTGTAGAATTATCTTTCTCTTTTCCAAATGGATTATGTAACCTATATCTGTTAGTCACATGATATCATTTTGAGGTGTCTAGTGGTGTTTTTTTTTTTTTTCCTCCTGCTGAACTGTTCTTTCAACATACACATTTCCCCACAGTGGTTCCACCAAAGAAGAACACACCAGTCAAAGAGTCGGTAAGAGAATGCATATGAATTCATTTTGCCCTCTAAACAATGTAAATCTGCATGCAGTACACTGTGTATTTTTGTAATAATATAACCCTTTAAAGCTGTGTTTGGTAATCGGAAGTGCCCGAAAAATTTGAAAGTAGCTTTTCTTCAGGGCTCTGGCTAAAGCCAGATAAACCTGTCCTCAGTTGTCATTCCAAAGCCATGCTCCCTCCATTCAGTTTCCACTGCGACTGCTGGTTTTTGCATGATAGGGTCACCCAGGGAGACACAGGAGCATTCGATTTGCTATTTCTTAACGAACTTCAAGGCAGTGATTGGTCAGTCCTTTCACAGGATTACCGTTTCCAAAGATGAAGAATTTGTTTGGGATCTTTTTCAGATTTTTTTTTTAATTGATTGCTGTTGAGATGTAAAGAGCATTTCAACCATTGTAACAGTTTGTGGATACAGCTGAAAATCCTCAGCTTTAAACCCTATTCTGCATTATGTGTAATACTATTCATTTTACTCTCCAGTTTTTGGAAGCATCCGCTGCACTTCAGAGATCCACGCAGCAGGTACAGAGCCTGATGCATACAGGCGCTAAATCAACGCCATCTACAGCAATCACGCCCACTAAAGGACTGGCTCCTCCCTCTCCATCCCGGGGCTCATTGCTGAACATTCCAGCAGTGTTCATGTCCTCGGGCCCTTCAAATGCACCCACTCAACCAAATCCAGCAATAAAGCAGGATGTCATGAGGCTAAACATGAGCATTCTGGGTAAAAAACGCACCAAGACCTGGCACCGTGGAACTCTGGTTGCTATTAATGGAATTGGTAAGTTATAATGTCATTTAATTTTTAGCGTCAAATGGTCAGTGTTGTGTGGATTTTACATTGTTTTATTTAAACTTGTATTTCACAGGCAATATGTTTTATCCACCATATGAACTGACGAGGTTTAATTTTTTTTTCAACTTGCTGAATGTAAAACTGGAAATAACCCATACCCTCTGACAAGGAAAAAAAAAACAAATAACAGACACAACTTTACAAAGTTCTCTGCTTGGCCTGCTGTAATCCCCCCCCCCTCCCCCCCCCCCAAAAAAGTCCTATTTTAAAGAATCCTTATATATAAAAAATTCCTGAATCCAGAATATGAACTGCATCATCTCCAAAATCCAAAAGTGTTACCTGTATAAAGCCCCAACTCTGGTAGAAATGTCATAAAAATCAGCATGAAACTATTTGTTTAATCCTGCCAACCAACAAATTCATGGTCAAACTGGAGCTAAAACCTCTTGGTGGGAGAAAAATGCCAGAGCTGTGACCTCCCTGTAGCAACTTGTAAACATGCATTTGACAAAACTATTTAAAATTCCAGTTGTATTCATGTGTCTAACCTGAGGCTTTTCTTTGACATGCGTCATGTTGACTATTTTTGCATGCTTTTTAAGCTTGTTTCTCAGCTGGGAATAAAAAAACCCACTGATGCTAATCAGACAGCACTCGTCGTGCTTTATTATAATATTTTTGTAGCATTTGAAAACCCTGTCATTTCTGATATTTCTTGCGGCACAGGTACTGGATTTAAGTACAAGGTAAAGTTTGAGAACAAAGGGAAGAGCCTGCTATCCGGGAACCATGTGGCATTCGACTATCACCCAACACTGGAGAGGCTGTATGTTGGTGCTCGTGTTGTTGCCAAATATAAAGACGGCAACCAGGTGTGGCTCTACGCTGGAATCGTTGCTGAAATGCCCAACAGCAAGAACCGCATGAGGTGAACAATGGGGATAATAATGATGAAAAATTGAAAGAAGTAATCTGATGTCTTTTCCTGTCAACTATGTGAATATATTAACTCCTGTGATGTCTTTCAGGTTTCTGATATTTTTTGATGATGGCTATGCTTCATATGTGGCTCTTCCAGATCTCTACCCTGTTTGTAGACCCTGTAAGTAGTCATCAATCAACTCATTTGTTTCTTGGCCCTGTGCTCCACATGGCCGGAGCCCAACTCATTTTTCAAAGATATGTAGCCTCCCAGGAAGACCTTTTCACGTAATGAAATTCAGACAATTTTTGTCTATTTATTTTATGTAAAACTGAAAATATTTATAACCATTTTAATTTATAAAAATATAAATATATAAAGAAATTGAGACCCCCAGTGCAGCCAACTGGGTTATTAAAAGCCAGCCATGTCTCTCACAGTCTATGGTGAGAGGCATGTAAAAGAACCATTGCTGACTTTTGTAAAGAGTAGGCTGCAAAGCTGTCAGCGTGTTTCTGCCCCTTGCTAAAAGGGTTGTGACAGGAAGGGCATCCGACGTAAAAACCTATGCCAAATCAAACATGCGAATCAGATGATTCGCTGTGGCGACTCCCGAGAACGGGAAAGAGCCAAAAGAAAGGAAGAATTATTGCTCCAGCTGGAGTAAAATACTGCACATATCATTTTTATTGATGACTTTGCCTTAACGTATGCAGAGTGTTGCAATATGTGTTTATTTTTTTGTTTGTTTAGGACTATTTTAAAAATATTTAGTATGTATAATACATAGAAAATGTCGTGAAACAAAAGCTCTACCTAATCACTAACCTTCAGCAGGGACTGACAAACTTAAAATGACTTTACACTTCATACACACATTTTTACAGCTCATGAATAAGACAGATTTAGTCACATTTTTATGAACATCAAGCGTGGGCTTTTAGAGTTTTTGAAGTGTAGAACTCTGGCTCTATAAATGACTAGCAAAAAAGTGGTCCAGTGCAAGCCACATAACACTATTCCAGCTAACCCACAAAAAGTGTACCCAGGGTATTGTGGACTCACCCAAAAAAATGTTTTTTGATGTACAGACGCTGCCCGACTTACCTTCCTTCGTTTTATGTTTTTTTCGATTTTACGGTTTGTTTGTTTTTTCCAAAAAAAAGTCAAATTTTGAGTTTAGACATACCTACGTAGTATGCTGACGTAATGACACTGCATTCATTGTTTACAGACTGAGTGTGTGTGTGTGTATATTATATATATATATATATATATATATATATATATATATATATATATATATATATATATATGTGTATATATGTGTGTGTATATATATATATATGTATATGTGTATATATATATATATATATATATATATATATATATATGTATATATATGTGTGTGTGTGTGTGTGTATATATATATGTGTCTGTGTGTGTTATATAGCGCGTTATCCTTGTGTTAAGACGTCGAGTCGTCTTTGTGTTTACACGGTTTTGTGGACTTTTGTAACCCTAAGCAAATATGGTTGGTCAGAAGTGTAAGCCTACTAGCACTGGTGCAAGTCTCATAGACAGAGATGAATTAACTATCTGCTCAGATCGGCACCATGCATACTCAGTTAAGCAAAGAGAGTTGTAAAATGAAAACCCGAATGCACAAATTACAGAACAATTACAGATATTTATTATCTATTAGCAGAATGCTAAGAGTGTATACTTATTTTTATATTAATATTCATTAGGATTTGTACTTGTTCTTTGTATGCATCTCTTGAATAAAGTTCACTTACTTACTTACACAAAAGAAAGAACTCTCCACTTTGCTGAGATTTACATCAGTGCAGGCTGTGTTCTAAACAAGTTCAATGGCACCCTTGTGCACTTGAAAGACCAGAAGTCTGTATAATCCGATGTTGTATATTTATATTCTGTTTATCATACTGACAATACTGTACATATCACTCACTGGCAGGATTCATTCTGTATCTGTTTATATAGCTATACAGACGCTCCCCGACTTACGTTCCGAATTGGTTCCGGATGGCCGAACGTCAGTTGTTATAGTGACGCATGACACTCATACTGTTCTATACATCCACAACTACCATTACCATATCTCATAAAACACCTCTAAATCAATTATTATAAACATAACATTGTAAAATAATATCAGATATCAAATAATATCAACATTAATTTCAAATAAATGAAATTCAAGCTAAATAATTTCAAATTGATAAATTTTAATCCAATTCACTCATCAAATATCCAATACACTATCAAATATAACCTTTAACATTCTCTATGATGCGATTTTTCTGCTTGTAAATGGTTTCGATGGTCGACGAATGGTCACTTTACATGAAGCTGAGCTGAATCACATGACATGAAGCTGAGTCGACTCACTTTACATGAAGCTTAAAACAGCCAATCAACGCTTACAATATGTGAGGCGCTCAATACCGAAAGTAGTGCACTTGCTGAAAGTAGTTTACTTGCTTGAAACAAAGCGTGGATTATACGGACCTCCAGTCTTTCGCGTGAGAAAGGGCGCCGCTGAACTCGTTTAGTACTCAGCCTGCACTGATGTGTATCATCAGCAGAGCAAAGAGTTCTCTTTCTTTTCTGGATTCGGGTTTTCATTAATTTTACAACTCTCTTTGCTTAACTGAGTATGCATGGTAGATTGGGTCGATCCGAGCAGATAGTTAATTCATCTGTGTATGAGACTTGCACCCATGCTAGTAGGCTTACGCTTCCGGTCAACCATATTTGCTTTGGGTTACAAAAGTCCGCAAAACAGTGTAAACACAAAGATCACAGAGACGACGTCTTAACACGAGTCTGTCTGTCTTCCTTTCGGCTTTTTTCCCTTTTACTCGGGAGTCGCCACAGCGAATCATCTGATTCGCACGTTTTGATTTGGCAGAGGTTTTTTTTTTTTACGTCGGATGCCCTTCCTGTCACAACCCTTTTTAGCAAGGGACAGAAACACACTGACGGCTTTGCAGCCTACTCTTTACGAATGTCAGCAATGGTTCTTTTACATGCCTCTCACCATAGACAGTGAGAGACATGGCCCGCCTTTGATAACCCAGTTAGCCGCACTGGGGGGACAGTGACAACCTTGTGGAGAGTGGGACTCGAACCCCCAACCTTTGGATCAGCGATCCAGCGCCCTATACCACTAGACCGCCACTGCCCCGTCTTAACACAAGAGTAACACGCTATAACTGAACTGGGAAGAAGGAAGAGCACATTCAGTCTGTTGTTTGTAAACAATGGACGCAGCGTCATTACGTCAGTGTACTACGTAGGTGCGTCTAAACTTAAAATTTGACACCCCCCCCCCCTCAAAAAAAAAGTAAAACGGATGAACGTAAGTCGGGGAGCGTCTGTAGTTTATATAACTTCTAATTGTAGATGTATTTATAGATATATTTATATATGTAGATTCTGTGTATGTGCGTACGTGCATGGCCTTAAATTTTCTTTCTCATTCCTTGTATGAAGTAATTGTGCACACATGATTTTCTCTGTGATCAATAAAATATTCGGATTAATTCTTTTAATGGTACCTTTAAAAGTGTAAGAATTCCACAGCTCTATATTAAATACATGAGTGTTTAAAGTTGAGGTTGAGGTGTCAACGTTATCGTGAGAAACATCCAGTTTTAATGGAAACACTTGTGATTAACCCCTCCTCGAATCGCCACCTTATCATGGTGGAGGGGTTTGCGTGACCTAATGATCCTAGGAGCTATGTTGTCGGGGGCAAATGCCCCTGGTAGGGTCACCCAAGGCAAACAGGTCCGGGGTGAAGGTCCAGACAAAGTGCGATTCAAAACAGACCCCTAAGACATGAGAAAACAACACAGGAATCAGTCTCCCTTGCCCGGACGCGGGTCACCGGGGTTCCCTCCTGGCGCCAGGCCCAGGGGAGGGGCTCGAAGGCGAGCGCCTGGTGGTCGGGCTTATGCCCATGGAGCCTGGCCGGGCCCAGCCCGAAAAGGAGACATGGGTCCGCCCTCCCATGGACCCACCACCCGTGGGAGGAGTTTTAGGGGTCGGGTGCAGTGTGAGTTGGGTGGCAGCCAAAGGCATGGGTTCTGTCGGACTGATCCTCGGCTGCTTACTCTGACCTTCGGGACATGGAATGTCACCTCTCTGGCGGGAAAGGAGCCTGATTTGGTGCGTGAGGTGGAGAGATACCGACTAGATATAGTCGGGCTCACCTCAACGCATAGCTTGGGCTCTGGAACCATCCATCTCGAAAGAGGCTGGACCTTCTTCTATTCTGGAGTTGCTCATGGGGAGAGGCGGTGAGCCGGTGTGGGTATTCTTGTTGCCCCCGCCTTGGTGCCCAAATGTTGGGGTTCTCCCGGTTGACGAAAGGGTAGCTTCCCTCCGTCTTCGGGTGGGGGACGGGTCCTGACTGTTATTTGTGCTTATGCACCAAATGACAGTTCAGAGTACCCACCCTTTTGGAGTCTTTGGGGGTGTTGGAGAACGCCTCCTCGGGAGACTCGCCGTTGTCTTGGGAGACTTCAACGCCCATGTGGGCAACGATAGTGTGACCTGGAAGGGTGTGATCGGTAGGCACGGCCTCTCCAGTCTGAATCAATGGTGTGTCGTTGTTGGACTTCTGTGCTCGTCATAGTTTGTCTATCACGAACACCATGTTCGAACATAAGGGTGTCCATAAGTGCACTTGGCACCAGGACACCCTAGGTCGCAGTTCGATGATTGACTTTGTAGTCGTGTCATCGGACTTGCGACCATATGTTCTGGACACTCGGGTGAAGAGAGGAGCTGAGCTGTCTACCGATCACTACCTGGTGGTGAGTTGGCTTCGTGGTGTGGGAGGTTGCCTTCCAGACCTGGCAGGCCCAAGCGTGTAATCAGGGCCTGCTGGGAACGCTTGGCGGAGCCCCCTGTCCGAGAGGCCTTTAACTCCCACCTCCGGCAGAGCTACAACCACGCTCCGGAGGAGGCGGGGGACATGGAATCCGAATGGGCCATGTTTCGTGCCTCCATTGCTGCGGCGGGAGCCCTTAGCTGTGGCCGTAAGGTCGCCGGTGCTTGTCGTGGGCGGTAATCCCGAACCTGGTGGTGGACACCTGCGGTGAAGGGGCCGCCCAGCTGAAGAAGGAGGCCTATCGGGTTTTATTAGCCTGTGGGACTCCTGAGGCAGCAAACGGGTACCGGCAGGCCAAACGTGCTGCAGCCGAGGCTGTCGCAGATGCAAAATCTCGGGCGTGGGAGGAGTTCGGTGAGGGCCTGGAGAGTGATTATCGGCTGGCCTCAAAAAGGTTCTGGGCCACCATCCGACGCCTCAGGAGGGGGAAGCAGTTCTTCACAAACACTGTTTACGGTGGAGGTGGGGAGCTGCTTACCTTGACTGGGGATGTTGTTGAGAGGTGGAGGGAATACTTTGAGGACCTTCTCAATCCCACCAACACGCCCTCTGTGGAAGAGGAAGACCCTGGGGGTTCGGGTGAGGGTCCGCCCATCACTGGAGTGGAGGTCACTGAGGTTGTCAAAAAGCTCCTCAGTGGTCGAGCTCCAGGGTTGGACGAGATCCGCCCGGAATACCTCAGGACTCTGGATGTTGTAGGACTGTCTTGTTTGACACGTCTCTGCAACATCGCGTGGTCATCGGGGGCTGTACCTCTGGATTGGCAAACTAAGGTGGTGGTCCCAATTTTTAAGAAGGGGGACCGGAGGGTGTGTTCCAATTATCGGGGAATTACACTCCTCAGCCTACCTGGTAAAGTCTATGCAGGGGTACTAGAGAGGAGGATCCGACCGATAGTCGAACCTCGGATTCAGGAGGAACAATGTGGTTTTCGTCCTGGCCGCAGCACTCTTGACCAACTCTATACGCTCCACAGGATTCTGGAGGGGGCATGGGAGTTTGCCCAATCTGTCCACATGTGCTTTGTGGATTTGGAGAAGGCTTTCGACCGTGTCCCTCGAAAGATCTTGTGGGGCGTGCTCGAGAGTACGGGCGTTCGGATCCGCTGTTACGAGCTATTCGGTCGCTGTATCACCGAGCCAGAGTTTGGTCCGTATTGGTAACAGCAGCTCGGATTCGCTTTCGGTGGGAGTTGGAGTCCGCCAAGGCTGTCCTTTGTCACCGATTCTGTTCATAATTTTATGGACAGAATTTCTAGGCGCAGTCGAGGCGATGAGGGTTCTGGTTCGGTGGCCATCGGATATCATCTCTGCTTTTTGCGGATGATGTTGTCCTTTTGGCTTCATCAAGTCGGGCCCTCCAGCTCTCATTGGAGCGATTCGCAGCTGAGTGCGAAGCAGCCGGGATGAAGATCAGTACCTCCAAGTCCGAGGCCATGGTTCTCAGTCGGACAATGGTGGAAGGCACCCTCTGGGTCGGGAATGCAGTCCTGCCCCAAGTGGAGGAGTTTAAGTATCTTGGGGTCTTGTTTACGAGTGAGGGAAGGATGGAGCGAGAGATCGACAGACGGATCGCTGCAGCCTCTGCTGTTAAGCGGTGCCTGTACCGGTCCGTCGTGGTGAAAAAGGAGCTGAGCCGCAAGGCGAAGCTCTCAATTTACCAGTCGATCTACGTTCCAACCCTCACCTATGGTCACGAGCTTTGGGTAATGACCGAAAGAACAAGATCACGGATACAAGCGGCTGAAATGAGCTTTCTTCGCCGGGTGGCGGGGTTCTCCCTTAGAGATAGGGTGAGAAGCTCCGCCATCCGAGGAGAGCTCGGAGTAGATCCGCTGCTCCTCCGCATTGAGAGGGGCCAGTTGAAGTGGCTCGGGCATCTGGTTAGAATGCCCCCCGGACGCCTCCCTGGTGTGGTGTTTCGGGCATGTCCAACCGGGAAGAGACCCCGGGGTCGACCTAGAACACGCTGGAGGGACTATGTCTCTCGGCTTGTCTGGGACCGCCTCGGTGTCCCCCCGGGAGAGTTGGAGGAAGTGGCTCGGGAGAGGGATGTCTGGACCTCTTTGCTAAGGTTGCTGCCCCCGCGACCCGACCCCGGACTAAGCGGAAGAAGATGAGATGAGATGAGACTTGTGATTAAATGCACAAAACTAATGAGCCTGTTTGTTTGTACACACAGTGCAGAAGACATGGGAGGACATTGAGGATGAGTCCTGCAGGGATTTCATTGAGGAGTACATCACAGCATACCCAAACAGACCCATGGTGCTTCTGAAGCCGGGACAGATCATCAAAACTGAGTGGGAGGGGACATGGTGGAGGAGCCGTGTAGAGGAAGTGGATGGCAGCCTCGTTAAAATGCTGTTCCTGGTCTGACATACATCACTTCCTGTTCTTCTTACATGTGTTGATTTTATTTTGTCCCTTAATATTGGCACTGATTAAATAAGGACATTTTAGGTGTGTGTGTGTGTGTGTGTGTGTGTGTGTGGTGTTTCATCAAATCACTCCGATTTGGATATTAAAGTATTTCTTATTCTTGATTTTTGTAAGACATAAGTTTATATGAGTGTTTTATTATTTCTAAATATTATATAATTGCCGTATCTAGGATGATAAGCGTAGTGAGTGGATCTATCGTGGCTCGACTCGCCTAGAACCCATGTTCAACCTAAAAATGAGCACAGCCAACAACCAGGAGAAGAAGCTGGCTGGTCAACAGCGCCTGCGTCCCAATATGGGTAAGTTTTTATTTTGTTATATATGTTAGTGTGACTGGGATTTTTTTTTTTTTAATGGGGTGTTTGCCAAGTTCACTTTACAAATTAAGTGGTGTTCTATATATTGCTATATTTGTCTTATTTCTCCTTCATCCACCTATGTGTAGGGGCTATGAGGGTTAAAGGCCCTGTGGTACAGTACACTAATGAAAACAATTTACTAACTAACCGCTCCGCAGTCACTCAGCCTACACCGCTTCGCCCACAGCTCACTGCCCCACCCCAGCCCATCCGTACTGAGTGAGTATTCTTCCTTAATCATGCAGAATTTGCCTAACATTACCCATTGTGCTTCATTTTTAGATATTACCTCCTTGTGCACTATGCGCCAGGTCTCGATTTTCTATCATTAAATGTAGTGTGTTTTGGCTATACAGCACCCAGATAGCTAAGAAGAGCACGACGCCGTTCGTCCCTGCCCCTCGTCAGATTGTTCCCACTGATCTTCAGCTCAAAACTGTTGGCATCCTTCCCCAAGCCAACAATCCCAGGTAAGAAATTGGGTCACTGCTCCTAATGTTTGTGTACTCTATGAAGTTCAGATGGTTGAGATCTTTTATAAATATCAGTAGACTTTGTTTCATCTGAATACCTTTTACTATTGACATTTACCGTCAAAACAGAGTGTCACCCCTGAGCTGCTTTTATGTGGGCACTTGCACCAGAATTACTTGTCCCTGGAATGAGTTGGCTTGGCACAACCGCACACATAAAAACAATTTGTTCTGGAACAACTTGACACTGGTGAGCCCAACTAGTGTCTTTTTTTTTTTTTTTTTTGATGTGGTCTAAATTGTTCCAGAACATCTTATTCCAGGAGTAACTTGCACAATTTCTATCAAGAAGGATGGTGTACACGTTCACAGAAGCATCCTTTTGGGTTTTTAGGTTGTTTCACAGGCTTACGTGGCCGATAGATGGTTCTACATTGGTATGCATTAGTTTCATTCTTAAAACATTCTGGAACAACATCCCTTCTTGAAAAATTTGGAGTGACTGCATGTATTTGTATCAATATTTAAGATTCCTTGTTGCTAACTCTTCCATCTTAGAGCCTTGAAATCATTTGAGAAGTACGACACACTGTACATCCTTGTTCGACAGTTTGGTTTTGATGACTGATATAGAAGTGAATGCTTGCGTGTTACCCTGTACAGCTTGCCACTGCTTTAAGAGTAACTGGGTAAGCACGTAGGAAAGTTGGCATAATTTGTCAACTTCTTCCTGTTGCCTGTGTAAAAGCAACTATAGAGTTAAAGGTACCTCCACCACATAACTTGAATAGTGTAACAAATGTGCCATATATGGCTACTGGATTTAATTACCCATGTGCTCGTTTTATATTCTCTAGTATGTGGATTTGAAATTAGCTAAAACAAATTCTCATGCTTGAAGGATTTACAACATAGCTCAGGTTTGACCTTTTCATGGTCACCCAAGGTTAAATAAAGTCTGTAATATGGATCCCTAATAGTGTTCCATAGTAATGGCATGACCTTGCACTATCACTGACTGTTGACTCCAACATTCCAAAGTGAAATCACCCCTGGTACTTGGGTAAGGCAGTGTTTCCACCAAGTTTCGTGAAAGTCCATGTTTGACAGATGCCAGTGATTACAATACCTCTGCCAAATTTTTTGTCAGGGATAACAAACTTTTATTTAAGACAAACAAACTTGGCACAATTTTATGTGAACTTTCTTTTTCTTTTAGACTCTTTTTTCTGCAGTCAGGACCAGTGCAGAACCTAACTCCCATTGCTCCAGTTCCCCAAATCTTGCCACCTGTTATAAATCCCATACCTACCATATCTGCAATATCCACCATATCCACCATATCTCCCTATGCAAGTGAGAGGATTCCTCAGGAGCCATCGTATCAGGCCCCTAACGATCGCCTCTTCTACATGACACACGCCTGCACACCTGATTGTCTGAAGCGCATCCGTCCAACTCGACCCAACCTCCACAGGGGACGAAACCCTCTCCTTACCCCACTTCTGTATGAGTTCCGACGCATGACCGCACGCCGCCGACTCAACCGCAAGGTCAGTGTGGGAGAGGTAGCATGCAGTGAGGTATTCTGTAGCTAGTGATTCAACAGCTAACTTTTTCTTTTTACCTTTTTTTCTTGTCTTTTTAATCTTTTCCTCCCTTCATCTTCTCTCGCTCTCACAGATGTCTTTCCATGTGATCTATAAGTCCCCATGTGGCCTGAGCCTGAGGAACATGGCAGAGATTCAGCGCTACCTCTTCCAAACACACTGTGACTTCATCTTCCTGGAGATGTTTTGTCTAGACCCGTACGTCCTGGTGGATCGCCGCTTCCAGCCACAGAGACCATTTTACTTCATCCGAGACATCACAAATGGACGTGAGGACATTCCATTGTCTTGTGTCAATGAGATCGACAACACCCCACCACCCAGCGTTGCTTACAGCAAAGAGCGCATCCCTGAGGATGGCGTATACATCAACACCAGCCTTGATTTCCTGGTGGGCTGTGACTGCACCGACGGTTGCCAGGACAAGTTAGTGTCTCTCTCTCTCTCTCTCACACACACACACGCACACACACACACTCTCTGACTTTTCGCACAGTCAAAACTCTCGACGAAGTGACTTTTTTTAGTTTCTATTTTCATACTAATTTTGGAATACTTTTTTTTTTTTTAATTATTTATAATCAGAAAATTCTATTCATGATTCATTCAATTTTTAATCAGCAATATTGGTCATGTTCACGTAGAATCGTTAGCCTATAACTTCCCACAAGGCAGGAATACACATGCATGATATTTGATACTTATTGCTTTATATGGTGCATTCTAGGATTCTTTTTCTTTCGGCTTTTTCCCTTTCTCAGGGGTCACCACAGTGAGTCATCTGATACTCTTTACGAAAGTCAGCGATGTTGTGTTTTTTTTTTTTTGTTTTGTTTTTTTATATGCCTCTCACCATAGACATGGCCTGCCTTTGATAACCCAGTTAGCTGCACTGGGGGGGCAGTGACACCCCTGTGGAGACTTATGATATGCACTTTACAAGGGGTGACATCAAAACCAATATAAATACAAAAAGAAAATTCTTTGCATTGAAAGATCTTGGAAGGGAAGTCTATATGTATGAAGGAAAAACTGATATATATTAAAATAGAAATTGCATTGTTAACCACTAACATCACCATTCTCCTCACTCACTCATTGGCCAAATCATTTAATGCGACTCGGGTCAGAGGGAAGACGCAGGGTGGCACTGGACAAGGGTGGGATTCTCCTGACCAGCTTGCTATACCATAAAAGGGCAACACGCACATCATTTATACTCGCATCCACAGCTGAGGGGCAGTGTGGATCAGCCAGTTCAACTAATGTGCCTGGCTTTGAAAGGAAACCAGAGAGCCCGGAGGAAACCCACTCAAGCACAGATAGCACACAGACATCTGAGCCCAGGACGAGAACCCAGAATTTTTCTTCTGTGAGATGGATGTGCAACCCAATACGCCACCATGCTGCCCGTATTACTTTTCTATATAGGTCACATGTCTATAAAATCAAAATATATTAAAAAATATATAATTTAAAATTCTCAGATAAAAATATTTGCTCATGAACATCTATGTATAATACTGTAAACATTCTAGCAGAAAGATGATTGTTTGTTCCCCACTCTCCCAATGCTGTCAGTTTAGTGTAGGATTTTTAAGCCTTGTGCTTTCTTCCCATGTATTGCACCAGTGTTGCATCATTATTTTGGGTATACAGATACAAATAGGACACACACCAGTTTTTAATGCTTCTCAAAGTCAAAACGGTTCTCGGGGCATTTGGTTGATATTTGGGATGAAACAAACAAATCATAAAAGCAGGAGTTTTTCTTTTATGTGCGTTCAAGCATTCATATACAAAGCTCATGTAATGCTGCATTTATAAATACCTTGTGTGTGCCTGCTATGTGTTTCTGTGCTTTAAATTACACTACTAGTGTGTTTGTGTTTTGGGAAACAACTAATTAAATTTGAGAGAAATTATGACGTGTTTAAAAGGAAACTGTTATTTATATAGGTGTAAAATATATAAATGTATAATATAGGTATATAATTATATAGGTGTAGGAAGTGTTACTAATGAAACTTCCATAAAACATAGTGAGAATCTGCTTATGGAGAGAGCTATTTGCTTTGAATGTTATGTGTACTTGCAGGTCAAAGTGTTCATGCCACCAGCTTACCCTGCAGGCCACAGGATGCACTCCTGGTGGACAGATCAATCCCAATGCTGGATACAATTCAAAAAGACTGGATGAGTGCTTACCTACTGGGTTAGTGTTTCTAACAAATTTGCAAAGTGTACTGTAGTCTTAACTGTCTAAGATGCTGAGTATTATTAAGATGTTATATGGCAGCCATATTACTTTCTTCAAGGCATTTCTTACCACCATATTACAGTGCTGTGAGTCCAAAATGCATGTAATCATCATTCTATTGCTTTCTCTGTAATGATGCACGACTACAAAAATAGTGCAAAGTAAAATGAAAGGAAATTTATACAAGCCATTCCGTGACACTGAAAATGTGTATACTTTCATCATCAGATGGTTTTTACTTACATTTTAAAAGTTGTAATCTGTTAAATTGTGTTTGATCTTCTGAGTTAGGTTGAAAAGGCTGGCGTTTGCAGTCAGTTTCATTCTTATTAGAATTTGAAATTGCAGGAATAGGACATGAATGTGCCTGCTCTTATAAGGCAAAGCTAGTGGTAAAGATAAGTGTACAGGTTTTAAACTAGCAAATTGGTGATAAACTAGTGATTATCTGAATAAAACAAAACATACCACAGCTGCACATAACACTACATTTGTCAAGACATACATCAGATAAGAATCTAGAAGTATACATGAGAGTGTGAGTGTGTGTCTGTATACCTCAGTGCATTCTAATGCAAACACATCAGTGTTTACCATTTCTTCCACGTTTGGAACATTCCACTTATTGCGAGAGATTAGATTTCCTTTCGGCTTTTTCCCTTTATCAGGGGTCGTCACAGCAAATAATGTTGGAACTATGACAGGAAAAGGTAGAGAGATGGCTGACATGATGCAGAGGAGGAAGGTGGACATACTGTGTGTTCAGGAGACCAGGTGGAAAGGTAGCAAGGCTAGGAGCAAGGTTTAAACTTTTTTTTTCATGGTGTGGATGGGAAGAGAAATGGATTAGAAGTCATCTTGAAGGAGGAGTTTGTCAGGAATGTTCTAGAAGTGAAAAGAGTGTCAGACAGAGTGATGAGTCTCAAGTTAGAAATTGAAGGCGTGATGTTCAGTGTTAGTGCTTATGGCCCACAGGCAGGATGGGCGCTATAACAGAAGGAGAGATTCTGGAATTAGTTACATGAAGTGATGCAGAATACCCCAGAGGTGAAAGAGTGGTCATTGGGGCAGACTTCAATGGACATATTGGTTCAGGAAACAGGGAACGAGGAAGTGATGGGCAGGTTTGATATCCAGGACAGGAACACAGAAGGACAGATGTTGGTAGATTTTGCAAAAAGGAAGGAAATGGCTGAGGTAAATACTTTCTTCCAGAAGAGAGAGGAGCATAGAGTGACTTTTAAAAGCGGAGGTAGGAGCACACAGGTAGACTACATCTTGTGTAGGCGATGTAATTTGAAGGAAGTCCGTGACTGCAAAGTAGTAGTGGGTGAGAGTGTTGCCAAAAAGCATAGGATGGTGGTGTGCAGGATGACGCTGATGGTGAGGAAGGTGAAGAAGGCAAAGGCAGAGCAGAAGACAAAGTGGTGGAAGCTGAAAAAGGAAGAGTGTCATGTTGTCTTAAAGGAGGAGTTGAAAATGACTTTGGGTGGTCAGGAAGTGCTTCCAGATAACTGGACAACTAAAGCTAATATGATCAGGGAGACAGGTAGGAGAATGCTTGGTGTGTCATCTGGAAGGACAGTAGATAAGGAGACATGGTGGTGGAATGAGGAAGTGCAGGAGTGTGTACAAAAGAAGAGGTTAGCTAAGAAGAAGTGGGACACAGAGAGGACTGAAGAGAGTAAACAGGAGTACAGGGAGACACAGCGTAAGGCGAAGGTAGCGGTGTCAAAGGACAAACAGAGGGCGTATGATGACTTGTATGCTCGGTTGGAAAGTAAAGAGGGAGAAAATGATTTATACAGGTTGGCACAGCAGAGAAATATAGATGGGAAGGACGTGCAGCAAGTTAGTGATTAAGGACAGAGAAGGAAATGTATTGACTGGCAGAAGTATGCTAGGAAGATGGAAAGAGTACTTTGAAGAGCTGATGAATGAGGAAAATGAGAGGAAAAAAAAAGAGTAGAAGAGGTGACTGTTGAGGACCAGGAAGTAGCAAAGCTTACTAAGAGTGAAGTGAGGAGGGCATTGAAGAGGATGAAGAATGGAAAGGCAGTTGGTCCTGATGACATACCGGTGGAGGTATGGAAGTGTCTAGGAGAGGTAGCAGTAGATTTCCTGACAAGAACATTCAACAAGGTCTTAGAGAGTGAGAGGATGCCAGAGGAATGGAGAAGTGTGATAGTGCCCATTTTTAAGAAACAGGGAGACGTGCAGAGTTGTGGCAACTACAGAGGCATAAAGTTGATGAGCCATACGATGAAGTTATGGGAAAGAATAGTGGAAGCTAGACTAAGGGCAGAGGTCAGTATTTGTAAACCACAGTTTGGTTTCATGCCAAGAAAGAGCACCACAGATGCAGTGTTTGCCTTGAGAATGTTAATAGAGAAGGTCAGAGGGAGCTGCATTGTGCCTATGTGGATCTGGAGAAAGCATATGACAGGGTGCCGGGAGAGGAACTGTGGTGTTGCATGAGGAAGTCTGGAGTGGCAGAGAAGTATGTTAGAGTGGTGCAGGACATGTATGAGAGATGTAAGACAGTGGTGAGGTGTGCTGTTGGTGTAACAGATGAGTTCAAGGTGGAGGTAGGTCTGCATCAAGGGTCAGCCCTGAGCCCCTTCTTGTTTGCTATGGTGATGGACAGGCTGACAGACGAGGTTAGACAAGAATCTCCATGGACTATGATGTTTGCAGATGACATTGTGATCTGTAGTGAGAGCAGAGAACAAGTGCAGGAAAACCTAGAGAGGTGGAGGTATGCCCTGGAAAGGAGGGGAATGAAGGTTAGCCTCAGTAAGACAGAATACATATGTATGAATGACAAGGACCCAAGAGGAATGGTGAGGTTACAGGGAGCAGAGATGAGGAAGGTGGAGGATTTTAAGTACTTGGGCTCAACAATCCAGAGCAATGGAAAGTGTGGAAAAGAGGTGAAGCGTGTACAGGCTGGTTGTAATGGTTGAAGAAAAGTGTCCAGTGTGATGTGTGATCGGAAGGTATCGGCAAGAATGAAAGGAAAAGTGTACAAGACGGTGTTGAGGCCAGCGATGTTGTATGGTTTAGAAACAGTGGCCCTGGGGAAAAGACAGGAGGCAGAGCTGGAGGTAGCAGAGATGAAAATGTTGAAGTTCTCTTTGGGAGTAACGAGGATGGATAGGATCAGGAATGAGCACATCAGAGGGACAGCACATATAAGACGTTTTGGAGACAAAGTCAGAGAGGCTTGATTGAGATGGTTTGGACATGTACAGAGGAGGGATAGTGAGTATATTTGTAGTAGGATGCTGAGGTTGGAACAACCAGGCAGAAGGCCTAGAGAAAGGCCAAAGAGATGATTCATGGACATGGTGAAGGAGGACATGAATGCAGTTGGTGTAAAAGAAGAAAATGCAGAGGATAGGGTGAGATGGAGGCAGATGATTCGCTGTGGCAACCCCTGAAGGGAACAGCCGAAAGGAAAAGAAGTCGTCGTCACAACGAATGATGCGCACACTTGATTTGGCATAGGTTTTTACATCCCACTTATTGTAAAGTTTATTATTCATTTTAATTTCCCTTCAAAATAAACTAAGAATTATTTGAATAATATCTCAAAAGGACAGTGGCTTACGTGCTAGTTTTTATAAAACTGCTGATGGGGGGCATTAAGAATGAAGATGTTTACAGACGTTCCCCGACTCGCGTTTTTAATTGGTTCTGGACGGTCAAACGCAAGTTGAAAGTGAACGTAAGTTGTTACAGTGACGTGTGACATATGGCGTTCATACTGTACTATACATCCATAAATATCATTACTGTATCTCATAAAACATCCCTAAATCAGTTATTATAAACATAGCATTGTAAAATAATATCAAATATCAACATTAATTTCAAATAAGTCACTTATTTATACCGAATCACTTTACATTAAGCTTAAAACAGCAAATCAAGCTTACAATATGTGAAGCGCTCAATACCAAAAGTAGTGTTTTTGCGAAAGTAGTGTACTTGCTGTGGGTTATATGGACTTCCGGTCTTTCATGTGCGCAAGGGTGCCATTGAACTCGTTTAGAACACAGCCTGCACTGATGTGGAGCCAGCAGAGCGGAGAGCTCTTTCCTGGATTCGGATTTTCATTTATTGTACAACTCTCTTTGCTTAACTGAGTATGCATCTTAGATCGTGCTGATCTGAGCAGATAGTTAATTCATCTCTGTGTATGAGACTTGCACCCAAGCTAGTAGGCTTACGCTTCTGACCAACCATATTTGCTTCGGGTTACAAAAGTCCACAAAACAGTGTAAATACAGATCACAGAGACGACGTCTTAACACAAGGGTAACACGCTATATAACTGAGGGGTGTGTGTGTATTATATATATAATATACACACACACAATTTTACTTTTTTTTGAGAAAAAAACGTAAAACGGATGAACGTAAGTTTTGCAGCAGTCTGTAGTTTGTAAACAATGAATGCAGCGTCATTACGTTGGCATACTACGTAGGTACGTCTAAACTCAAAATTTGACTTTTTTTGGGGGGGGGGGGCGTAAAACGAATGAACATAAGTCGGGGAGCATCTGTACTTAATATAGACTCATACACAAATAATATATGTATGGAAAAAAAGAGAATATATTATTTTATTATTGAAATGAGTCATCTTTGGTAATGGCACTGTGGAAAAACTTTTACACATTTACCGAACCCTAAACTTCCGTCAAGAAAGCAGTACTTAACGATCAGTGATTGGACATTGCAGAATAGTGGGGATCGTTGACTGGTTGTGAGGGCAGAACCATGTTTACAGAGTGAATGGTTGCGGGGAAACCAGATTATTAATGAATGATCACACTGGCAATCATGGTTACCATTGAAAACTTTTTGCAGAATAATGGTTTACTGCGATTAGTTGCCGTGTAAGACGGGTGTTCCATGCTGATCGTGAGTGAATAAAGTAGATAGTGGATAAAAGAGCTGTGATGTAAGCTGGAGGGCAATACTGAGTTTAGGATGGTTATTCAAGGCAAAGTCAACATGTGTTGTAAATTAAGTGTATTCAAAGTTCTAAATAAAATAATTGTAAATATTTTGTCAATCTGTCTATGTGCAAAATCTTACACTAATAGCAGCTGTTTGATATGAAGTTTTTACTTAAAAACTAAATCTCAGTCTGGTTAATAAATATAATTTTTTTCAGAATTTCAGGTGTTTGTGCTTAAAGGGTACCTGTGGTGAATTAGTGTTTGTAATTCGATCAAATGATTGTTTGACATCCGCCATTCCGTCAGTTTTGGCCTTTTGTGAAAGTGCATGCGAGTGTTGGTACTCTAGGCATGCTCAGAGATATGTTGACCTCCTCATTGGCTGTTTTAGCCTTGAAGAGATGCAAACCTATTGGACTTTCTGGACTATATCAGTGACCCCGTACATCATAAATTATAGGCCAGTGCTGAGTTGCATACACGGCAAGTGCAGAAATCATGGAAAAAATATTTTGTGTTGCTATAATGTTTGTGTTCTACTAATGACACCAAAAAATGGTAACAAGCCATTTTGGATTTACCAGCACACTCGTTTTTGTCAGTACAGTGGAGCCTCGGAATCGGAACGGTGTAGCGACTGAAAAAATGGGAACCCAAACAAAAAAGTCATGACTTTTATCGTCCCGGAAACCGAATAAAAACCGGATGTCGAACTCGAGAAACGCGCGAGAAAAAACGAGACCGAGAGGGAGGAAAAGTGCGCGACTTCCAGAAGTTGTTGATACTATGTATGTTCTGTGGAAGTCCGGAAGTTGTTGATACTATGTAAGGTCTGTTTGGGCTTTTACACCCAAGCTTAGTGGCTCATCAGGCCACTAAAGCACTCAAGCTATCCAATCACTAACGCCATATACCACCTCCGGCGACAAATACGATTTAGAGTACCGAACAGAAAACCCACAGATCGGCTTATAGGCATGACTGCCTAAACAAAGCTGAAGGGGATGTATGTATGTATGTAAGCTACGTTAAAAAGCGCTAGCTGCGCTGTGAACACCTTTTAACGATGAGGTCATGAGCCACTTTCGTAAGGTTTTGAAAAGGCAGAAACAAGCCACATTAGTAATGTTTTTCAAGAAATTTCTCTTTATTGTTCACAGAGAAAGGCACTAGATAAAAACGAGTGCGTTTTTTTTTAAACGGATGTGTTTTTTAAAAACGGGTGCGCTTTATTGTTCGCAGGGAAGGCACGAGAACACTAGCAACACGAAAATTAAACTAAAGCGGGCTCTAATGGAGCACAGAGCTGAGAGCCAGAGAGATCACGGGGAAATGGGACAATCTTCGAGCGCTGGGAATGGCGCTGCTACTTTATCGCCGTGATTAAATGTAGTTAGGTGTGTGTTGAGCACTCCACCGGCTTGAGAGCCACGCCCCTCTCCAACGTGCATTTCAATGCGCAACTCTTTTGAGAGAGAGATACCGTAACACACCAAAATTAAAACCACAGAAAAGTTAGTCTCTCACAACACAGACCATAACAGTATACTGTGTTAAATAATTTTTTTCACTTAATTTGAGGGCCTATGGTATGAGTTACGGTACCAATAACTTCTGTTCAAAAGACAACAGAACGGTTTCAGACCATTTACATTATTTGTAACGGGAAAAGCGTATTGGAAATCCGAACAAATCGGAATACAAGCAGCGGTCTGGAACGGATTAAGTTCAAGTACCGAGGCTCCACTGTATTCTCATTCTAGGACTCACTAGAATGTGATTTCTCCCTGTCTCTACTAAATAAGTCCTTGTCTGGTTCAAATAAGTAACAATTTACACTCATTTCCTTGTTCCGAGGTCAGGTTGCAGGGACAGTCACCTAAGCAATGAGGTCCAGATGCCCCCCTCCCCAGCTACTTCCTCTAGCTCTTCCGGGGGACACACCGAGGTGTTCCCAGACCAGCCAATAGACATAATCCTTTCAGCGTGTTCTAGGTTGACCCCAGGGTATCTTACCTGTTGGACATGCTCGAAACGCCACACCAGGGAGGCATCCTAACCAGATGCCCGAGCCACCTCAACTGGCTCCTCTTAATGTGGGGGAGCAGTGGTTCTACTCCGAGCTCTCCCCAGATGGCTGAGTTTTCCAACCTTATCTCGAAGGGAGAGTCCTGCCACCTGGCGAAGCAAGCTCATTTCAGCTGCTTGTATCTGTGATCTTGTTCTTTCGGTCACTACCCAAAGCTTGTGACCAGAGGTGAGGGTTGAAACGTAGATCGGCTACTAAATTGAGAGCTTTGCCTTGCGGCTCAGCTCCCTCTTCACCACGACAGACAGGTCCCGATTTACAGAAGAGGCTGCTGTGATCTGGCTGTTGATCTCCTCCATCCTTCCCTCACTCGTGAACAAGACCCTGAGATACTTCAACTCCTTCACTTGGGGCAGGACCTCATTCCAGACCTGGAGGGTGCATTCCACCCTTTTCCAGCTGAGAACCATAGCCTGAGTTGAACTTGCTGATTCTCATTCTTGCCGCTTTGCACTCGCCTGCGAATTGCTCCAAAGCTGGACGTCCTGGATTGATTCGGCCAAAAGGACATCATTTTCAACCTCCAGTAGAAATATACATTTCAGGAATGTATTTAAATGCTATATTGTACATGTTATCTTTATCATCCTCAGACTCAGTTTTCAATTAACTGCCCATAAAAATGCTAAAACAGAAGCTAAAATGCTATAATTTTGCATACAGAAGGAAATTAATCTAACGTTTTAAATTATTTTACCTAAACATTGAATGAAATTAACTAAATGCTCTTTTAATGTACCTGAACTAGTGACTAGATATTTATTTAGGTTCATACTTAACAATCAAATGAAAACGGATCCTGATGCCTTTTTGTTGTCCTTTTCAGGATATATGAGTGTAACAAGCAGTGCCGCTGTAATCCCCAAATGTGTACTAACCGACTGGTGCAGCACGGCCTCCAAGTGCGCCTGCAGCTCTTTAAGACCCAGAACAAGGGCTGGGGCATCCGCTGTCTTGACGATGTGGCCAAAGGCTCTTTTGTCTGCATCTATGCAGGTACTGTATTGTATCAGTCGATCTAAATCCCCTGTTTTGTCTTTTTGTTTGGTTTCCCCTTGTCAAATATGAGTGATAGTAGCTCATGCATCAAATTTTGAGCTTTTGGAACAGAAACGTTCTCATTCATGTTGATTTAGAATGAGAATACTACCTCATTTGTAAGCTTTATTTTTCCATGTCACTCTTAGGGAAAATCCTTACTGATGACTTTGCTGACAAGGAGGGTTTGGAGATGGGCGATGAGTACTTTGCTAACCTGGATCACATCGAGAGTGTGGAGAACTTTAAGGAGGGCTATGAGAGCGAGGCCCATTGCTCAGATAGTGAGGGCAGTGGTGTGGATATGAGTCGGGTCAAAATGGCTTCATCCCAGCAGGGCAAAAATGGCATGAAGACAGAGGACCGCAACACGAGCAGTAAAGGTGAGCTATGACCACACTGGAAATATGAGCAAACTAATAAAGATCTAACTCGGCCTAGATGTGGAATTTAAAATCACAGTCCATATAAGAGAGACCGTAAAGACTGTTAAAGGGGCAGGGAGCTTCCTGTTTAGGAATTGTAATCAGGTGGTATAGATGCAATAACAAAGTACATTGATGGCCATTAGCATGTAGGGAAAAGTGAACGTGAGATTATCTCTGCCAGGCCAAGACTCTTCTGATGAGGGGGAAAGCGACGATGACAAGGAGGAATCAAACGGCGATGAGAGCGATAGCTCGGATGACACTTTTGTGAAGGACACATACTTTTCCTCTAGCTCGGTGTGGAGGAGCTACACAACTCGGCGACAGGCCAAGGGCATGAAGGAAGGTGAGGATATAAGCCTGAAATGATTTAAACTTCATGTAATATGCAGTCTGGTGCTTTCATAAAAGGTCTAGTAATATGTTAAGCACTGTATTACTATAACTGGCAGTTCCAAATTGCCCGTGTGTGTGTGTGTGTGTGTGTGTGTGTCTTGGTCTGGCGAGCTGGACTGCACCCTTGCCCAGAGTTGGCCGAGATGGGTGCCAGACTTCCTGCAGTCTTAATTAGCATTAAGTGGCATAGAAAGTCAATGAATGGATGACATTTACTGTACATTTTCACACTTGGTGTTTAAACATGGTGTCCTACTCGCACAAGTTGATGATATTAATGAAGTGATCATAGAAATTATTCTTTACAAAGGTGTTGTAAACATTATGGTGCAGTGAGCTTCGTTTACCAAGCTGTGCACATGAATTACTGTCACCGCAAATATTCTGTAGCTACAGTTTGCATAAAAGGATGTGATGTGTATACAGACGCTCCCCGACTTGTGTTCATCCGTTTTATATTTTTTCTCTTTTACGTTTTTTTTTTTTTTTTCAGTATGTTAACGTAATTACGTTGAGTCCATTGTTTACAGACGAGACTGAACGTGCCCCTCCTTCTTCCCAGTTCAGTTATAGTTTTATATATATATATATATATATATATATATATATATATATATATATATAGAGCGTGTTAAGACGTCGTCTCTGTGATCTTTGTGTTTACACTGTTTTGCGGACTTTTGTAACCCGAAGCCAATATGGTTGGTCAGAAGTGTAAGCTTACTAGCATGGGTGCAAGTCTCATACACAGAGATGAATTAACTATCTGCTCAGATTGGCACAATCTACCATGCATACTCAGTTAAGCAAAGAGAGTTGTAAAATGAATGAAAACCCAAGAAAGAGAACTCTCTGCTCTGCTGATTCGCATCAGTGATTCACATCAGTGCAGGCTGAGTACTAAACAAATTCAACGGCGCCCTTGCACACTTAAAAGACCGGAAGTCCGTATAACCCGTGCTTTGTTTCAAGCAAGTAAACTACTTTCAGCAAGTGCACTACTTTCGGTATTGAATGCCTCACATACTGTAAGCGTTGATTGGCTGTTTTAAGCTTCATGTAAAGTGAGTCGGCACAGCTTCATGTCATGTTACCATCCGTCGACCATCGGACCCATTTACAAGCAGAAAGATCGCGTCATAGAGAATGTTAAAGGTTATATTTTATACTGTATTTGATGAGTGAATTGGATTAAAATTTATCAATTTGAAATTATTTTGCTTGAATTTAATTTATTTGAAATTAATGTTGATATTATTTGATATATTGATATTATTTTACAATGTTATGTTTATAATAATTGATTTAGGGGTGTGTCATACGTCACTGTAACAACTTGCGTTCACTTTCAACTTGCGTTCGGCCGTCCGGAACCAATTAAAAACGTAAGTCGGGGAGCATCTGTATAGTTTATTTGTTTCAGTGCATGCACATTTGAGAATTTTATGGACCTTTTCTTCACATCAGTTAATTTCACCATAATGACTAGAAAGAAAGTAGACCAAACCAATTCCAAATCTTTTCAGACTGAAACTTCAGCATTCAGTCATGCAGGTCATGAAGGAAACACGCAGGTATCATCCACGTTTAATAGCCAATGAGAGAAGCCTGACATACCAAACAAGAGCTCTCGCTCTCTCTCTCTCTCTCTCTCTCTCTTTCTCTCTCTCACACACACACCTACACACCTTGTACTTTTATGTTTGTGGTTTATAATGCATTCCCTAGCCCATTACCCTGACTTTAATAATCACAAATAAATGCCTAACCTCAATCCTAATTCTAGCCTGAATCCTTAAACCTCAAACAGCCCTCTGAAGAACTGAGCATCCAAAGTATACTCACCTCCCAAAAATGTCCTCACTGTTATAATAAAAATGTGTTTAGGTCCTCAGGGTGTTGCAAGTACAGGAGTGCACAGACAGAGTCAGGATACAGTGAGTCCTGTGTTTGACTGTTCTGTGCTGTTTCGCTTTGCTTTAATTAGAAAAAATGATGCTTTTTAGTGGTTAAATAGGTTTTTTTTTTATTTTTATTTTTTTATGCAGGCATTAATTTTGGATTACAAATACAATACTGTTGATGATCATCTTGTTTGGCAGCCTATACAGTGGAACCTCGGTTCTTGACCACAATTCGTTCTGGACGGTTTTCGAATGCCGAATCCGCTTTTCGTGTTACAAATAATTTAAATGGTCTTAATCCGTTCCATTGTCTTTTGAACAGAAGTTTACGGTACCGTAAATCGTACCATAGGTCCAAAAATTAAGTGAAAAATTATTGACTCCAGTACACTTAAAAACCACAGTACAGTACATAACCACAATAAAGATAAGAATTTTTACTTTTGTGGTGGTGAGCAGTTGGCATACATAAATGACAGAGAGGGAGAGAGGAGGAGGATCCCCTTCCATAACAGCTTCAGGTGAATCAGCCAAAGGTGTTGTTTCTCTTGCTACTCACTTTGGCGTGGATGACTCTTCTTCAGGATGTTCCTTTCTTTTCTTGAACATTTCTAACGCGGCTTGTTTCTGCCTTCTTTTTAAAACCTTACGGAAGCTTCTCATGACCTCATCGTTAAAGGTATTCACAGTGCTGCTAACTTTAGCTTTATCGGGGTGATACAACAACTTTGGGAAAGCGTGCATTTTCCCTCCCTCTTGGTCTCATTTTTTCCTCATTTTTCTCAAATTCTCGTTTTTTCACTGTCAACTTCCAGGACAGAATAAAATCCAGGATTTTTTGGTCGAATTCGGATTTGTTCGACCTGTAAAACGTTCAAGAACCGAGGTTCCATTGTAGTGGGTTCCTTTTAATGTAGGGTATAAAGTAGGTTGAAAGTCTTTGCACTATACAGAGAAACCTTTTTATTTTTGATAGTTTAATTAAATTGTGATTAAAATTGATTACAGTCTTTATTCACGTTACGACCTAGATTGGTTCGGACCAACCAGTCAGAAGTCAGATTGGTCGTAAGTCAGATACAGGGATCCCTCACTTTCTGCGGTTAATTTTGACAATTGGGGAGAAATGGGGGCACGAGGGTTTTTTTTTTTGTGTAATTGGTGCTGTTTTTGTTGCATTTTCCTTCACTTTTCCCATATTTTTCCTTAATTTCCTTTTTTTTTTTTTTTAATTCGAGGAATGTTTGTTTATTTTTTAAGAAAACGCTGAAGTTGAAAACTGAAGCTGCATGAGTTGACGCGCGAAGTTGCGAGGGATCCCTGTATTTACCACAACAAAACCGAAACCACCCAGAACTTGCTATGAATTCATGTGAGGCGTATTCTTCACCTGCACATTCTTTCAACATGAGAAATAAATTTGTGGCCTTACTTTGCACTGCTTGCAACATAACTTTCCCATTTCTTTGCCTATTATCTTCCAACCACGTGTACAGCGACTTTTCCCTCTCTAATCGGTCCTTCATGCTGTTTTGTGATGATGGTTGACTCAATTAGGGCTGCTGCTTTCACTGCTTCCTTAATGCGGTCCTTGTCCCTCAAAATTGTAGACACCGTGGAGTGGGAGAGATGAAGATCTCGAGCGATGGTATTTACTATTTTTCTTCCGTCATACTGCTTTCTCATTTTCATCTTCGTCTCCAACAACAGTGCCTTCCTTGCTTTCTTAGTAGAATTCCCATCTGATGAATCAGACTTTCTATTGGGGGGCCCATGGTAACAGTGTACAGTAAATGAATGTAAAATTGTACTGTAAAAGAGATATTAATGTGACGGTATCTAGTCACTGAGTGTAGTGGGAGAATGCTGCGAGTGTGAGATGCTGGGATGCTTAGATGCTGTGCTGCCACAACTATCTTACATGCTGCCGGATATATACAGTAAACTCGTAGGTATCTGCTAGACGTAGCTGTAAGTACAGGTGGTCGTAACTTGCATAAGTCGTAACTCGGATACTGAGTGTATTGTGTATACTGTATACATTTTGAACCGAATGAATGAATATTATCACATTAGTGATGCTCTTAAGTGTCCCTTGGTCTCTTCGTGTCTCTTGCTCTTTGTGTCTCTGTCACGATGATCTGACGGTGTGTCACTTGACCTCAACACTTGAAAGATGTCACAGAAGCTTTTACATCATGTTTAGATGTGGGATGTACTGTGTAATTGAATACAGTGGCCAAACTCCACACTTCTGTTTCTTTGCCTAATGGCCTCTTTGTCAAGATGATGGTGTCATCACCTACTGATTTGATCTACCCACTCAGTGATGCTACCACCCAGGGACATCCCACCTGCAGAGCTATACATGTTGCTTCCATATCTAAAATGCTCTGGTTTTCTTTCGCTATCCAAAGCCATGCAATTAGGTTAATTGGCTGTACAAAATTAGGTGTTAAATGTGAATGGTTGTATGTTGCCCTTCAATGGTCTGATGGGCTGTGCTGGGTGTACCCCACCCTTGCCCAATGCCAGCTGAGGTAGACTCCAGATTCCTCGTGACCCTAATAGAAAGATGAAGTGGATCGCCAAGTCAGTGCGAAATAACGACTTTACAAGCAATTTGCATTAAATTGAGAAATATGTTGGAAAAGTATTAAACCTTGAGAATAAAACATCTGAAGGCATCTCACAGACAACTTTACTTTGTCATAAGGGTTTTTCTTTTCATAGTTAAATTGAGATGAGAGATTTCCTTTCAGCTTTTTCCCTTTTATCAGGGGTCGCCACAGTGAATGATTCACACGTTTGATTTGGCAGAGGTTTTACAGTAGATGCTCTTCCTGACACAACCCTTTAGCAAGGGACAGAAACACGCTGATGGCTTTGCAACTACTCTTTACGAAAGTCAGCAATGGTTCTTTTACATGCCTCCTATCATAGACAGTGAGACACATGGCCCGCCTTTGATAACCCACTTAGCTGCACAGGGGGGACAGTGACAACCTTGTGGAGAGTGGGACTTCAACTCCCAACCTTAGGATCAGCGATCCAGCGCCCTATACCACTTGGCTAGGCTAAAAAATAAACAAAAACAAAACACTAGGTTAAGTATAAAATGCAGACTGAGCCACAAGTACAGGAGAGCATGTCTAAGGTTTTGTTGGATGTTCTAGGAATCACAATAATGAGGAAAACCTAAAAATGAACAATCGCGATAATTTATTTTGACTCTCCATGGTGGTGTGAGTACTTTTGTCATCCACTGGATCATACAATAGAACAGGAAATGTAAAATTTAGATTTCAAAGTGCATTGTCTCTACAGTGCCCTCATATGGTCATCTGATGAAACACGAATTGTCTTAGTCTGACTCAAGAGCTCAAGTGCACATCACTTTACCAGTTGGTCGTTTTAACAGATTAGCTTATTGCCAGGTTATCAAGCAACATCCATTTACTCCCCATGAGGGATAATGCAGTGGAATAGAGAGAATGATTAATGAGATTTAGTCATGAAGTGTTCAATTACACACTGACAGTGAAGTACTGTGAAGGTATAATTAATCAGGTTTATGCAGGCGCAATCAGCGCATTTATAAAATAACTTCACATTTATCTTCTGCAGTTGCTCTCTCTCCTCTTTCTGTCACTCCATAGACAGCAGTTTAAGCAATTCATTCCTCCAGCATCATTGTCTTCTACACTGGAAAGAAAAATTAAGTGAAATTTTTGGAATTACATGCATTTTGTATAAATTTATTCTAAAGTCTAATAATCTTCAGTTCATTTTCTGTAACCGCTTAATCCTAATTAGGTTCATGGGGAGGCTGGCACCCATCCCAGCCAACTTCGGGCGAGGGCAGAGTACACCCTGGACAGCTCACCAGGCCATCGCAGGGCGGAAACACGCCGACGGCTTTGCAGCCGACTCTTGTCGAAAGTCAGCAGTGGTTCTTTTACATGCCTCACACCATAGATAGTGAGAGACATGGCCGGCCTTTGATAACCCAGTTAGCTGCACTGGGGAACTAATAATCTTCAAAGTTGAAAATAAACAAACGCATTGTTTTTACGAACACGAAACAGTTGCATTCTGGGGCAGCCTGGTGCATAGTAGTTAGGATGTCTCTATGTGTGTGTCTGGGTGTTTTTGGCCTGCGATAAACTTGGCAAGCAGGTCATTGTGTACTCTGCCTTTTCCCACAGTAGGCTGAGATAGGCTCCAGCCTCTCCACCACCATAGTATGATTAAGCAGTTCAGAAAATGAATGAATTGTATTGTTGTTTCTTCATTAAACACAAATGAAAATTCACAGTACTGTATAAAACTATAACATAAAACTGATCAAAGCCACCCCCATACTAGTCCTTCTCAAAAAATTAGCATATTGTGATAAAGTTCATTATTATCTGTAATGTACTGATAAACATTAGACTTTCATATATTTTAGACTCATTGCACACCAACTGAAATATTTCAGGTCTTTTATTGTTTTAATACTGATGATTTTGGCATACAGCTCATGAAAACCCAAAATTCCTATCTCAAAAAATTAGCATATCATGAAAAGGTACTCTAAACGAGCTATTAACCTAATCATCTGAATCAACCAATTAACTCTAAACACCTGCAAAAGATTCCTGAGGCTTTTAAAAACTCCCAGCCTGGTTCATTACTCAAAACCGCAATCATGGGTAAGACTGCCGACCTGACTGCTGTCCAGTAGACCATCATTGACACCCTCAAGCAAGAGGATAAGACACCGAAAGAAATCTCTGAGCGAATAGGCTGTTCCCAGAGTGCTGTATCAAGGCACCTCAGTGGGACGTCTGTGGGAAGGAAAAAGTGTGGCAGAAAACGCTGCACAACCAGAAGAGGTGACCGGACCGGACGGAGGAAGATTGTGGAGAAGGGCCGATTCCAGACCTTGGGGGACCTGTGGAAGCAGTGGACTGAGTCTGGAGTAGAAACATCCAGAGCCACCGTGCACAGGCGTGTGCAGGAAATGGGCTACAGGTGCCGCATTCCCCAGGTCAAGCCACTTTTGAACCAGAAACAGCGGCAGAAGAAAGTACTTTTTTCGGATGAAAGCAAATTTTGCATGTCATTCGGAAATCAAGGTGCCAGAGTTTGGAGGAAGACTGGGGAGAAGGAAATGCCAAAATGCCTGAAGCCCAGTGTCAAGTACCCACAGTCAGTGATGGTCTGGGTGCCATGTCAGCTGCTGGTGTTGGTCCACTGTGTTTTATCAAGGGCAGGGTCAATGCAGCTAGCGATCAGGAGATTTTGGAGCACTTCATGCTTCCATCTGCTGAAAAGCTTTATGGAGATGAAGATTTCATTTTTCAGCACGACCTGGCACCTGCTCACAGTGCCAAAACCACTGCTAAATGGTTTACTGACCATGGTATTACTGTGCTCAATTGGCCTGACAACTCTCCTGACCTGAACCCCATAGAGCATCTGTGGGATATTGTGAAGAGAAAGTTGAGACACCAGACCCAACACTGTGGATGAGCTTAAGGCCGCTATCGAAGCATCCTGGGCCTCCATAACACCTCAGCAGTGCCACAGGCTGATTGCCTCCATGCCACGCCGCATTGAAGCAGTCATTTCTGCAAAAGGATTTCTGACCAAGTATTGAGTGCATAACTGAACATAATTATTTGAAGATTGACACTTTTTTATTGGTCGGATGAAATATGCTAATTTTTTTTGAGATAGGGATTTTTGGTTTTTCTTTACTTTTTTGCCAAAATTATCAATATTAAATGCTTGAACTACTTCAGTTGTGTGTAATCAATATAAAATATATGAAAGTCTAATGTTTATCAGTACATTACAGAAAATAATGAACTTTATCACAATATGCTAATTTTTTGAGAAGGACCTGTATCGCTGTCTGTCTGTCTACCTCTCTCTATCTATCCCCCTCTATCTCGATCATCATGTTTTTATCTCAATCAAAAGAACAAACATGGTCCATACGGATGCTTGAAAAACACATTGCAGTTAGGGCTCGAGTGGAGCTGCATTAAAGTCGCATATAAAATCAAATGTCATCTACTCAAAAAACATGCAAACTTTAAAGAACCAAGGAGCATGAGGGCACGAACAACTGCCACACGCACGAAAGTTAGTGTTACCATGACTACGCCGAGTGGATCCAGTACAGGTGTTGACCCGAAGCCAAAGCTGAAGAAAGTGCTTACGTATACATTTTATATTTACATATACATTTAAGAAAGTATGTGGTGGTCTTGTTACAGTTTATTAAAATTATTGTATGTTTTCCAGCAGAATAATAAATGATTTAAATTACTTTTATTTAGTCATGACATTGAAAATGGAGTGGTTGACATTTTAAGAATATTTGTATTCTTACACATATTAATTTATAGTTATTATCCTTGAGAGTCAAACACTATTTCTTGTTGTATTTTACTCTTTTAATCAGGACTGGAAAATGAAAATTTGTAACTTGAAAAGTGCTTGA
>CM045728.1:55464849-55559849 GCA_024760905.1 Plotosus lineatus | reverse complement strand
CAGAACTTCATCGTATGGCTCATCAACTTTATCCCTCTGTAGTTGCCACAACTCTGCACGTCTCCCTTGTTCTTAAAAATGGGCACCATCACACTTCTCCTTCATTCCTCCAGCATCCTCTCACTCTCTAAGACCTTGTTGAATGTTCTTGTCAGGAAATCTACTGCTACCTCTCCTAGACACTTCCATACCTCCACCGGTATGTCATCAGGACCAACTGCCTTTCCATTCTTCATCCTCTTCAATGCCCTCCTCACTTCACCCTTACTACTTTGCGACTTCGTGGTCCTCAACAGTCACCTCTTCTACTCTTTTCTCTCTCATTTTCCTCATTCATCAGCTCTTCAAAGTATTCTTTCCATCTTCTCAGCACACTTCTATCATCAGTCAATATGTTTCCCACCCTAACTAGCTGCACGTCCTTCCCGTCTCTATTTCTCTGCTGTGCCAACCTGTATAGATCATTTTCTCCCTCCTTACTGTCCAGCCTAGCATACAAATCATCATATGCCCTCTGTTTGGCCTTTGACACCACTACCTTCACCTTACGCTGTGTCTCCCTGTACTCTTGTTTATTGTTTTCGGTCCTCTCTATGTCCCACTTCTTCTTAGCTTTCTTTTCCTCTTCCTTTGTACACACTCCTGCACTTGCTCATTCCACCACCAAGTCTCCTTATCTACTGTCCTTCCAGAGGACACACCAAGAACTCTCCTACCTGTCTCCCTGATCACATTTGCTGTGATTGTTCAGTCATCTGGAAGCACTTCCTAACCACCCAAAGCCATTTTCAACCCCTCCTTGAAGACAACACGACACTCTTCCTGACACTATGCCTGTGGGGCATACGCACTAACAGCATTGAACATCACGCCTTCAATTTCTAACTTGAGACTCATCACTCTGTCTGACACTCTTTTCACTTCTAGAACATTCTTGACCAACCCCTCCAAGATGACTCCTACTCCTTTTCACTTCCCATCCACACTATGAAAAAACAGCTTAAATCCTGCTCCTAAGCTTCTAGCCTTGCTACCTGGTCTCCTGAACACACAGTATGTCCACCTTCCTCCTCTGCATCATGTCAGCCAGCTCTCTACCTTTTCTTGCCATAGTTCCAACATTCAAAGTCCCTACTCTCAGTCCTAGACTCATGCCTTTCCTCTTCTCTCTCTGCCTACGGACATGCCTCCCGCCTCTCCTCCTTCGACCAACAGTAGTCCAATTTCGACCAACACCCTGTAGGTTGACAGCACTGATGGTGGTCGATAACCCGGGCCTCGACCGATCCGGTATGAAATTAGTATTGGCAGTTCGCATCGTGTATTTTGGCAAAAGTTTTACGCCGGATGCCCCTCTTGTCGCAACCCTCTGCATTTATCCGGGCTTGGAACCGGTGTGAAGACGGACACTTGTTTGTGCCGATCCTCACAGCTGCATTTTTATATATATATATATATATATATATATATATATATATATATATATATATATATATATATATATATAATATATATATATACCGTATTCAACGTGATAAGCCCCCCAATTGTTTTTTTGTTTGTTTTTTCTTTTCTTTCTCCTTACTTCTAGTAACCGCCCAAGTCCACTGGTGGCAAAATCGCACATCTTCTTTTTCTTTTCGGCTTTTTCCCATTCACATTTGATTTGGCATGGGTTTTTACGTCGGGTGCCCTTCCTGTCACAACCCTTTAGCAAGGGGGGACAGAAGGGACAGAAACACGCTGCCGGCTTTGCAGCCTACTCTTGTCAAAAGTCAGCAATGGTTCTTTTACATGCCTCTCACCATAGACAGTGAGAGACATGGCCTGCCTTTGATAACCCAGTTAGCTGCACTGGGGGGGACAGTGACAACCCTGTGGGGACTCGAACCCCCAACCTTAGGATCAGCGATCCTGCGCCCTATCCACTAGACCATCACAAACTTACCAATTCTATTTGGTCAGTCTCTGTAACTGTAAAAATGAGGCGTTCACTTCCTGTAAAAGTGAGTTTACATGTTATCTCAAGACCCCCTGTCACTGCGGAATGTTTATAATGTTCATCAGTCACAACACTTTTGATTGTTTCGCTGTGCCTTAAAATACAGGAAAATATTTTGGTGTATTCTCTTGATAAATGTCCAACAACCGATGAACCATTAGAAACTGCTACAGCAAAATTATGGGATGCTCTGAATGAATGGACCAATGAGCTAGATATGGACCCATCAAAAAGTGATGAGTATTTTTCACCCGATTCTCCTGCTCACTAACTTCATAAATTTAAGCACGTTCCTGGACATGTGCTTTTGTTTATGTTCGTGTCGATTGTTTCAACGTGCCTTGTGTCAAAGTTGACATTCGTGTTGATTGGCACGATTTAACTTCCGGGAAAATGTTTAAAGGAACAGCACTAGGTGGGAAAGAAGACTGGGAGGGAAAAGTAAGGGGTCTTTTTTTTAATTATGCTGTTTTCTGTTTATTTTCAGCTTTCATGTAAGTGGTTTAGTTGATACCTCAAAATGAACAACACAAATACCAGTAAAACTTTTAGTGTTCTTTTATTATTCATGTTTTCCACCTCGATGGTAATAAGCACTTACCATCTACTCTGCTGGTAATATTTTAATAAGCGCCCATCCATTCCAATTTTTAAAACGCCCTGGGTGCTTATCACGTCGTGTGTGTGTGTGTGTGTGTGTGTTACAATACAACACACATGCAAGTGCAGGATCTACCCTCTCAGAGCAGAGGATCTGCAGGCTGATTCATATTGATAATCTCTTCCATCCATGCCACTCCTATTCTAATTGTTGATGTGACCAGTACCTCAAGCTGCTGGCCTGTATTTGCACGATTTTATCTATTGTACTATGCATTGTGCAGCTTACTTTTAGATAACTGCATGAAGGTGTGGGTGTACAGGTGGGTCCTAATGTGGTGTGGATGTACATGTACAGTACATACTTGTGTATATCTGCATGTGTTTTTCACCCTGCAATTCAGAATTTGTTTCTCTGTGCTCCTCTCCTCAGAGAGTCAAGACAGTAAGGATGGACTAAGCATGTCAGCTGGAGGCACAGAGGAAAGGAAACAGCCCCCAGTGCCAGAGGAGTGTGGGAAGAGTAAAGTGGCCTCATGGCTAACCAGCCAGTCCTCCTCCACCGGCACACCGAATGTCAAAATAGAGGGCGCAGTGAAGACGGAGAAGAAGGTGAGGAGATATCAACAATTTCTCTACCCACTCCTCTCTCTATCTCTCTCATATATTCCTTCATTTTCACTCCCTGTTGCAGGAAGTGATGACCCTCTCTGACAGTGACGATGTGCAGACTATCAGCTCTGGCTCAGATGACAACAAAGAGCGTGAAAAGAAGACTCAGGGTAAAAGGAAAAAATGCATGAACTCAAGGCACCACACAGAACTGATTGGTCCTTATTTCTGAGCTTACTCAGTATAGATGAATGTCTGTGTATTTAAACAGATGTTCTGAAAGCTAATATGGTGTGTTGCATTATGACTTCGAGGGATTTTTATGTAGACTTGCAGCAGCATTTATGTAAAAGTACAGAATGCAAGCTTTAAGTTGTTGCAAGATTTTCTAAAAACTTCAGTTACGTGACCACAGTTAGACTAACCCGTGAGGATCATTTTCAAAATTATATAGCAATCCTATAAGGTCTCCCTGAAAACATCAGTGGAAGAGGCACACTTTTTTTTTATTCGATAAGCTTTTCTATCTACACTTACCAGCTTTTTATTTTAAGAAACAACTTCCAGCTACACATTTACATTTTAAAACTGGAAGCCTATAAATCATAAAGCCCATATTCTGTGGTGACTAGAAATGCTTGTGTTCTTACTTGGGACTACAGTTCAAGAATGAATTACATTAATATTTCCATGGTAATACCTACACTTCTGGTCAAAAATTAGTAGCACACACAAATATGCTGTTCTGCCTTTAGCTTTGCTTACGGCACATAATCATCATGCCATTGTTTCAGCAAACTTAAGCAACAGTAAATTTATTTCCATCTCATGTTTGGTTCATTTCGCAATGATGTCTGCAGTTGATGAGGGGGAAAATTGAATCACTCCATGAAGTCTTCTCCAGCAGATCCCGAAAACTTTCAATAGGATTTAGTTCTGGACGCTGGGGTGCCAATACATATGTGAAAAAATGATTGTCATGCTCCCTGAACCACGCTTTCATTATTTGAGTCCCCATTTTATATCTGTGCCATCAGGGAAGAAAAAGTTCTTTAATGCGATAACCTGTTCATTCAGATCACAAGTTGATTTTATTTTATTGTCACATTAATGTTTCCGAGCCTCGACCCGACCAACTGGAGCAACAATGCCATGTTGTGCTTAAGGCTAAATGCTCTCCATGGAAGTATTAGTGTGAAACGTATGTTTTCCTGTCGCCCCCCTCCCTCCCCCCAAGAAGAGGAAAACATTGCTCCCTCCACAATAAATAGTGTCATTTGTCAATAAAATTATGAGTAATCCTCTGCATAAAACTGTATCTTTATTAACATTATGGAATACAAAAAAGGAAGAAATATAAATCAACTTCAAACAAAGAATAACTTTATTAACAATTTTTAGTCTTTAAACAAAAAGATTTGAAGTTCTTCAATTTGCTTGAAATTTAAAAAAAGTATCCTTATTTAAACTGTAAACATTTTTTGACCAACAATTTGAACCATTTTATACTGAAAAATAAAATCAATAACTAATATTAAATTCAAATTGATCGGCAACATTAACTGTGCAGCACAATATATAAAACACTTTAACCTACAAAACAAAAACAAATATAATACAGTAATTTGTAGATATTTTTTTTTTGTCATAATGATTAAGTCAGGATTAATGGCTACAATGAGCACGTTTCACAATGCACAGCTTTTCAAAGCAGGGTTTAAAGCACGATACTGAACTCTTAGCTCCTGCTCAATGCTGAACTGGGACCTGGACTTATTTTCGCAGCTCTGATGTCATCCAGCATGACAGAGACCGTGTCTGCTGCAGGTAGGATCAGTTCCTCTGCTATGCTGTGGGGTTTTTTTGCACTGAGCTGTTTGGTATGCCACCTTATCTGATGCTAACAGGGCTCGTTGGTTTGCTGGAGTAGCATTCACAATGTGGGATGGTTGTTGGCAATATTCGGCACGTTTTTGCTGAAAAAAACTCACGCGGCTTCTCAGCATGATCAGGGTGGAATATCTTTATAAGGGTGATTGAGTGTGATGTGTAAATGACTCCTTAATTCATTTGGCTTCATATGGTCCCCTGACCATGTTTTCAGTAAACACAGCGGTCTTTCCTCGTTTCTCACCGCAGTCACAGTGAATCCGAGTGCTACATCCGCTTCATCATACCTCCTTGACTTAGCTTTCGGGAGAATTTTGTTTCTCTCTCTGCCTCTCTTTTCATCCCTGTTAAAAAAATTTCCATGGTGGGTTCATATTTTACCATTTAGCTAATTCCCTCTGGGCACATTCTAACAGTGAGTGAGCCACTGCCATCTACTGTAGTGGATTTACAATTACAGACGCTCCCCGACTTACGGTTATCCATTTTACGTTTTTTCGATTTCACGGGTTTTTTTTTTTTTTTTTTTTTTTTTTTTTTCCTCCAAAAACAAACCAAAAAAAAGGTCAAATTTTGAGTTTAGACGTACCTACGTAGTACACTGATGTAATGATACAATGACGCTGCATTCATTGTTTACAAACTACAGACTGTGTGTGTGTGTGTGTGTGTGTGTGTATATATGTGTGTGTGTGTGTATATATATATATATATATATGTGTGTGTGTGTGTGTGTGTATATATATATATATATATATATATATATATATATATATATATATAGCCGAAAGGAAAAGAAGAAGATATATATATATATATATATATATCTGTTGTTATATAGCGTGTTACCCCTGTGTCAAAACGTCATCTCTGTGATCTTTGTGTTTACACTGTTTTGTGGACTTTTGTAACCCTAAGCAAATATGGTTGGTCAGAAGTGTAAGCCTACTAGCATGGGTGCAAGTCTCATACACAGAGATGAATTAACTATCTGCTCAGAGCGGCACAATCTACCATGCATACTCAGTTAAGCAAAGAGATGCTTGCTGAATGAAATGAAATGAAAACCCGAATCCACAAATTACAGAACAATTACAGATATTTATTATCTTTTAGCAGAATCCTAAGAGTGTATACGTATTTTTATATTAATATTCATTAGGATTTGTACTTGTTCTTTGTATGCATCTCTTGTATAAAGTTTACTTACTTACTTACACAAAAGAAAGAACTCTCCGCTTTGCTGGGAGACTGCATCAGTGCAAGCTGTGTTCTAAACGAGTTCAACGGCACCCTTGTGCACTTGAAAGACCAGAAGTCTGTATAACCCACAGAACTACTTTTGCAAGTACACTAATTTCGGTATTAAGTGCTTCACATATTGTAAGCGTTGATTGACTATTTTAAGCTTCATGTAAAGTGACTCGGTATAAATAAGTGACTTATTTGAAATTAATGTTGATATTATTTGATGTTATTTTACAATGTTACGTTTATAATAACTGATTTAGGGGTGTTTTATGAAATACAGTAATGGTATTTATGGATGTATAGTACAGTATGCGCGTCATATGTCATGTGTCACTGTCACAACTTGCGTTCGGCCGTCCAGAACCAATTAAAAACGTAAGTCGGGGAGCGTCTGTACACTTTATTATTATTATTTTTTGCCGTACTAGAATAAAGTATGTTCCCTGGGGTCACACGCGCCCTCCTGGCATGGCATTGTGCTCACCCAGGGGGGCGTGCCCCTCAATTTGAGAACTGCTGATGTAGATTGAACTTTCCATGGTACGATTGTGCAGAAAGTACCATGTACGTACATATTTCTGTGCACAATTTGGCAATGGAAATTTTCTTGAATTCTGACACCCAGGCCTTTTATTTTACTCTTCATTGACTGTTACTCCCCCCTCTCTTTCAGCAGTTGTAAAGAGGCAGGTGGCCGTGAAATCAACACGAGGCATTGCTTTAAAGTCGTCGCACAGCATGATGGTAAAAACTGGAGGTGGAGGAACTGGGGGCCCATCAGTGAATCAGGGCCAAGGAGGTGGTTCTGGAGACAACAATTCCAAATGCACACGACAGTTCTTTGATGGGGAGGAATCCTGTTACATCATTGATGCCAAACTCGAGGGAAACCTTGGACGCTACCTCAACGTCAGTACTGATCCTAATCTGAGAGAAGAAAAATTATTTTGTCAACAATCTACATCTAAATTTCTCGATTAAAATGATTTCGTGTGACTCTTCATCGTTTAAAACAGTGATGGGAAAACGTTTTGGTTCAGGGGCCACATTGACTTTTAAACTCTGACAGATGGGTCCAGCCAGCAAAAGATACACACATATCAAATATAAACCTAAAAAGGGCATTACAGTGTCAATACTTGCGTTCAGTTTTAATGGGAACAGTCCCTTTTTAGACAGTCCATCCAAGTCTGGTATTAGTTTTCTTGTGGTTATTCTCCAAACAGATCGAAGATGGTCAGGGTCTTTGATAATTTTAATGCCAGCAAATAACCTGCCTTCATGCTTGATTCTTGGATGGCAGTTTGTCGGACAAAGGTGTTCTGCTGAGCCCAAAAACTAGCTGCCGACCTCTGAGTGGTGGCCGTCCATTCTTGCATTGACTGGTTGTTTGGTGTGATTTGCATGCTTGATGAAAAAGTGATGACTGATATATTCCTTTAAAACTGAAATGGTTTCTTGGCAAATAAGACATACAGCCACAGCCTTTGACCATATCTCAGTGAAAAAGTATTTAGCTGTCCATTCCTTATTAAACACTCAGCACTCACTGTTGACTTTCCTTTTCTTTGGCCCACTCATTGTTGCAGATGGGTCCACAGCAGTAGCAGAGTAAAAACCGAGCCCAGTCTCCTAAAATAAGGTCAGTGTATCACCTAATGCGCCACCTGGTGGAACGCCAGGAATTAAAGGACAAGGTCAAATGAATGCAGTCATCATTATATGGTTTGATTTTGGCTTCAGTGGGACGGATTAAAAAGACCAATGGGCTGTGGCCCCCGAGCCATAGTTTTCCCACCCCAGGTGTAAAAGCATCATAGCATTTAGTTTGTAAAAGCATTATTCTACATTTTGTGAAGAACTTGTGTATTATTTGTTTTTTCATTTGATTATTAATTTTTATTTCATTATTACCTTACAGCATAGCTGCAGTCCCAATCTCTTCGTCCAGAATGTGTTTGTGGACACGCATGACTTGCGATTCCCATGGGTGGCCTTCTTCGCTAGCAAGTACGTTCTGAATCATTTATTCCACAGTACTGCTGAATTCTCATCAGTGAGAAGCTCTTAATAAATTTTAACATATTTTAACAGCAGCTGTGATGATAGTGGCAGCTATAATTTGTATATTTTTAAATATTTTATAATACAAATCTTGTTTTAATCACCTCCAGAGTGGGTTGGTGCACTGGTGTGTAAAGTCCAAAATCACAGATATGCTGAAAGAACTGACTCCACACACAAGAAGCCTAACGTGAAAGAAATAATGTATTGAACCGAAGGAAAAAAAATCAGAATCTGAGAGCCTTGAATTACTACAGCAATTATAGGAGCAAACGTTTCAGGCTAAGGCATTCCTCAACATTTCCTGTTTGACAAGTGTCCCAACATGCACGCACACACACTAATTATAAGCTGTGACAGAAGGTCTATGATAGAAAATGGAGGCTTTTACTAGGAGTTGGAGAAGTTACTGTGGACATGACTAACTGCATGGATATTCATGCTGCGAGAAGTAAAAAATGTCAGTGATACTGGTTTTGTTGGTGTGAATCAAAACAGACTTTGAAAATGAGGATCATATTAGTAGCAATTCAGTTCAGAAGCATGTTAGAGATCTTCCGTCTTGCCTTCTAGATAGCCTTTTAAATAAATAAAACATATTCCAAGATTTTCTCTTTGTAATAATCTGTTCTGTCCTACCACCGTGAGAACAATTTTTGTTAATATGTTTAGTGGCCGTAAAAAAAAAAAAAACAATGGGTTGCCTGTTCAAACAAAATGATGTACAGCCATTTTCTCAAATTTGTTTTCTAATTTTGCTGTCAGCATGAGTGGAATATCCAAAAATATTATTTTATACTTTATTATTATATATTAGTCCTTCTCAAAAAATTAGCATATTGTGATGTTCATTATTTTCTGTAATGTACTGATAAACATTAGACTTTCATATATTTTAGTTTCATTACACACAACTGAAGTAGTTCAAGCCTTTTATTGTTTTAAAATGGATAATTTTGGCAAAAAAGTAAAGAAAACCCAAAAATCCATATCTCAAAAAATTAGCATATTTCATCCGACCAATAAAAAAGTGTTTCTAATACAAAAAAATTTCTTCAAAAAATTGCTTCAATGCGGCGTGGCATGGAGGCAATCAGCCTGTGGCACTGCTGAGGTGTTATGGAGGCCCAGGATGCTTCGATAGCGGCCTTAAGCTCGTCCACAGTGTTGGGTCTGGTGTCTCTCAACTTTCTCTTCACAATATCCCACAGATTCTCGATGGGGTTCAGGTCAGGAGAGTTGTCAGGCCAATTGAGCACAGTAATACCATGGTCAGTAAACCATTTAGCAGTGGTTTTGGCACTGTGAGCAGGTGCCAGATTGTGCTGAAAAATGAAAATCTTCATCTCCAGAAAGCTTTTCAGCAGATGGAAGCATGAAGTGCTCCAAAATCTCCTGAGAGCTAGCTGCATTGACCCTGCCCTTGATAAAACACAGTGGACCAACACCAGCAGCTGACATGGCACCCCAGACCATCACTGACTGTGGGTACTCGACACTGGACTTCAGGCATTTTGGTATTTCCTTCTCCCCAGTCTTCGTCCAGACTCTGGCACCTTGATTTCCGAATGACATGCAAAATTTGCTTTCATCCGAAAAAAGTACTTTGGACCACTGAGCAACAGTCCAGTGCTGCTTCTCTGTAGCCCAGGTCAGGCGCTTCTGCCGCTGTTTCTGGTTCAAAAGTGGCTTGACCTGGGGAATGCGGCACCTGTAGCCCAGTCCACTGCTTCCACAGGTCCCCCAAGGTCTGGAATCGGTCCTTCTCAACAATCTTCCTCAGGGTCCGGTCACCTCTTCTGGTTGTGCAGCGTTTTCTGCCACACTTTTTCTTTCCCACAGACGTCCCACTGAGGTGGCTTGATACAGCACTCTGGGAACAGCCTATTCGCTCAGAGATTTCTTTCTGTGTCTTACTCTCTTGCTTGAGGGTGTCAATGATGGCCTTCTGGACAGCAGTCAGGTCGGCAGTCTTACCCATGATTGCGGTTTTGAGTAATGAACCAGGTTGGGAGTTTTTAAAAGTGTCAGGAATCTTTTGCAGGTGTTTACAGTTAATTGGTTGATTCAGATGATTAGGTTAATGATATGCTAATTTTTTGAGATAGGAATTTTGGGTTTTCTTGAGCTGTATGTCAAAATCATCAGTATTAAAACAATAAAAGACCTGAAATGTTGATGAATATGTTGATATTACTTGATATATTTGATATTATTTTACAATGTTATGTTTATAATAATTGATTTAGGGGTGTTTTACGAGGTCATACGTCACTGTAACAACTTGCGTTCACTTTCAACTTGCGTTCGGCCGTCCTGAACCAATTAAAAACACAAGTCAGGGAGCGTCTGTATAAAATAAAGTTTGCAGAATGTATATTACTGTAAATGTTGGCAAAAGATTGCATGAGCGACAACCATTTTAACTTGTTATTGAAACAATTTTTTCGAGCCCAAAGGGGTGCAGCCTACAACTATGTCAGACTTTTCAGGTTTTTCAAAATTTCTAACTTGCACCCATGGTTTAATAGTATTATTTAAAACCTAATTTTTCTATAATATGTCTTTAAATGTGTTGATTTCACTTATTCTGTAATGATCAGAATGTCCTTGAAAATTTGCACAACATCCTGGCAATGTCCTTGAAAAACCCTGAATTTTTTTAAGCAGTATGTGCAGACCATGTAACTGTATACATATTAATAATCGCCTCCGTCATGGTATTTCCACTTTTAAGATCTCCTGCTTCAATATCGTCCCGATTGTAGAGAGGTTTCGGCCATACTCCTTTGCAATTTCGCTCAACCGCACCCCAGTTTCATATTATTTTATCTCCTGCTTCACTTCGATTGATAACTGAGCCCGCTTCTGCTTTTCTGTGTCACTGGGAATCACTTTCTTGGGGTCCATAATGGATAACGAAATATAACACTGCAATGATCACTCTCAAAAAACTCACTAGCCAACTGTTTAACTCTCCTTCATGTGTGTGACAAACAGGAAGTATGGGTACAGGAAGTATGTGTACAGTTCAGCTCCCTCCTGGTCAATGGAAGGACAGCGGGACGGGATGTTGGGAGACAGCCAATGAGAGAGCAACTCGTGCATTGTTTGAAATTTTGAATGGCGTTTTTCGTAAAAAGAGGTTGTTTTCGTAAAAAGGGGACGAAAATTTAGGAAAATGTTTTTCGTAACCTGGATTTTTCGTATTCAGAGGTTTTCGTAAGTAGAGGGCGGACTGTATCCTGGTTACTTTTTGTGGAAATGGGTCCTCTTCATGCGTGTCTGTTTAATCTGTGCCTTGTTTTAAGGAAGCCATACTAATGTCAGCTCTGAAATATAAGTAGGGTCACTTGATAAAGATGAATCGTTTGTTCCTTTCCCTTCCATGGACATGTCAGGGTGTAAAAATGAATTTTGGGAAACATCATATTTTTAGAAAAAAATTCTAAGTATCAGCCTGTATGAGTGAAGTGTGCTCTTGTTCTAATACATTGTTTCTATAGTACCTCATTCCAGTGGCGAGCCATGCATTAAGTTCCTGGGAGTTCAGTTGGACTTGAACCATCAATTGCTCAGTTGTAATGATAATTGTATGTCACTAAGAGCTATATAAGGCACTATAAGAGCATCTGCCAAATGCTGTAAATGCAACTCATAACTTCCACCAGTAAACACCTGACCAACCAATCAGAGGACAGAAAAATGCTGACATTATTGTAACCCCGCTAGCTGGCTCTGTGAGGTGAATCTAAACATTGATTTGGTAAACAAAGTCTCATGGCTAATATAGTTTAAGTGGCATCGGCCAGCACTGCTGATTATGAAGGCCCTGGGGAGATTAGATTGACATAGCAGTACATAGAAGCTGAAATCTGATTGGGCAAAAGAAAGAAAAAAAATCCACCATACATGTACTGGAAACACTGCAGCCAAGAGACATGCCATGCCAGGAATAGATAAATGCAATTTAATGGAACAAATACTAGAATTTAAGTTGTGAATGTCGGTCAGGGCTTCTGATAGTGATTAGGCCAGCAGAGAAGGTTGTGCTGGCCCTGACGTCGCACCGCTCTTCATTCACAAGGCTTGTACTGTATGTGGCAAGATGGAGACTCCTCAGAGGGCAATTGGTTGTAGCTGCTAGAGCTGGTGTACATCAAGCAGGAATCTCTTATGAGATTATGAACGAAGAATAAATGACCTGTCAATCATTAAACAGGCAACATTATAGCTTTTCCTCTATTTTGACTCCTAAATGTTGGTGCCGCATTGAATGTCTGTGTCAGATACTGTCAGTGTGTAGAAAGGAGGTGAGCATACATTGTAAGTTCTCCTTTTGTGGCAATGTAAACTGGGTTTTGCTGATTTTTTTCCCAAAAATTCCCAATTATTTATTTAATGTGACCCTCTGATTAGTTGACCTGCTCCAGTGGTTTCTCCTCCCATTTTTCTCTGCTCCCAGAGTTTTTTTTTTTTTTTTTTTAAAGACTTTATAAAATTGACCAATCAGAGCAGAGTAGACACAAGGTGTGGAAAGACCATAAATGCGAGGAAGAATCCAAACATGTCTATTGAAGGTGAGGAAGTATCTACCTGAAACTTTGTGCTTTGTTTTTTGTTTTTTTTTTTTACTTCAGAATCATATTTCAGGACTCCCGTGGTTTCCAAAATGAAAAATAAAGGTCTGAAAATGAGTATAATATCTAACTTTTAAGAAATTGAAGATTGGGAATATTTGTAATAAAATTAAAGCACTTGTTGAAATGTTGTTGACTTTTGTTTCATGTGTGTTTGTAACTTGATTCATTAGTAATATTATTGAATGATTTTTTTTCTCCTTTAGAGGAAGATGGGAAAACTATGGGCAGTGGTAGCCTGGTGGTATAGGGTGCTGGATCGCTGATCCTAAGGTTGGGGGTTTGAGTCCCACTCTCCACAAGGTTGTCACTGTCTCCCCCAGTGCAGCTAAACTGGGTTATCAAAGGCGGGCCATGTCTGTCACTGTCTATGGTGAGAGGTTCATGTAAAAGAACCATTGCTGACTTTCATAAAGAGTAGCTGCAAAGCCGTCAGCGTGTTTCTGCCCTTTGCTAAAGGGTTGTGTCAGGAAGGGCATCCGATGTAAAAACCTATGCCAAATCAAATGTTCGAATCAGATGATTCACTGCGGCGACCCCTAAGTAAAAGGGAAAAAGCTGAAAGGAAAAGAAGAAAAGGAAGATGGGGAAACTGCAGTAGAGATGCAACACTTTATGTACATTTTGTATATTGGCTCCTGATTTTGCTTTTTTGCTTCTATACTTTTCTACAGGAGAATCCGTGCAGGAACAGAGCTGACATGGGACTATAACTATGAGGTCGGCAGCGTGGAGGGAAAAGAGCTGCTCTGTTGCTGTGGCTCCACTGAGTGCCGAGGACGGCTTCTCTAACACACACACACACACACACACACACACACATTTGTAGTCTCTGTTTGTATTGTGTTTAGGTAGCTACATGTTTGTTGTTTGAGGAACTTGGAGTGAAGCGAATGGTGCTGTACAATTGCCCTCAATTCCTTCCTTTCTTCATTATGCTCTGCCTTATAAAAAATAAAGGCCACACCAAGTTGTGCATATGTTATGTAATTATTTCATACATTTCTATAAAAAGCCTTCTCCAAATTATCCTTTGTTCTCCTCATCTCTTTTAACCTAAATATCAGTGCTAAATGAACGGAACTCTCAACTGCTGTTTGCTTTTGCATATTTTTTACAAACACGTTTTTTGTTTTGCATCTTCTATATAATCCGCATTTATGTTTGTAAGAACAAATCAAGCTGTACTTTGCATCATAATAAATTTGATGTTCATGGGCAGCCGGTTTATGTTGATTTTATGTATCTGTTTTTATAGATGGTATGACTCAAAGCACATAATTGGATGTAAGAGAAGTTGTAGCGTTTGCAAACTATCAAATGTTAAAATCCACTCTGTCAACTGTTGATGCATTACAATGCTAATTCAACAGGATTTTAATTAAAATTGCTAAACAAGAGAAATGTAATGTGCCGTTTTTATCGTACAGAGCAGCATGGTCTATTAATTGACTTTTTTGATGCCAATAATTGAACCAGCAAGGTTTTTTTAATATAAATTATATACAGTAATAGACTTTGTATCAGTACTGCCATATTAACACTAATGACAGTACGTGCGTTGAGGATATTTCTAAGCCTAACCTGGAAAGATTAATCCCATTTGCATTGCTTGAATACAAATTTCACAGCTTATGTGGTTCAATGTTATTGAGCATTATATTCTACATTCAGTCAGAGGCCAAATTAAAGGAGAATTTTGTATAATGGGAGAAAGCATTTGTTTTGCTTCTGTAGTTTGTTTGCAAACCATACGCCTAGAAGGAAATATTAGAAAGAATTGTTTGCCATTCAGTACACGTTGAGAGATTTGAGTTTTTGTTTGGGAGGAGATCACGAGTGCAATAGAAAAGTGACCGACGGAAATGGTGATTCAGGCCTGTGACATTTCTTTCTCGAATTTGTCACGTGACATTCACGGCTTTGAATTTTGTTTGCCTGATTCTTGAACTCGTCGCAAAAAAGTTCAAGCATGTTTGTGTATTCTGTGTAGTTTTTCATCATTCTGATTTTGTTTGCGCTAATAACATGAAAAAAAAAGTGAATGGGTTGAGAACAAAAGTGAAAAAATACAAAATGTCAGTAGCTCCAAAAATCAATCGTAAATTACTAACAAATCAGTTCAGAAGCTGGCACACGGCCTTTCCGAAGACATCTTGATGCGAATTTCAAAATTTGCAAAAATGAATTGCAAAAAAGGTCATTCACATCAGTCGCTCTTCCATCACACCTCTAGCGTCATCACCACCTTCATGTTTTTAAGAAGTAGAAGATAAAATGCAGCAAATAAAGACTATATACTGTATGTACTTTTTGGGCAGTGGTGCTCTAGTGGTATAGGGCACTGGATCGCTGATCCAAAGGTTGGGGGTTCGAGTCCCACTCTCCACAAGGTTGTCACTGTCCCCCCAGTGCAGCTAACTGGGTTATCAAAGGCGCGCCATGTCTGTCACTGTCTATGGTGAGAGGTTCATGTAAAAGAACCATTGCTGACTTTCATAAAGAGTAGCTGCAAAGTCGTCAGCGTGTTTCTGTCCCTTGCTAAAAAGGGTTGTGACAGGAAGGGCATCCGACGTAAAAACCTCTGCCAAATCAAACGTGCGAATCAGATGATTCACTGTAGCGACTCCCAAGTAAAAGGGAAAAAGCCGAAAGGAAGACAGACAGATATACTGTATATATTTAGAAGTCATATGGCAGACAGACGTATCCAGGGCAACAAATATTTCATTGAAACAGCTGAGCAGTTAATTTATGGGTCTTGGTGAAGGGCCCAGCAATGACAGCCTGGTGGTACTGGGGTTTGAATCCCTTCAACTTTCTGATCAATAACCCAGAGCCTTAAGCACTTCGCCACCACAGCCTTTGGCTAATGCTTTGAGCTACAACCCAAGTCAAGTATAATTAGTTTTGACATTTACAGGAGTTGGCCACTTTAGCAGGCTAATATCTTCAAAATAGTGCAAAAAAAATAAAAATAAAAATACAATTTGAGTAGCAGTATACTTTGTATTAGTGAAATGATCCTTCTACATGGACACTATTTTTATACTATAAAACATCTTGTTCTTATACAATAAGTTGGTTTAATAATCACGGAATCTTTTTTTAATTTTACAATAAAATGTTAGATAATTTCTTGAATTTTTCTGATTATTATTTGCTGTTTTTTTTTTTTTTTGCAGTGTAGTTTGAGTCATGATTACTGTCTGCATTCTCTGAGCTGCTGGGAGAATCCGCTTTCATGTACTGGCACAAAGAGAAAGAACTTCAGACCATTTCTCCTCTTCCATCCATGCTGATGTGAGAATTCAGTAATAACAAAAATAATACATTGTGCATAATGCTATACTCTATACAATGGAGTGAGCAGATGAAGGTTCCAGAAAGAAAGTACATCACATGCTGCAGCGGTTGTGTCATTACTTGCTAGTCATTTGTGATCTGTGTGTTTATATAGTTTCTTGCACTGACTGATTCTTTTACTGTCAGCGGTTTATTGATCACCTCCAGGCAGGTACGACTCCAGGCTCGTATGTTGAAGTGTATACTGTATAAATGATTTAAGTCAGAGGGACTTTTGATCTAGCCAGCTATTCAATTATATTGTGATATCAACAGGAACACATCTTACTGAGCCCTTGTCTCGGATGAACGCAGACATGCCAAAATGTCGGCGTACAGGAGCAGCCAGAGAAATGCAGGATGCACATCATTATCAAAAAGTATTCAGCGAGTTCAGAGCCTGAGCAGCAGTGCTTTCTCAAACACACTGAACAGCGACGAAAAAGTTCTGTGCCACTGCTGCAGACTTTGCATCCTCCTTCCACGCCATGCTGTGGAGTCTCAATTTCGGAATTAATTGAAACAGATTTTGAAACGCGGGGTGATTTTGTAAGACTTGTATCTCGAAAAAGCCTTTACATAACAATATTTTGAATTAACTGATTGCGTGTTTTCCTGTCAGGCCAAATTTAAAGGCTCTTGGCAGAGTCATTTATCATTTATGAAAGGAGTCCAAAAGTTTGGTGGGTGGGTTATGTTACATGAGACACCACATGTGTGCAATGCATGATTTTTGCAGGAACTAGAGAGGTCCGGGTATTTGGTACTTTGCTCTGGGAAGTGAGTGCTGTGACTAATTTAAGCATTGGTTGATGTCTTCAGCTTTCAAGTCAAGGTTAAAGTAAACAATTTCCTTAAACTGGGGAAAGATCACCGTTCAACCTGCTGGTCTTCGTCCTTTTTAAATGACTGTTCGAAAAGATGATGTGCAATGCAAAGCTTCCCACTGAGCCAATATGTCACTGGCTATTTATTCAGCACTCTGCAATTCTGACTTTGCATAATTAGTACAGCTGAATAATACTAATACTACTACTACTACTACTAATAATAATAATAATACTGTATATATGTACTGTAATAATAATGATAATAATAATACTGTAATAATATGGGGTGGCGCAGTGGTTAGCATGTCCGCTTCACAGCTCGGGTGTTTGTGTGCAGAGTTTGCATGTTCTCCCCGTGTTTGTGTGGGTTTCCTCCAGGTACTCTGGTTTCCTCCCACGGTTTAAAACATGCACAGTATGTAATTGGTTATTTCAAATAATCCATAGGGATGAGGGTGAGAACATATCGTTGTGTGAGTGTTGGCCCTGTAATGGCCTGGTGAACTGTCCAGGGTGTACAATACCCTCGCCCAGAGTCGACTGAGACAGGCGCCGGCCTCCCCGCAACCCCAATTAGGGTTAAGTGGTTCAGAAAATGTATTAATTAATAATAATAATATTCATCAGTTCATTTTCTGTAACCGTTTCATCCTAATTAGGGTCGCGGGGAGGCTGGTGCCCATCCCAGCCAACTCAGGGCGAGGGCAGAGTACATCTTGGACAGCTCGCCAGGCCATCGCAGGGTGGAAACACGCTGACGGCTTTGCAGCCTACTCTTGTCGAAAGTCAGCAATGGTTCTTTTACATGCCTCGCACCATAGACAGTGAAAGACATGGCCGGCCTTTGATAACCCAGTTAGCTGCACTGGGGTGGGACAGTGACAACCTTGTGGAGAGTGGGACTTGAACCCCCAACCTTTGGATCAGCGATCCGGCGCCTTATACCACTAGACCACCACTGCCCCCTCAATAATAATATTATAGTTTGTAATAATACTAATAAAATCAGGTGACACAGTTCAAATATTTGCTGAGACAATGTCCAACTGTCTCAAGTTCTACAGCCCTGTGAAATTCTGAACTGGTGATAGCTGTGTCGTATATCAAGGGCCTGAAAGAATCAGCCAAATGAGCAGTGGCTGTGGTTTCTTGTACTGGTATATGCTGATGATATGTTTGTATTTTGGATATGAGCTGTTAACATGTGTTGTCTGTCCTCAAAAAATATGTACAGTATACAATTTTGGGCAAAGGCATTTTAATTACAGGTATTTGTCAGTTCATCTTAAAAAAATTCTGACTACACCAATGCATGGACTTTCACCAAACGATGGGGACACTGCCATGCCTGAATCCCAGAGATGATTTGATTTGTTTTTAAATGTCAAGGTCAAAGGTGAAGGTCAGAGCAAGGTTTGAACTTTGAAATGAGTTTCTGATAGACATGCCATTACTGCAGAACATGAATAGTAAAATGTATCTGGACTTCCAAATGGGACAATTAACTGTAACCTTGAGCCTGTGAAAACTCAACCAAAGCCATCTAGTAAATATTTCAACCAAGAGGTTTAACTTATTATTTTCTTTTTTCTTCGTTTTTTTTAAAAAACATGGAGGACCTCATTGTGTGCATTTTATTGTTTTCCCTGCTTTATCACACCCACCAGTTATTAAGAACTGTTCATTAGCTAATTAGTTGGGGCAGTGGTGGTTTAGTGGATAGGGCGCAGGATCGCTGATCCTAAGGTTGGGGGTTTGAGTCCCCACAGGGTTGTCACTGTCCCCCCAGTGCAGCTAACTGGGTTATCAAAGGCGGGCCATGTCTCTCACTGTCTATGGTGAAGACCCATTGCTGACTTTCGTAAAGAGTAGCTGCAAAGCCGTCAGCGTGTTTCTGTCCCTTGCTAAAGGGCTGTGACAGGAAGGGCATCCGACGTAAAAACCCATGCCAAATCAAGTGTGCGAATCAGATGATTCGCTGTGGCGACTCTTGAGAACGGGAACAAGCCAAAAAGAAAAGAAGCAGAATTAGCTAATTAGTTAAATCACATGTGCTTTGAACAAGGAAAACTGTGCAAGGCAGGAGGTCGTCCAGAACCAGGGCTGGGAAACTCTTCTGTCGAACACTGAGGATTAAAACATGTACATACGGGGCAGTGGTGTCCTGGTGGTATAGGTGCTGGATCACTGATCACCTTCAGTTGGAGGGTCAAGCCCCACTCACCACAGGTTGAACTGATGAACATGTACACACACAGGGTGTATTTGCTACATGATCCATTCTGTGTTGTGGCAGTATTTTGCACTCTGAGTCTCCCTCTTGCAGTTCGTGATTATTAATGTTTGATTCTACCTTGTTTTTCTTTGTTGTTGTTGTTGTTGTTGTTATTGTTTATATCTGCACCAGCTTCTTTAATAATCTCTATGTGATACTGCTTGATCTCTCAGGTTTGCACCATGACAAAATAACAACACAACAAATTCATTAAAAATTGCTTCTATGGAGATTTATGCACTTTGTTAAAATTAAAGACTCTCTCTTCTGAAGAGGACAGCTACACGGTAGGCAGAACTCCGAGATAATCACCACTGATAAATGGATCATGTCAAACCCAAAACAGTTTTGTTCATTTTAGTTTTAAAGGCAAAAGACTGAAGGCAGCTATAAGCACAAGGAGATATACACACACACACACACACACACACACACACACACACACACACACACACACACACACATATATATGTGTGTGTTTGTGTATATATATATATATATATATATATATATATATATATATATATATATATATATATATATATATATAAATACAGTACACTGTATGAATTTAAAGCATGTGACATATATATACCGGTATACGGTATATATTTTTTCTTTCATTACAGCATGCCTAAAACAATTCATAAACAAAATTCATTTGCTTCTAAAAATCAGAAAGTATATTCAGAGCATGATGTATTGTTACGTTTCACGTGAGCTACATGGGCGGTACTGTGAACCCTGATTTTTGTTCTGCAGGAAATTGTGTGTGTTGGTCTGTCTGCAGTCCACGAGTGCACAGTCGGTTCTATAAGTTATTACTGTCTGCGTGAGCTATATATTGTTCATGCTGTTGTTATTATAACTAGACATTGAAGAGCTTATGGAAATTGTCGGAAAGTATTACGAAACTCATTACAGTTACATAGACAGGAGCTTTCCAAATGGTCTGATGCCGGGATTTAACTTAATAATTAGAAGGTCAGCTTCATCTTCAAGTTGGCAGATCATGTGAGTGTCCGAAAACTCAGAAGAGGGAAGTTTGTCCAATTTCTCCACTAATGTCATATGAACTAATGTCATGACTGCAGTAATATTATTAGTAGAATTTGTGTAAACATGATATTCAGGTCACAAAATGTTGCCTCAGGTTAGGCCCAATTACACAATGTCGAGGATCTGAAATCATGTATGCCAGTCGATGCGTGCGAAAGGACAGTGAACGCATGTGTTTCCTCCACCAGTCATTTTTTAAATATTCCTTCATACCTCCAGGAATCACGAGTAGTGGCCACATGCTATCACATCCTCTTTTCACCTGTTTTGAAATTGTTTCTTATTGATTTGATTCTGCAGATCTTTTTTTTTTTTTTTTTGAGAGCAAGCCTTTTCCAAACAGATGGTGAATCAGGACATTACCTTCTTTGGCAAAGCAGATCAAGGGTCTCGTTTGTTTAAATGTTTTCACTGATCCAGTGAGTTTACCATGTAATCTTTCTGGTTGGAAGATCTAGTTTGGTCCACCTGCAGGCATGTGCCACAGGACACCAGTGTTCAGTGTAAGATAAGGCAAACTGCTCTATGCCCCGACCAAATTCAAACAAATGTTATTTAGGTCATTTGAGGTCACTTGGATAAAGAACAAAGCGCTGCGCAAAACAGCATGATACCAGCAGACTGTTCTGCCCTTAGCATGGAGAGGTTCAAAGTTTTTCTTAGAAATAGACTGTTGTGTGTGAACTGCAAGGAAGGAAATGAGCGTCAGGAGCAGAAGTTTAATGAATTGGTCAATAGTGAGTCTGATGAAGTGAGTTGTGATCTATGTTTAGTATTGTATGATCATATTGGAATTTTTCCTGATACACCTCCTATCCAGTGCACAGGGAAGATCCTCCCCTCGCTCTGCATAACTTTGCGTAGTCTCACTGTACACTATATGGAAACAGCATGATCTGATTGTTTTACAGTCTTAGGATGATTATCAATTAGTCATCGAAGGTGACTGGCACACACACACACACACACACACACACACACACACACACACACACACACACACACAAAACAACAGTGTCACACAATATTACCCGGATTTTTTTGGCACAGAAATTAACAATTTTGCAGTATATAACAAATAAAGTATATGGTATTAGAATACGTATTAAATTGCAATGTATATACAGTACATATATATATATATATATATATATATATATATATATATACATATGTATATTGCAATTTAATACTCTAATACCATATACTTTGTTAAGTTACATACTGCAAAATTGTTAATTTCTGTGCCAAAGGGGAAAAAAAGTGCTGGATTGTTGATCTTAAGGTTGGGGGTTTGAGTCCCACTCTCCACAAGGTTGTCACTGTCTTCCAGTGCAGCTAACTGGGTTAGCAAAGGCCAGCCATGTCTCTCACTGTCTATGGTGGGAGGTTCACGTAAAAGAACCATTGCTGACTTTCGGAAAGTGTTTCTGTCCCTTGCTAAAGGGTTGTGTCAGGAAGGGCATCCGACGTAAAAACCTCCGCCAGATAAAATATGCGAATCAGACGAGTCACTGTGGCGACCCCTGAGAAAGGGAAAAAGCCAGAAAAAAGGAACAGAAGATATTATATATTATAATAAAAAAAATATATATATATATATAAACAGAGAACATCAGATATTTTATCACAATGATGATGCATTCATTTGTCCATCTACTTAATCCTACTTGGATCATAGGGAGCATGGAGCCTATCTCAGTCAACTTTGGGCGAAGATGGGGTGTGCCCCTGAACAGCTTGCCAGTCTACAGCAAGGCCAACATACACACAGCCAACATACACACAGAACTGTTGGCACTCACGCCTTGGGCTAATCCGAAACAGACAGTTCACCTAATGTGCATATCTTTGTTCTATAGGAGGAAACCAGGGTTTCATGAAGAAATTCTCTGGGAGAACATTCAAATACTACATAGAAATGCCCTCACCAAGCCCGGGACTCAAGCCCATGATCTTCTTGCTTTGAGACAGACATGCTAACAATTACACCACCATGCCATCCATAATAAGTTCCTATTTGTATTTTTATAATTAATAAAATTATTATTATTATTATTATTGTTTTATTATTGAGGCAGTGGTTACCTGGTAGTAAGGTGCTGGATTACTGATCCCAAGGTTGGGGGTTCAAGCCCCACTGTCACTGGGTTTTGACTGATGTACCGCCTGTGCAGCTAGCTAGGGTATCAAAAGCCTGCCATGTCTCTCACGTTCTCTGATAAAAGGCGTGTAAAAGAACCATTGCTGTCACTCATAAAGAGTAGGTTGCATAGCCGTTAATATGTTTCTGCCCTGCGATGGCCAGGGTGTACGCTGCCCTCAACCTGAATTGGCTGAGACGGGCCCCAACCTCCCCATGGCCCTAATTAGGATAAAGAGGTTCAGAAAATGAATGAATAAATGATTTTATTTTTATCTGAAGTGCTCTCGTTTCTATTGGATAATAATAGTACTTAGTGCTTTGTTATAACTCAAGTACTGTACTTTGTAGTGAAAATTGCTTTGGAACATGTCTGTTTTATATAAAAGACTTAAGATTGAAGTATCATTGAATGGCATTTCATTATTTTGGTGTACCTATTTTGACCAAAATTATACATTTAACATGATGGTGCCTGAGTCGCACAACAAAAAACAATTGCAAGTTCAAAAACCCAGTGATGTTTCAGCCGTCCGTAGTCAGGGGAATGACACTGGCAGCGCTTGCTGGGTGGGCGACATGGATTACATTCTCGACTCTCCATCAAAGTGGCAGCAGTCAATTCCTATCTGTCAGCTCATACGTGGATAAAGCGTTCCTCTCAGTGTGTGATGCTGCATGTGCAGACAACAATTATAAATACATTTTGATTGCACCTCAAGCACAATATTGTTTTCTATCAGACCACTTTATGTGCCGCGCTTGTTCTCACATGATTTTAAAAATATTTTAACCTTTTTTATGGGTGACAAGAACAATTTTGATCCATTTAGAGATACATTTGTGCCAAAACCATGTCCCTTTCCCTCTCATCATTTTTCTGTGTAAAATGACTTGAAATTTACTCATTATTCATTCATACATTTTTAGAACCACATACTGTAATCCTCTGAGGGTCACAGGGAGGCTGAAGCTGATCTCAGCCAACTCTGAGCAAAAATGAGGTACATCTTGAATAGCTCATCAGTCCATTGCGAGTTTGTACTCGCAGCTAGGGGCAATTTGGAGCAGACAATTAGTCAATTAATTTGCATGACTTTGGACAGTGGGAGGAAATCAGAAACCCATGCAAGCACAGGAGGACAACATGGAAACTCCACACAGAAACATCCCCCTGATCTTCTTGTTGTAAGGCAGATATCCCAACCACTTTTCCACCATGTCTCCCAATTTATTGAAATGATAAACACGAATGTATGTCATTGAATGTTAAATATCAATTAAATAAATTAGCCCTGCAATGGTCTGGCAAGATGTCCAGGGCATATTCTGCCCACTACCAGGTTCGACTGAGATGGGCACCACCCTCTCCTTTGGAAAAAAACTCCCAAAAATATTTTGATTTAGTTTGCTTTTCTGATGCTTCTTTGTAGGGTAGATTAAAACTTTAAATGGGTTTAAAAACTCTCTCTTTTCCTGTTTACATGCAGCATATTGCAAAACTCTGAATGGGCTTCCAAGCATCTGTTTCATGTTTTGGGATCACAAGTTGCACCACTAAAATAATTAAACATAACACAAAACATACGCAGGTTTGAATCTTGGTTGGGGCTTGCGGCCATCAGCAACTCGGAGCCCATAAGAGCTAACTGGCCGAGCTCTCAGGAAGGAACTACAGTACTTTCGCTGATGCTTATACACAAGCCACTCATGGGCATCTGTGATGCACACAAGGAGGCAGACAACACTTTCTAAGATAAGATAAGATAAGATACAGCTTTATTAATCTCACAATGGAGAAATTCACTGTTACAGGCTCTTGAGGTACCATCAGTAAGGGGTGCAAAAATAGATACAAATACAAACATACACACATACATATATATTATATAAGTAAATAAAGAAATAGATACATAAATAGTATAAATTAATAAACAATAAAAGAAAAGAATGGAGCAACTTTATAGACTGGCCTATATTCAAGTGTATATGTATCTGAGTGCAGAGTAGATGGGTTGATATGGTTCACAGTCAGTGGGGTAGATGTGGTTGATTAAAGTGCACGGGGGTTTTTATTGCACATAACCGGTATTTTCACAGACAGTTACAAAGTGGCGTTGTACAGTCTGACAGCGGTGGGAATGAACGACCTGCGGTAGCTCTCCTTCCTGCACTGAGGATGTCTCAGTCGTCCACTGAAGGAGCTGCTCAGCTCCTCTACAGTCTGGTGAAGTGGGTGAGAGCTGTTGAACAGGATGGATGTGAGCTTTGCTACCATCCTCCTCTCACCCACCTCCTCCACAGAGTCCAGTGGGCAGCCGAGGACAGAGCTGGCCCTCCTGACCAGCTTGTTCAGTCTCTTTCTGTCCCGCTCTGTGCTGCCCGGGGCCCAGCAGATGGCAGCGTAGAGGATTGCAGAGGCTACCACAGAGTCATAAAATGTCCTGAGCAGAGGTCTGCATACTCCGAAGGACCTGAGTGTCCTCAGAAGGTGGAGGCGACTCTGGCCCTTCTTGTACAGGGCGTTGGTGTTGTGGGACCAGTCCAGTTTATTGTTAAGGTGAACACCCAGGTACTTGAAACTGTCCACTGTCTCAATGTCCTGTCCCTGGATGTTCACTAGTAAGTGTGTGTGTGTGTGTGTGTGTGTGTGTGTGTGTGTGTGTGTGTGTGTGTGTGTGTGTGTGTTCGAGTGCTTTTCCTGAAGTCGACCACCATCTCCTTCGTCTTCCTAGTGTTCAAGCACAGGTGGTTGCGCTCACTAATGTCCCCACATAGTACAGTACAGTATATACTAAAACTATTATAGATGTTCCCTTAATGGTCTGTTTCAGGAACTGTCCAGCAGCATTCACTTCAATTTTACAGTATGTCCAGCTCTTTCAGAGTGTGCTTCTCTGAAAAAAACAAAACAATGTTTTTAAATTATTGACCTAAAACCAAGTTCAACTCATCCATCCTATGCCCGCATAGTATGCTTATATATAGCTTTAGAAAATATGCACTCGCTCTCTCGTTTTTCTGTCATTTTCATTCCCCATTCAAATTCAATAGTGTTTCAGAATCAAAGGCTTCCTGTTCAGTCATGCTTCATAAGAGGGCCATCAAACTTAATATGAAACCACAGAGCAACTCACCCAACACATACATGAAATCAGCTATGACTCACACCTGTCTTTTTCATTCATTCATTTTCTGAACCACTTTAATTCTAATTAAGGTCATGGGGAAGCTGGTGGCCATTTCAGCTGAGCCCGGGCGAGGGCGGGGTACACCCTGAACAGCAATGTATGCAATGAGTTCCAGACGTCCCTCTCCCCAGCCACTTCCTCTAGCGCTTCCAGGAGGACATCAAGGCGTTCCCAGGCCAGCCGAGAGACAATCCTTTCCAGTGTTTTCTAGTTTGACACCGAGTTCTCTTCCCAGTTGGACATGCCCAAAACACCACGCCAAGGAGGAATGCAGGAGGCATTCTCACCAGATGCTAGAGCCACCTCAACTGGCTCCTCTTAATAAGGAGGAGCAGCAGTTCTATTCGTAGCCCTTCCCGGATGGCTGAGCTTCTCACCTTATCTCTAAGGAAGAGCCCCACCACCCAGTGAAGGAGGCTCAATTCAGCTGCTTGTATCGGCGATCCTGTTCTTTCAGTCACTACCCAAAAATTGTGACCATAGGTGAGGATTGGAACGTAGATTGACTGGTAAATTGACAGATTTGCCTTGCAGCTCAGCTCCCTCTTCACCACGCAATGCTGCAGAGAACCAAGACAGTCCTACAACATCCAAAGCCCTGAGATATTCAGGGCAGATCTCATCCACGCCCGGAGCCCGACCACTGAGGAGCTTTTTGACAACCTCAGTGACCTCAGCTCCATTGATGGGCGGACCCCACAGAGTGTGTGTTGGTGGGATTGAGGAGGTCCTTGAAGTATTCCTTCCACCTCTAGATGACATTCCTAGCCGGGGTGAGCAGCTCCCCACTTCTACTGTAAACAGTATTTGTGGATAGCTGCTTTTCCCTCCTGAGGTGTCAGATGGTGGTCCAGAACCTTTTTTAGGCCAACTTATAATTGCTTTCCAAGCCCTTACCGAACTCCTCCCATGCCTGAGAGTTTGCATCGGCAACAGCTTGAGTTGCAGCAAGTTTGGTCTACCGGTGCCTGTCTGCTGCCTCGGGAGTCCCACAGGAAAAAAAGACCCAATAGGCCTCCTTTTTCAGATGGACGGCCCCTTCACTACAGGTGTCCACCACCAGGTTCGGGGGTTACCGCTACAATGGGCACCGATGACGTTCCAGCCACAGCTATGGGCTGCCACCTCAGTAATAGAGGCATGAAACATGGCCCATTTAGATTCCAGGTCACCTGTCTACTTGGTTGTAGCTCAGCCGGAGGTGGGAGTTAAATGCCTCTCTGACAGTAGACTCCGTCAAACGTTCCCAGGAAACCCTAACTACATGCTTGGGCCTACCAGGTCTGCAGGGCGGCCTCCCCTGCCATCGTAGCCAGCTGGTGGTGGAGATCAACCATGTGGTGATCCGATGAAAGCTCAGGTCCCTGCTTTTCCTGAGTATTCAGAACATGCGATCGCAAGTCCGGTGGCACGACTAAAAAGTCGATCATGGAACTGTGGCCCAGGGTGTCCTGGTGCCAAGTGCACTTATGGACACCCTTATGTTCAAACATGGTGTTCATGATGGACAAACATGGTGCTCATGATGACGAGCACAGAAGTCCAACAAAGAATCACCATTTAGGTTCAGACTGGAGAGGCCTACTTACAGATCACACTCTTCCAGGTCACACTATCGTTATGGACTAAATTATGGAATGTTTTTTGCAACGTGTTACCCAAATGACTCCAGAATGGAATCTTTGATATTTTTAAAAAGGAAGTGAAAAGAGAACCCAGGATCATGTTATCAAGTTATGCTAACTGAATGATCTGTTCATAAACTGACCTGCAGAAGTACCAATAACCAAACTAAGCTTGAGTTATAATGTTCACTAAAAAGTACAGTATTTATTTCTTCTGCCATATAGAGGGGGGATAGTCACCAGTATCTGTTTGTTTGTTTGTCTGCCTGTTAGCAGGATTTCACAAAAACTACCCAACCAATTTTCACCAAACTTGGTTTAGAAATGGGTATGGATAGGCCTGGCAAGAACCTGCAGTATTTTCGAGCAAATCCTAATCGTAATCCAGATCCAGGAATTTATTAACTTCTGATTTTAATCAAATTTAGTGGAGGGGCGGGGCCTACACCCGGAAAGAACCCATTAAATGTTGGTTGTGATCTGTGCATGGTATTATATTGAACAAAAAAAAAAATTCTGAAATTCTGGGAAAATCCCTATCATTCGCCTGGGGCAAAAATATTCATCTGATACTCACGAGGGAAAACATTTCATTATATCTATGCCAAGTCATAATAATCCATTTGTGCCTGGCAGTGATACCTTGCACTGTACAAATGTCCCTTTATTTATAGAGATTTTTAATACAATCTGCTCAATTTGAAAATTAGAGGAAACATAAAGGAGGCGGAGATAAATGTAGCCAGGGTGAGAAATTGAGTTCTTTTAAAAACATGGCAGAAAAATTGGCAGAAAAAAGACCAAGAGTTCTTATTAAAGAAAACCTGTGTTTGATTCCCAGGCTCAAATGTTTCTGTGTGGAGTTTGCATGGTCCCCCTGTTTTTGCATCGGTTTCCTCCAGGTATCCTGGTTTCCTCCCACAGTAATAAAAACATGCACAGTATGCTAATTGCCTGTTACAAATCACTCCGCTGTGTGAATGTGAGTGTGAATGGTTGTGTTTGTATTGGCTCTGCGATAGCTGGGCGAGCTGTCCAGGGCTTTCGCCTGGAGTCACTTGATATGGGCGCCAAACTCCCCGTGACCCTAGTTAGGGTTAAGCAGCTTAGAAAATGAATGAATGAAATGAGTTCTTGTTAAACCCACACGAGTAAACATTGTGCAGGTGCTCTTGCCAACTAAGTTTTACTGATGTTACTGAAAGATAAGTGATATGTTATCACTTTCTATTGGCATGTTAACTTTAAAGAATGTGACGAAGAGAGGGTTTCCATGACAAAAAAAGTTTAATGAAACTAGACACTGAGGTGATTATTCATTCTGAATGTTTATAAGTACAGTATGTAAGTATACAGTGTATTAAGACCATGTTTAATAATTTCTTCAAATTTCACCAGCTTTCTCCCGAGTTAATCTTGGCTAATTTCCTCCTTCTCCTACAATACAGCTATGTTTAGGGACAGTTCACATCCTTCCTCTGAGACATAAAACCAGCCAACTATATTTTCTCAATCTGCTGTTCATGCTGCGTGTCAGAGCAGAGAAACCCCCTATGGGTAAAGTACTATCTGCCCTTTTTGGTATGCATGAGCTCACAGACACCCACGATTGACAGCATCTTTGTGATTGATCTTTTTTTTTTTTTGCTATTCTATCTGACTAAACACTCTCAAATGGATATATTTCTGGTAGTTCACTTAAAAGCACCTCTTTTTTTTGGTCTATTTTATCCTTTATTTTTGGTATGTCTGTTGTAGCAGGTCAAATACCTGCTACCTTTCTGGAGGGCTTCACATTACATATCCTACTTAATATGCACAGGACATTAAACAATGTTTCTTAAAAATATTTTTACCCACCCATGCAGTTAAATTCTCAAATATGAATGAATCAACTAGTCAACGTAATGAGTTGATTCTTCTTCTCCTTTTCCTTTCAGCTATTCTCTTCAGGGGTCGCCACAGCAAATCATCTGCCTCCATCTCACCCTGTGCTCTGCATTTTCTTCTGTTACGCCAACGACCTTCATGTCTTCCTTCACCACATCCATAAATCTCCTCTTTGGTCTTCCTCCAGACCTTCTGCCTGGTAGTTCCAACCTCAGCATCCTACTACCAATATACTCACTATCCCTCCTCTGTACATGTCCAAACCATCTCAATCTAGCCTCTCTGACTTTGTCTCCAAAACATCTTACATGGGCTTTCTGATCCTATCCATCCTCGTTACTCCCAGAGAGAACCTCAACATTTTCATCTCTGCTACCTCCAGCTTTGCCTCCTGTCTTTTTCCCAGTGCCACTTTTTCTAAACCATACAACATCGCTGCCCTTATCACCGTCTTGTACACTTTTCCTTTCATTCTTGCCGATACCCTCCTATCACACATCACCCCGGACACTTTTCTCCAACCATTCCAACCTGCCTGCACATGCTTCTTCACCTCTTTTCCACACTCGCCATTGCTCTGGCTTGTTGAGCCCAAGTACTTAAAGTCCTTCACCTTCCTTATCTCTGCTCCCTGTAACCTCTCCATTCCTCTTGGGTCCTTCTCATTCACACACATGTATTCTGACTTACTGAGGCTAACCTTCATTTCTCTCCTTTCCAGGGCATACCTCCACCTCTCTAGATTTTCCTGCACTTGTTCTCTGCTCTCACTACAGATCATAATGTCATCTGCAAACATCATAGTCCATGGAGATTCTTATCTAACCTCGTCTGTCAGCCTGTCCATCACCATAGCAAACAAGAAGGGGCTCAGAGCTGATCCTTGCTGCAGTCCCACCTCCACCTTGAATTCTTCAGTCACGCTGACAGCACACCTCACCACTGTTTTACATCTCTCATACATGTCCTGCACCACTCTAACATACTTCTCTGCAACTCCAGACTTCCTCATGCAATACCACAGTTCTTCTCTTGGCACCCTGTCATATGCTTTCTCAAGATCCACAAAGGCACAATGCAGCTCCCTCTGACCTTCTCTGTACTTCTCTATTAACATCCTCAAAGCAAACACTGCATCTGTGGTGCTCTTTCTTGGAATGAAACCAAACTGTTGTTCACAAATGTTGACCTCTGCCCTTAGTCTAGCTTCCACTCTTCTTTCCCATATCTTCATTGTATGGCTCATCAACTTTATCCCTCTGTAGTTGCCACAACTCTGCACGTCTCCCTTGTTCTTAAAAATGGGCACCATCACATTTCTCCTCCATTCCTCCAGCATCTGCACACTCTCTAAGACCTTGTTGAATGTTCTTGTCAGAAAATCTACTGCTACCTCTCCTCGACACTTCCATATCTCCACATGTATGTCATCAGGACCAACTGTCTTTCCACTCTTCATCCTTTTCAGTGCCCTCCTCACTTCACCCTTCATAATCTTTGCTACTTCCTGGTCCTCAACGGTCACCTCTTCTACTCTTTTTTCTCTCTCATTTTCCTCATTCATCAGCTCTTCAAAGTACTCTTTCCATCTTCCCAGAACACTTCTGTCATCAGTCAATACATTTCCCTCTCTGTCCTTAATCACTCTAACTTGCTGCATGTCTTTCTCATCTCTATTTCTCTGCTGTGCCAACCTGTATAAATCATTTTCTCTTTCCTTACTGTCCAGCCTAGCATATAAGTCATCATACGCCCTCTGTGTGGCCTTTGACTCCGCTACCTTTGCCTTGCGCTGTGTCTCCCTGTACTCCTGTTTACTCTCTTCCGTCCTCTCTATGTCCCACTTCTTCTTAGCTAACCTCTTCCTTTGTACACACTCCTGCACTTCCTCATTCCACCACCAAGTCTCCTTATCTACTTTCCTTCCAGAGGACACAACAAGTACTCTCCTACCTGTCTCCCTGATCACATTTGCTGTAGTTGTCCAGTCATCTGGAAGCACTTCCTGAGCACCCAAAGCCTGTTTCAACTCCTCCTTGAAGACAACATGACCCTCTTCTTTTTTCAGCTTTCACCACTTTGTCTTCTGCTCTGTCTTTGCTTTCTTCACCTTCTTCACCATCAGTGTCATCCTGCACGCCACCACCCCATGCTGTTTGGCAACACTCTCACTGACTAATACTTTGCAGTCACTGACTTCCTTCAAATTACATCGCATGCACAAGATGTAGTCTACCTGTGTGCACCTAACTTCACTTTTATAAGGCACTCTATGCTCCTGTCTCTTCTGGAAGAAAGTATTCACCACAGCCATTTCCATCCTTTTCACAAATTCTCTCAACATCTGTCCTTCTGTGTTCCTGTCCTGGATACCAAACCTGCTCATCCCCTCTGTTGCCTGCACCAACATGTCCATTGAAGTCTGCACCAATGACCACTCTTTCACCTCTGAGGGTACTCTGCATCACTTCATCTAACTCACTCCAGAATCTCTCCTTCTCTTCTAGCTCACATCCTGCCTGTGGGGCATAAGCACTAACAACATTGACCATCACGCCTTCAATTTCTAACTTGAGACTCATCACTCTGTCTGACACTCTTTTCACTTCTAGAACATTCATGACTGTTACGGGCATGTAAATATTTGTGTGAATGTAAATAGAAAAATAATGGAAGGGCGTCACATGGCGTGACTCAGCTGTTTGGGTCTGGAATTTTCTATAAGGGGACCTAGTTGCGGCTAGTTGAAAATTCCCGAACATGAGGGAATCTATACAGTATTAAGGACCTCTTGCCGACTGGCTACAGTCTCATCCAGTCTATTCGTGTCGCTTCGGGCAGATCATCTAAGGGGACTCAACTCATCCAAGGTGAACCATGGAACACGCCACGCTTCACCTAAGTTTCGTTGTTCGGGACTTCATCATCGAAGTACATCATCCACGACCACACACAGCCCACGCGAGGATGGTCATCGTTTTGTTTTTTTCGACACGCAGGATGACAAGCCTGTCCCCACCAGCACATGCGCCATCTCTAAATTTACCCTACTGCGGGTGCTTGGTGACTATGGGACCCTTTGTTTGTTTGTATGTGGTTTAGCTGTAAGATGTAAGTTATGAATTTTGTCTTATTTTGTTCATAGTATTAAAGTGTATAGAGTTTGTCGTGGTATGTCGTGCTTTGCTGGTTTCACGGGGCAATTTCAATCCTATAATTTTCCTGTCCGTAACACTGACCAACCCCTCCTTCAAGATGAGCCTGCTCCTGACCCTGCTCCTAAGCTTTTAGATGTGCTGCCGTTCCACATGGTCTCCTGAACACACAGTGGGTCCACCTTCCTCCTCTGCATCATGTCAGCCAGCTCTATACCTTTCCTGTCATAGTTCCAACATTCAAAGTCCCTACTCTCAGTCCTAGACTCATGCCTTTCCTCTTCTCTCTCTGCCTATGGACATGCCTCCTGCCTCTCCTTCTTCGACCAACAGTAGTCCAGTTTCCACCTGCACCCTGTTGGTGAACAGCACTGATGGCGGTCATTATTATCCCGGGCCTCGACCGTTCCGGTATGGAGGTAATTTTTGTGATTTGCATATCAAGTTTGGCATTGGTTTTACATTGGATGCCCTTCCTGACACAACCCTCTGCATTTATCCGGGCTTGGGATCGGCTTCAGGGAGAGACACTGGCTTGTGCCCCTCTCTCATGGCTGCATTTCCTCCCTCGTGGCTGCATTTAAAGTGCATTTAAACTTTATTTGCATATATTTGCATTTAAACTTCAAGAGTTGATTAATTTTCTAAAAAATTTAGTAACTTTGACAATCTGGCTGCAAGGAATATAGATTCATATTAATGTGTATGTTGTATGACAGAAACTTCACCAAGTGCTGGTGTTTTATTTACCTAGTGGTAAAGGTGCTGAATCACTGATTCCAAGGTTGGGGGTCCAAGCCCCACTCTCAGCCGGTTGTAATTGTCCCCCTAGTGCAGCTGACTGGGTCATCAAAAAACCGCCCATGACTCTCACTGTCTATGGCTTTCGTCAAGGGTAGGCTGCATAGCCGTCAACGTGTTTCTGCCCTGCAATGGCCTGGCGAGCTGTCAAGGGTGTACTCTTCCCTTGCCCAGAGTTGGCTGAAATGGGGGCCAGCCTCCCCACAACCCTAATTAGGATTAAGCAGTTCAGAAAATGAATGAATTAAAAATAAATCAATACCAGACTGGCAGACAAATACAAAATAGAAAACATTGCCAATGGCAAAAAACAGGCAAGGATCAGGCAGTTAACAAGAGCATTAAAGTAAACCTTGGTACAAGCTGTCAGAAAATACAGAGTCCAAGTATTACCACATTCCCAAGTTTGTAGCCAGAGTCTGCACAATAGTACTTTTTCTCCTTCTCTATACTAGAATCGAGGAGCAAACTGTTTTAGTTGACCTACCTCTTTTCTGTTAGAAATGGATCTCATAAATAGGATCATATTATCGAATTTACTGCATCTATTCACAGACCTTAAATAGTTTCAGATGAAGATGTTTTATTAATACAGATCTGTCTAATAAAAGCTTTAATCATCTGGACATGAATTGGAAATATACTGAAATATTAAATGTGGTTTAGGTACAGAAGCTAGTTTAGACATCAGCACTGTATTAAAAATTAAATTTTAAACTGAATTAAAAACTCCTTTTTAGGATCTCTACTTATGAAATGTTATTAGGAGTGTATGTCTTCAATAAGAAACAAATGGCTTTTGTCCAAATTGTAATAGCTGGCAGTCAGGATGTTATTTATAATGAGACTACAGCTATCACATGGTTTCTCTATGCACTCGCACAATTAAGCTAACATGATTAAGCCCAGGGCAGTGGTGGCCTGGTAGTAACGTGCTGTATCACTGACCCCAAGGGTGGGGGTTCAGGCTCCACTCTCAATAGATTGTCACTGTCCCCCCCAGTGGAGCTAACTGGGTTATCATAGGCCATGTCTCTCACTGTCTATGGTATGAGGCATGTAAAAGAACCATTGCTTCTTCTTCTTCTTCTTCTTTTCCTTTCGGCTTTACCCTTCAGGGGTCGCCATAGCGAATCATCTGCCTCCATCTCACCCTATCCTTTGCATCTTCTTCTCTTACACCAACGACCTTCATGTCCTCCTTCACCACATCCATGAATCGTCTCTTTGGTCTTCCTCTAGGCCTTTTGCCTGGTAGTTCCAGCCTCAGCATCCTATTACCAATATACTCACTATCCCTCCTCTGTACATGTCCAAACCATCTCAATCTAGCCTCTCTGACTTTGTCTCCAAAACGTCTTACATGTGCTGTCCCTCTGATGTGCTCATTCCTAATCCTATCTATCCTCGTTACTCCCAAAGAGAACCTCAACATTTTCATCTCTGCTACCTCCAACTCTGCCTCCTGTCTTTTCCCCAGGGCAACTGTTTCTAAACCATACAACATCGTTGGCCTCAACACCGTCTTGTACACTTTTCCTTTCATTCTTGCCGATACCCTCCTATCACACATCACACCGGACACTTTTCTCCAACCATTCCAACCTGCCTGCACACGCTTCTTGACCTCTTTTCCACACTCTCCATTGCTCTGGATTGTTGAGCCTAAGTACTTAAAATCCTCCACCTTCCTTATCTCTGCTCCCTGTAATCTCACCGTTCCTCTTTGGTCCTTGTCATTCATGCACATGTATTCTGTCTTACTGAGGCTAATCTTCATTCCCCTCCTTTCCAGAGCATACCTCCACCTCTCTAGATTTTCCTGCACTTGTTCTCTGCTCTCACTACAGATCACAATGTTATCTGCAAACATCATAGTCCATGGGGAATCTTGTCTAACCTCATCTGTCAGCCTGTCCATCACCATAGCAAACAAGAAGGGGCTGAGAGCTGACCCTTGATGCAGTCCCACCTCCACCTTGAACTCTTGTGTCACACCGACAGCACACCTCACCACTGTCTTACATCTCTCATACATGTCCTGCACCACTCTAACATACTTCTCTGCCACTCCAGACTTCCTCATGCAATACCACAGTTCTTCTCTCGGCACCCTGTCATATGCTTTCTCCAGATCCACAAAGGCACAATGCAGCTCCCTCTGACCTTCTCTGTACTTCTCTATTAACATCCTCAAGGCAAACACTGCATCTGTGGTGCTCTTTCTTGGCATGAAACCGTGAGGGGGGGGCACAAACCAGTGTCTCTCCCTCACGCCGGTCCCAGGCCCGGATAAATGCAGAGGGTTGCGTCAGGAAGGGCATCCGGCGTAAAACAAATGCCAAATAAACTATGCGAATCACAAGAAAAGAACCATTGCTGACTTTCGTAAATAATAGGCTCCATTGCCATTAGTGTGTCTCTGCCCTGTGATGGCCGAGCAAACTGTCCAGGGTGGCAAAGAATTGGCTGAAATGGGTGTTAGCCTCCCTACGAGGTTTAAGAGGATCAGAAAATAATGAATTTATGTGTGTGTGGGAGGAGTGTAGCTATTAGCATGGGCATGAGTATTGTTTAAATTAGAAGTATTTGGAAAGAGAATGTAAATGAAAATATGATGTGTGTTCTCATTGAAACTCATAGCGATGGACAACACTAAAATTGTTGGATTTGCTTTTTAGGGATGATTTTTAGGAATGTTGTCCATGTCATCTGCAGTCAGCAGTGTAAGCAGTAATCAGGAGACGGTGAATGAGGAAGTGAAGTGTTGAATGAGGAGTATATTCTCCAGCAGTGTATTCTGGCACCTGGTGACATTTAAGTACTTTGCATGCTGACATACTGGTTCAACTACTTTTCATGTCCATGCGGCTTGTTTTCTCAGCCTCTGTGGATATAAATACACAAGCTTTAAATGTCAGTGTGCCTTAGATAGATATTTTTAATTTAATTTTATTTAGTTTGCGTTTAACCAATGAACATAATATAAATTATGTTTGGTGTTTATTACAATTGTTAGTATGTTTTTATGTCGATTCTTGTAGTAGAATTATTTTACTGCTGAATTCAAGTAATATTGTAAATATGTGCCAAATGTTTTTCAAAGTGGATTTTCTTAACCAGAGATTTGTTAAGAAACACCATAAAAATGTCAAAAATATTTAATCTGAGATTTGTAATATATGAATCCTAGGCAAGCCTGATATTGACAAGATGTTTTGTCTCCATCACAGACACATAAACATGTGGGCGACAGAACTGGTTGGATGGCTTTTAGGGCAGGGCAGGTTTGCATAATAGGAGGTGAAGGAGCAGGTGAAAGTGAAAGCTTAATACAAGGTCTCAGAAAGAGTTTTCTCTTGAGAAACTGTGAAATCTCTTTAAAATGTCTTCCAAGCTTTCTTTGCAGATCAAGTGCTCGCTGTGTATCAGTGATTTTACTGATCCAGTGATGCTCCCCTGTGAGCATTCTTTCTGTCGCCAGTGCATCACCGGACACATGCATGGTACCAATGGCCTGAGCAATTGCCCTGAGTGTCGGAGACTTTACAGTGAGAAAGATCTACACTCCAGCCGACTTCTGAGGAACATGACAGGTGCCGTGAGACAGCATCTTACAACACAACAAGCTAGGACAGATACCTCAGACAGACCAGCACCACTAGCCGAGAGTGATGTGCTTGTGTGTGCGGAGCACGACGAGAAGCTGAAGCTCTTCTGCGAAACAGACCAAAAACTTGTGTGTGTAGTGTGCCGAGATGGACAGAAGCATAGAGGCCATCAATTTAAACCTGTGAAGGAGGCTGCTCAGATAAACAAGGTACAGTTTATATACTGTATATGTATAATGCATATGTAAATCCGTAGGACTTGAAAGTGTGACCAGGTTATTATATTCTCTTTGCTCCTGAGGTCATGTCTGTGTATCTGCTGTTGTGCCTACATGTAATTTGGCTTTGTTTGCAGAGAAGTTACAGTGAATATAACATAAATCTTGTACTCATGTCTTACGTTTCAGCTGTTGTAGAAATATTTTATACATATTATATACTATTTATACTTTCTTTCATACCCTGTATACATATAATGTGTTATTAGCAATATTCCATGCTACATTATATACCAAGAGGAGTTCAGGGACTGGTGAATTCATGAAACAAGAGAAGCAGAGTCCACAAAGCTTCCTGAGAAACATGTTTAAAAAAAAAAAAAACCTTTATCAGCTGTCTAAAAAACCACATACCACGCTATTGTACTGTTGTGTAATCAGTCCTGTGCTCATAGTGAAATGCGTGCATTAAAATGTTATGAATGCTGGCATTAAATAAGGAATAATGTACAGCATACAGAATGCAGCATTTCTTATTTAATAAGCAAGTATTGCATAACTGCAGAGAAAAAATATACAATTCTCATAAGCTCTTTCCACTCTTCTGTTGTCGTGCAGGAGACAATAAAGGGTGCTTTGGGTTTTCTCATCAAGGAGAACTCATGTTTGAATCACATGACCCAAAACCAGGCAACCGAGGTCACTAAGACCCAGGTAAGCACTCTTTTGTCCGGGTAAAAAATTATTTCTTAGATGTACACAACCAACACTGATTTCACTTCATACTTATTGTTTCTTAAGTAAACATGTACATTAGTATCCATTAGTAAACATTTTCTGTGTTATATAAGAAGAGAAATGGACTTAATTGGGCATTATATATGAAAGGAAAAGTGTACAAAACGGTGATGAGGCCAGCGATGTTGTATGGTTTAGAAACAGTGGCATTGAGGAAAAGACAGGAAGCAGAGCTGGCGGTAGCAGAGATGAAAATGTTGAGGTTCTCTTTGGGAGTAACGAGGATGGATAGGATCAGGAATGAGTTCATCAGAGGGACAGCACATGTAAGATGTTTTGGAGACAAAGTCAGAGAGGCTAGATTGAGATGGTTTGGACATGTACAGAGGAGGGATAGTGAGTATATTGGTAGTAGGATGCTGAGGTTGGAACTACCAGGCAGAAGGCCTAGAGGAAGACCAAAGAGAAAATTTATGGATGTGGTGAAGGAGGACATGAAGGTAGTTGGTGTAAGAGAAGAAGATGCAGAGGATAGGGTGAGATGGAGGCGGATGGTTCGCTGTGGCGACCCCTGAAGGGAAAAGCCAAAAGGAAAAGAAGAAGATTGAATGGGATGGGACTATGGATGATATGATTTTGATTGGATATAATATATTCACCCTGTTGATGAGAAATGAGTGTAATACACTCCAATCAGGCATGTTGATGTTGTACTTGTTGTGCTGAATAGAGTCATCCACTAGGCAATTATAATGACACGTGTCAATAGAAAACACGTGTATATGGAATGTTCTTGAGTTTATTAGAGTTCATACCTAAAAAAAACAGTGGCAGCATGAAAACAAATAAATAAAAACAATTCAAAATATAAATAAAAATAATCCTGGGACAAAGTTTTAGTTCAGAGAATTAACTTTTATAGAGCCAAAAACTAATTCTAATGAAGGTCTAATTACCTTTTGTCGCAATTCAAAATATGTATTTTAGAGATTCTGTTTTGTAGATAAATTGGCTAAATTTATTTTAGTCCATTTCAGTTTCACATCAAAATGTGGAAAAGTTCAAGTAGGGTGAACTTGTGCAAGGTATTATTCTGTAATTCTATTATTGTTGACAAGTACAGTGCCCAAACAAAAAATGCATTGTAATGTTTTGTTGGATCGCATTTAGAGTTGATTACAGCATATAATCACCATAGTAACAACACACTGGTGCAGTGGTTAGCACATCTGTCTTACAGCAAGGACTGGGTTTGCTTGGGCTTTTCTGTGTGAAGTGTGAGTTTCCTCTGGGTACTTCAATTTCTTCCCACGGTCCAAAGACATGCACAATAGTCTAACTCAGTGGTCCCCAACCCCCGGTCCATGGACCGGTACCAGTCTATGGATCATTTGATACCGGTCCACAAACAAAATCTTTCAGGGTAAGAATTACAGGGTTTTTTTATTAGAGCTTCTGGATCTTATTTTGACAAACAAATGTTTTTGACATTGCTACAGGAGCACTGAAAGCCCTTATTCCGTTTCCAACCACATATCTTTGTGAGGTGGGGGTTTTCTGCGGTGACAACCATCAAAACAGGACTACGGAGTAGACTCTAACCGGTCCGCGGAAACATTTTCATACATAAAACTGGTCCCTGGTGCAAAAAAGGTTGGAGACCACTGGTCTAACTGGCTGTTCAAGGGTTGCCCCTAGTCTGTGTATGAGTGTGAATGGCTGTATGTGTGTTGTTCCGCAATATTCTGGCAAGCTGTACCCCACCTTTGCCCGGAATCAGCTGAGATGGCTGTAATTAGGATTAAACATCTTAGAAAATGAATGAATCAATCAAGCAATCAATGAATTAATCAATCAATCACCATAGCACTGTTCCCTCAGTCTGCCAGGTCGAGGCTCAGCAAAATAATATAATAAATAATAATAAAGTGAACTGACAACCTGAATGTAATGAATGGTAAGGTTATCTATTAGTGAACTTTTTCTTCCCAATGATCTTAACACAACTGAAAGTCTTTGGGATGCACTGGAAAAGACTTTGTGGAGCCATGGAGTTCAATGTTCTCATTTTCAATTCAAGATGTTGGTGAAAAATGAACCCAATTCTGGGGGAATAAATGGTGTGATGCTGCAGAACTTTGTCGATACAGTACCATGGTAATAAGGTACTAGAATCAAAGCTAAAGGTGATCCACGAAATATCAGAATGCCAACTTTTTTTTCATTCTGACCCAACAGTAAACTCAAACAATACTTCTATAAACCCAATAGATGAAGTCCAGAGAGCTGTCAACCCAGATATCTTCCCAGTTTGAGAGGATGCACCACTTCCTGAAGGAGAAGGAGAAGGAAATAAAAAAACAGTTGGAAGCTGAAGAACAGGACGCTGTCACAGTCATGTGCAACAATTCAACCATGATCAACGAAAAACTAATGAATGGAAAAGAGTTGGAGTGCATTTTTCAGTCTGCATTAGATATTAATCAACCTGAACACTTTTTACAGGTAACTACACATTCTATTTATAAAGTAATCAAGTTTTTGGTGATTTAATATCTGAAGCTTGTATTATTATGATATAGGAAAAGCAGTACTTTGTGTTTGTAACTCTTTACAGTGGTGGAATGAAAAAGGATTTCCTGTTACAGAAAGAATGAAAATAAAAAGCAACAAGCATGCAGATATCAAGTAATTTAAGGGCAACAATAACCTTTCTCTTTAATATTTAGGCAATCTAACATATATGCTGTATTCTGAAATCAATGTAATTAATTCCTGATGTTGAAGGTACAAGTCACAGCTTGACGATCTTCATGTGATCCCACACTCCTTCTTCTTCGGCCCGTATGAGACACATCTGGAGTTCTTTGTATGGAAATCCATGTTGGGAACACTCAAGACAGGTGAAATAATTTGTTTTTGGGTTTTTTTTGATAGTTTCATCCGTCTGACCACACCCGTGCATCAAAGTTGTTAATGGTTCTAACAAAATAGGAACCGATAGCTGCAAGCTTCCATTAAAGATCAGCCATGTTGCTCATATTTAACTTATACTATTAGACCATTATTAAATTTTCATTAATACCATTTTTGTACTTTGTACTTCAGTTCCAGATACTTTAAACATAAAGGAGACTGAAGACTCTTACCTGAAGGTATCGCCAGGAAGATTAAGTGTACGGCAGGCAGACCGACTATCCGGATACTACAAGGAATACAGTCCAGGTGTCATCTCTGACCAGACCTTCCAGTCTGGCCAGCACTACTGGGAGATCGAAGTAGGGAAAAAGTTAGACTGGAGTATAGGGATTAAGACAAAGGTGGAAAAAACACCCACATACCAATCAGTAAAGTCAAACGATTCCAACGATGTATATCTCCACCTAAAAAATGGCAAAGGATACAGCTGCAGCTTCGATAGCAATGAACTTCCAGTTGAGGTCAAAGGAAAACCCAGTAAAATAGGGCTTTATCTGGATTGTGACAGAAAACAGGTATCCTTCTTTGATGCAGACGCCATGACTCAGATTTTTGTAACCAGCTGCAAATCTTCTCTTCCCTGCTCTATTGCTCTTTTCCCAGGTGTTTACCTGAATGGTAAAAACATCGACCCAGTCACAATATGTTCATACGGGTCTAATTCTGCTCACCGTCCATGATGCCAACCAAGAATTCTCTCTTAGACCAGAACTTCTTAAATTTCTTACTGGAGCTCGCCTGTACATGTACTGTAGTACTGAATTGATTAATGAGATTAATATTCTCAGGTTTTAGGCAAAACTGTAACAGGCATTTATGAACCCATTTTAAAAATGATTCATCATACTGTAATTTTGCGTCAGCTTAAAACAGACACAGAAATCTGATTACGGAGAAAACGTCTGCTAGTTTTGAAATGCAAAATGATTTCCCTTTGCTTGAGGAGGTTATTAGCAAGCTAGTGAATATTAATGAGCAATGAGCGTCTGCCTCTGGATATTAATGGCTACTGGGAGAAAAGTGGATTTGGGCAAAATTTTCAGATTAATAACTTGAGAAGTGTTTCACAGAAAATTACCAATAATACAAAAAAATGTAAAATAATAGGAAGTACAACATTGTTTTTAATTTTTTTTTCTTTACTATGTTATTATGTTAATTGAAAAGAAATGTAAGAATTCTTTGGTTGCTCTTCCAGAAAACCATTATGATTTTTGTGGTGTTTTTCTGTCAGAAAGTGCTCTGAGCGCTTTATCGGCGCCCATTCACTAACAAATAGTCTCTGCGTTTTGTCTTTCATTACGTATCACATGATTTTGGCTTAATACGTTAGTTTCATGGCGACAGACTCACAGGCTTCGTCTTATTCACCTGTTTTATATCTTGTTTTGGTTCTGTCTGCTTACAGTAATAATAACAACAAGACCACATGATCAAAGAAATGCACGATCACTTGGAAGTGCAACTGATTTATAGAAAGTGGAAAAGTTCAAGAACAATTATCAAAAAACAGAAGAAGGCATATAAAAGAAGGCAATGTTGATTACTATCATCGTGCTTGTTGCAAAAGTGATGGAGACTTGTTTGCAGGAGTAAGCAAATCATTTCTGAAAGATATATTAATCAGCTTCTTTAAGTACCTAAAGTATCTTCACGTATACAACAATCACTTCCCAGTATATCACACTTTATAAAAGAAATAAAAATGTGATCTGGAACATGGGGTGTGGCTACTTTTCTTGACATGCATTTTATTTACATATATATTTTTAGTCATGAAGACAAAATCTTGCTAGTCTTTTTAATGTTGAATAGGAAATAAGATCTGTATTTACATATGGTTATTATATATGGTTAAAAAAGCAGAGTTCACTTTATAAGTATGTTGAAGAAGCAATGTGATGATTAGCTTACCTAAATTTAGTGGCAAAAAAATCACGTAAATATGCAATTAATCGACAAATGGGAAAATGTTGGATTAATACAGTACAGGGATCCCTCACTTTTCGCGGTTAATGGGGACCGAGACCCCCGCGACCGCCGATTTCCGCGAAATAGGATCCACACCCCTGACTGACTTATACATAAATATATATAATATCAATAAATACATATTCAACGCTATAAATGCTTATAATACAATTAAAAATTCCAAAATAATGCATAAGATGTAAATAAAATATAAATACACACATACAGACGCACAGATGCGCACCTCACATAAAAATGTCAGTAGTTTTGTTGGGTTGTTTTTTTGTTTTTGTTTGTTTGGGGTTTTTTTTTGTTGTTTTGCACATAATTGGCCTTGTTTTCCAGCATTTTCCTTAAATTTTTCACTATTTTCCCTTAATTTCCTTACTGTTTATTTTTCGATGAATATTTTTCAAAAACCCGCGATGCACTGAAGCCGCATGAACTGAAGCATGAAATAGCGAGGGATTACTGTATATCAAAATCAAACACGTGTAACAACTGCGGCCCTCATATAAGTTTACACAATATGCAGTAAATATAGTGTAATTAAATCAAATGTGCGAATCAGATGATTCGCTGTGACCACCCCTGAGTAAAAGGGGAAAAGCCGAAAGGAAAAGAAGATAGTGTAATTAAAAGAAACCTTCTAAACTTCTTGTTTTGAATGTGAGGCTCAATCTGGGGTTTAAGCAAATATTTATTATGCATTACAATCTATAAACATGAGGGAATACTTCAGTGTAAACCATGATTTGTAATGCTGAAGTCAGAGCAGTCCTTGTTTTCAGCTACAGGCTTTGTCTCTTGTGGACATGGACATGACATTTCTATTTCCACATACAGGAACTAGTCACGGCTGCTCGTAAACACTGCAGGGTCATGTTAAGCACAACCAGCTTGAGCTGGATCACTACATTTCATATTCTGAGTCATGTTCATCACTGCTGAGTCATGTTTTGAAAACTGGACTTTTGTATTTACATAATATTATGCAACCTTAACTTGACCCCATTCCCTTCCTGACTCAGCATGGACATGGTTCTCATGCCACTGCTGCAAGAATCTGTACAGATGATACAGATGATTAATAAAGAGCATTGGTTTGTTTTTTTCAATGTAAACCTTAAAGGATTCTCTTTTTTGGGTATCAAAAATATCCACTGTTGAATTAAAGGAGCAGTGTCGTGTTCATTTTTTGTAACCGCTTAATCCTCATTCGGGTCACAGGGAAGCTGATGCCCATCCCAGCCGACTCCAGGCGAGGGCGGCGTACACCCTGGACAACTCGCCAGGCCATCGCAGGGCAGAAACACGCTGACGACTATGCAGCTACTCTTGTTGAAAGTCAGCAATGGTTCTTTTACATGAACCTCATACCATAGACAGTGAGAGACATGGCTGGCCTTTGATAACCCAGTTAGCTGCACTGGGGGGGACAGTGATAACCTTGTGGAGAGTGGGACTCGAACCCCCAACCTTAGGATCAGTGATCCAGCACTTTTACCACCAGGACACCACTGCCGAAGTTGTCAATATATCAGCCATAATCTTTTATCTTCTTCTTCTTCTTCTTCTTTTCCTTTCGGCTGTTCCCTTCAGGGGTCGCCACAGCAAATGATCTGCCTCCATCTCTCCCTATCCTCTGCATCTTCTACTCTTACTCCAACGACCTTCATGTCCACCTTCACCACATCCATAAATCTTCTCTTTGGTCTTCCTCTGGGCCTTTTGCCTGGTAGTTCCAAACTCAGCATCCTACGACCAATATACTCACTATCCCTCCTCTGTACATGTCCAAACCATCTCAATCTAGCCTCTCTGACTTTGTCTCCAAAACATCTAACATGTGCTGTCCCTCTGATGTACTCATTTCTGATCCTATTCATCCTCGTTAGAAATTTGGTTTACAATGGGGTGTCTTGAATTAGGTTTGTACAACAAATTTGCTATAAGTTTGCAATTTGTATTTTAATCCTTGAGAACTCTTCAGTGGGCAGCACATTGGTGTAGTGCTTAGCAAATTTGAATTGTGAATGCATGAAAACTGTTCTGCACAATATTTTGAAATCTTCGATCCATTGCCATCTGCCGCATGTCAGGCTCAAAAATTTTCACTCGTTTTGATTCAGAAGTTTAAAGGCTAATTAACAAACATGGACTAATATTTTGGACATCCACTGCGTATTTACATGACTTTTGGGGAAATTAATTTTGGTAAAAATCATGACACAGCGCCTTTATCACCTGCAATGTTGTGTTATTATTATTATCATGCATCATTCATTTTCTGAACCACTTGGGTAGTACCTATCTCAGTCAACTCTGAGCGAGGGCAGAGTACACCCTGGGTAGCTCGCCAGGCCATCGCAGGGCAGAAATACAGTGATAACAACCAAATGGCCTATGCTTTACAAGCGACAGCCATTATTCTGTTATATTCCTCTCACTACACGCAGCGAGAGACATGGCCAGCGTTTGATAACCCAGTTAGGTGCACCGGAGGAACAGCAGTGACAACCCATTGACAGTGGGGCTTGAACCCCTGATCTTGGGATCAGTAACTGGCACCACCACTGCTTGAATTAATACTAGGCCTAATTATTTGGATCTAATATAACACTGGGGTTATGCTAGTGAATGCAGTCAGGGTTTTTATGAACTGCAACACGAATATAGATAAATCAAAGAACTAGCCGACAACTCAGTAAATAACGTGACAATGGAATGGTCAATTTTAATCACTGAAAACAAAATTCAAAAATTGTGAAAGTTGTACTTTTTTGGAAGGACATTTTATTCTTTTTAATGTTGCTCAATCTGTGTTTTTCTTTCCCTCGCCTGCTTCCCGCCAGTTCCTCCCCTCCTGCAGAATCCTGGCCTCTCACACACTATTACTCCCCACCCCGACCCCCGACCCCCCCACCAGTGAATATCTCAGTGAATGCGAGTTTATGGGCCCTATGCATGTGCCTGCAACTGGCTCACACAGGAAGAACATGACTAAGTAAATAAAATCTGGCAGTACGTACAGTGTGAGGAGGAGCAAAAGAAAAGACACTGCCTTCTTAAAGCATTAGTTTATTTAAACTTGAATGTAGTCAGCCTGGAATTTAAATGAACAAGTTGGTAACAGGAGAACACTGTCGTCTTGTAAAGGATTATACGATTTTATTAATACAGTGAGCGTGTTCAAGGACAGGTGATTAATCATGGAAGAGAACTATAGCGCCCTACATGAGTTTACAGAGGATAAACAAACAGCCAAGGGAACTAAACCTATACTCTATGCATCTCACCATGGAGAAGGTAACACATGTGTGTGTGTGTGTGTGTGTGTGTGTGTGTGTGTGTGTGTGTAAGAGAGCTGTAATGTTCATGATTCAGCAGATGGTTAAATCCAATCAAGACTCAATCCATGAAATGAATGGCGATGATACTGATTTACGCCGATATCTTTATGTTGCAGCTGGTACTATTAAAAGCGTGGCGTGTGTGAGGAGACAGATGGTGGTTTGCCTGCTCATTGCACTGCTCATTTCATTTTGTGTTAACATAACACTGGCTGTTTTCTGTAAGTAACACACTTCTACAACTTCTATTCACTCAGTGCTGATTCGTTGCCTGAAAGAGAACGTTGTCCATTACAGTTCACTTAAGTAGCACAATGTACTGCATTAGTTTACATTGACAACAAACTTAAATACTAATACACTATTAATATAAATGCATATTATATTAAATTATGTGATGTTACTCTCTCTCTCTCTCTCTCTTTCGCTCTCTCTCTCTCTCTCACTCTCCCAGTGTTTAAAAGGAAACCCAGCAGTCCCCCCAGTGTGGTTAGCACAGACAGTCCACTCACTGAGACAGGCATTCAGTCTCTGAAATTTTCATCCCTGCAGGAGCGTTACTCTCGCCTCTGCTCTGAGTACACAACCCTCGGAAAAACATGTTCAGCACAGGGTGAGAAAGATACACGCATGTGCTGTACCTTTCAAAATGTCCGACTGAGACGCATTAATGTAATAAAGTGTAAATGCAGCTTCACTTAGCATTTTTAAATTTGCTTTTTCTTCTTTTTATTATTATTATTTTTAGTTGTGCTCCATTTATTTTTTTATTCTTTCTCATCAGTAGATCTCCAGAAGGTGTTTTAGCTTTTAGATTTTCTGACATGACAAAAGTTTATTCTCAAGTGCAGAAGAAAAGAGTCATATATTTTAAAGATGTTCTTTTGTTGTGTCTTCCTTTACTGTCTCGTTCAGTGAAGCAGTGCATGCCGTGTCCTGATGGCTGGAGACATGTGGACGCGAAGTGCTACTACTTTAGTGATGACAAACTAGACTGGACCAGGAGCAAGGAGAGCTGCGCATCTATGAACAGCCAACTTACAATACTTCACACGCATGAGGAACATGTAAGTGTAAAGGAGTGTATAATGCACATTTATTCATCATCATCATCATCATCATCATCATCATCATCATCATCATCATTATCTTTTTCCGTTTGCTCTGGGGTCGGGTCACATGAGCAGTAACCTAAGCAGTGAGGTCCAGATGGCCTTCTCCCCAGCAAGTTCCTGCAGCTTTTCTTCGAGGTGGGGGGTGGGGGGGGCGTTCCCAGACCAGCCTAGAGTCATAATCCCTCCAGAGTGTTCTGGGTCAATCTCAGGGTCGCTTCCCAGTTGAACATGCCTGAAACACCACTCCAGGGAGGTGTTCGCGAAGCATTCTAACCAGATGCCTGAGCCACCTCAACTGGCTCCTCTCAATGTGGAGGAGCAGCGTTTCTACTCCGAGCTCTTCCCAGATGGCTGAACCTTTACCCTCTGTGTAAGGGAGAGCCTCGCCACCCTGCAAAGAAAGCCTATTTCAGCTGCTTGTATTCAAGATCTTGTTCTTTCGGTCACTTCCCAAAGCTTGTGACCATAGGTGAGGGTTGGAACGTAAATTGACTGGTAAATTGAGAGCTTCACCTTTCAGCTCATGTATGCTATAGTGATAAAAAGTATAATATAATATGATTTCAAATTTTGAGCACATTAAAGGGGGAGTCATTGATTCTGTTGAAAGGTTGATATTTGGAATTAATTGCCAAGGGAACAAAACTAACAAGAAAACCCAAATCTCCCCTACAGCCATTGTGCTGTACATAATCACAAACAGCCCTGGCTGCTGAAGAGCTGAAATAGTACTGTGTAGCTCATTGTTTATTTATTTATTTTTTAAATAATAATTCTGATATATTCATCCAGCAAGGGAAATTTGGCTTTTATACAAAGTGATCTCTCTCACTCGCTCTCTCTCTCTCTCTCTCTCTCTCTCTCTCTCACACACACACACACACACACACACATTTATTTTCTAACAATATACAACTGTACAAGTGATTGTGAACATCCTGACGTATGTGACACACATTATGTCAATCTACCTAAGTCTGCTTCTGATGTAAAAATGCAAAAGTCTTTTGCACGTTTCTCAATGACAAAAAATGACTTAGGTATTTTTGTTATGAGGGTGACTAGTGCAAAATCAGAATGATAGTGAACCGATTTGAGAAAATAAATGAAGAAATTTTCAAGAAAAGAATGTGAATGTGAGTGGTAGTTCATCTCTGTTAGCCCTGCAGTCCATGGCAAACTTTTGGGGTTGTATCATGCCTCTTGCCCAAAGTCAGCTGGGATTAGTTTTTGCTTTCCCCACAACCCTGAAGGACAAAGCAGTACAGATAATGGATGGATTGTGGATGGATGGAGGACAAAAGGTGTACTTGAATTGAAATCAATGTGGGCACCTTTAATGCGTTCATTTTTCTAATTGTCTTTAATTTAGATCGTTCTGGAGAAAATAGCCCGCAGTTTGAGTGGGTTTGACTACTATTATTGGATCGGCCTGTCAGACATTGAAGAAGAAGGCGTATGGAAATGGGTGGACAACACACTAGTCAATAACACGTAAGACAGCACAAGCTTAAACAATACAAGCAGGCACCATACATTAACACACACACACACACACACACACACACACACACACACACACACACACACACACACACACACACACACACACACACACTTGAACATTAAACAAAAACAGCTTGAACTACCATCTACTATTCTGAAACAGACTCCACTGGGACTAGTAGAATAAAAGTGAGTTTATTACATGCCATATATCAGTGATGTTTTGTCACCCTCATTGACACCCTCCCCCATTATTTCTCCTTGAGGGATCTCTCTTTCCTAATGGTCTTTCCAATACTTCATTATCTGGAGTGATGTTTGTTAGAAGACCCAAGGGGTCAACAGGGATGTAGGCCTCAGGAACAGATCTTACCTAACAAGTGTTCCTCTGCACAGCCCTGTTTACACTCTGGGTAAGGTGTCTTCCTGAAGACTATAGTCAAATTAATTCTGGAGCCATGCTGCTTCCATGCTGATGAGTTCAATAAAAAAAAATGTTTGTGACAATGAAGCTATTTGTAAATGTCATCATCTAGAGAAGAGGTTCTAAACCCTGGTACTGGAGGACCCCCTTGTTCTGCACATTTTAGTGCTTTCTCTGTTCTATAATACCCACTTCAAGCCACCGAGAGCTGGTAATTAGCTAATTAGTTAAATCAGATTTTTGCATTGAAAACAAAGAAAACACTCAGCAATGCAGGGTTCTCCAGAACCAGGGTTGAGAATCTCTGATTTAGAGTAAGAATGCCTGTTCTAGATCTGATCTAGTACACTGCTGATGTGGAACTTACCGCAGGATTACTGGAAGGTAGAAATACACCCGGGATGAGACATGATGCTAATATATATAGACCAGTTGTTACACATAAATTATTTTGATGGCTTTTCTGGAGAGACTTATACCATTAGGTAGCAAATTATCAGACAAATTAAATGTGAGCATTTTTCACTAAAGCAATTTCACATGACACAAGTAAGATTGCATTTATACTAAATATTGATTTCTGCATTACTCTTAAAAGTGCAACTGGTGAAAGTGACTTGCCCTCTTTTTTCATAGCTTCTTTCTTTTCATTTTCGTCTGATAACATTTCATATTTTAGGAGTTATATTCATTAAAAATATATCAAATTTGCCATATCATTGGATGATGCTGTGAGGCTCTGATCTAGTACAGTAATGGTTCAGTTCACTCTTGTTAAAAGTGGAATTTTACATTGCAAACACTCTGCAAAGAGAGAGAGAGCAAAATGTTGATTATATTTTGGCACAGAATCTGTCAAAGATATGGCATAGCTGTTTAACCCCATAACTGACACCTTAGCTTGATGCTCAACATTTAAGAAATGTACAGTTGTATTCAAGATAATAGCAGTATGTTTAAAAAAGTGAATAAAGTTTTTATAATAAAAATCCTTATACAATGGTACCTCACCTGACGAAATTAATCCGTTCCAGAGCATTTTTCTTAACCTGGATTTTTTGTAAATTGAACCGCATTTTACATGTAAAACGTGTGATTCTTTCCAAGGCCCCCAATACTACCCTCTAAACCCTTTAAAAATTTTAAAAGCATACCTTTTAAGACCTCCTTCTGCTTAAATATCGTACCAATGGTAGACGGGTTTGGCCATATTCCTTTGTGATATCACTCAAAAACATTCCACGAGCCCGCCTCTTCTTTTCACTAGCACCGGAAATCACATGCACGTGTGTGTGTGTGTGTGTGTGTGTGTGTGTGTGTGTGTGTGTGTGTGTGTGTGTGTGTGTGTGCACGCGTGTGTGTGCACGCATGTGTGTGCACGCGTGTGTTGACCATGTCTTCTTAGTAGAGTTATAATCTCACAAATGTTTATGGAAGGTTAAAAGCAATGAGCACACTCAAAAAACTCCTTAAACAACAGTCACTCTGTCCTTTTTGAAAAGCATTATGGGAGATGAAGCTCCATAATAGCCAATGGGAAGGAGCTGCATCATCCCTCCTAGCCAATGGGATGCCGGCGGGGCGGGATGTTGGGAGATAGGCAATGGGAGGTAGCTGCGTCATCCCTCCTAGCCAATGGGAGGCCAGCGGAGCGGAATGTTGGAAGATAGTCAATGGAGAGCAGCTCGTGAATTGTTTGAATGTTTGAATGGTGCGTTTGGCGCGTTTCATAAGAAGAACTTGTTTCGTATACAGAGACAAAAAATTTTGGAAAATGTTTTTCGTAACCTAAATTTTTTGTTTGCTGGGACTATTGTAAAGTGAGGTACCACTGTAATAGCTTTTATTTAAATGTATTCACAAATTTATTGGAAGCATGACACATTCTATTCCAAATCAAAACATGAAGACAAATATATCAAATTTGTTTTATTCCTTTAAAGAAATTGAAGAAAAGTGAATATTCGACTGTTAAAAAAATATCAGTGTCTGCTTTCTTCTTTACAAATTCAAACATTCACTATATAAACTGAAAAACGTTGTAAGATTTTGCTTCCTTTGAATCACTGAACTAATATGTAGTTATATAGCCACTGTTTCTGAGAACTGCTGCACATCTGTGTTGTGGAGTCAACCAACTTCTGGCACCTGTGAACAGATGTTCCTGCCCTGGATGTTTGGACTACATTCCACAGTTCTTCTATAGTTCTTGGTCTTGCTTCAGAAACTGAATTTTCGATGTCACACCACAAGTGTTCTATTGGATTAAGGCCTGGCGATTGGGCCGGTCGCTCCATAAGGTCAATCTTGTTGGTCTGGAACCGAGATGTTGCCCATTTACTGGTATGTTTGGGGTCATTGTCTTCTTGCCATTTCAAGGGCAGTTCCTCTTCAGCATAAGGCAGCACAACCTCTTCAAGTATTCTGATATATTCAAACTGATCCATGATCCCCGTATGTGATATATGATCTCAACACTGTAGTATGAGAAACATCGCCATATCCTGATGCTTGTGCCAGCATGCTTCACTGTCTGCACAGATTACTGAGGGTTGAATTCAGTGTTTAGGAGTCATCTGACAAACTGTCTCCGGCCACTAGACCCAAAAAGAACAATCTTACTTCCATCAGTCCACAAAATGTTGTTCTGTTTCTCTTTCGGCCAGTCAATGTGCTCCTTGAAAAATTGTAACCACTTCAGCACATGTCTTTTTTTCAACAGTGGGACTTTGCGGGGACATCTTGCCAATAGCTTGGGTTCACATAAGTGTCATGTAATTGTAACAGGACCCACCGATAACTTTTGACCTTCTTTGATCTTCCTGGAGCTGATTGCTGGTTGAGTCCTTGCCATTTTGGCTCTTTTTCCATCCATTCAAATTATAGTTTTCTGCTTTCTTCCACATCTTTCAGGTTTTGGATGCCATTTTAAAGCATTCGTGATCATTTTAGCTGAGCAGCCTGTCATTTTCTGCACTTCTCCGATCAACTTTTTAACCTTCAAGCAACCGAGTGGGGTCATATATGACCGAGCCTTTTTCTAATTTTAATCTTAAAAAAAGTGTTCTACCTAGAATTTGTTCATGGAATTTTGTAAAGATCAGCCAATCCGTGTGGCAAGTATAATCCAAACTTGTGCAGGGTCACTTATGACCCCAGGAAGATCTTACATCTCCCTGGCGCAGAAGTGGAAGAAATATCACTGCAGAAAATTTCTTCACCTCAGTCCCCCTTGCGGAAGAGCTGTTGAATCATGAGCGTACTTACGTAGGCACTATCAGGTCAAACAAACCACACATCCCAGAAGAGATGAAATCTAGCAATGGGAGAGAGGAGCTCAGCTCAATTTTTGGTTTTCATGACCAGCTCACTCTTGTGTCATATGTACCAGCTCGTGACAAAGCAGTACTGGTACTCTCAACCATGCACCATGACAACAGCATTACTACATAATAATACATATTTTATGCTTAGTAACTATTATTGTTCTATCATTGTGTATGTTTGGCTGCTTTTTTGTAAAAATATATCAAATTCCATATCGTATTACATAAGATGATGGACAAATATATTAGAGTGAAATAAATATGAAGAACCCTAAAACAATCGCTTATATAGAAATATTCTGACATAAAGTCAATGGGGTCACAAATGACGCCACTCGGTCATATTAGTCACCGAAATAGCAAGGTCGCTTGAGGGTTAATCAAGGTCCGCTGTTCTTCTAAACAATGTGTGGAACGACCCATTTTCCTCAGAATTACAGATAGAAATGCTTTATAACCAACATGTACAACATTTTCCTTCCTTCCTTAAATAAGGGCAATAATTGACACCTGTTTTTCAAAGAATGAATGACCTCACTAGTTGAACCCTTTCAATTAATGATTCAGTTACACAGAATCAGCAGCATGTCATGACTTTTTGGTCTGTTGGACTTCCATTACTCTACTACACCTGCGAGCAAGTTATTGTACATGTATAAATATAATTTATACCAAAAACAGGGATTGATCAGGGTAGTGATGTCTGGCTGCTATTATTTTGAACTGGTCTCTTTGTTAGTGGGACCGATACATTCACTTTCAAAAAAGCTTAATAAAAAAGGACTGGCTATACGAGTGAGAAAAAAGTATTGATGTTTGATAAATTTAGTTTTCAAGTGAAGTTCCATTGTCGTGGAATATGACCTGCATCGTTGTTCTGTGTCAATGCGTGCCCACCACCGGAAATCCCATAAATTTAGTAATGTTACCTGGCTGTTTTATATCACTGACTTGCATGACAATGGGCAGCAATAGATATACATTTACTGTATTATTAATAAAGAAACTAAAACCCCCAAAATTAGAGGCTCATACATCACCGTTCAGACTTATACTGAATGAAAACACAGTTTAAACTCGAGTAAGCCAACCTATTTTTACTGCGCAAAACAACACCAGACATGAATAGAAATACAGAACATGAACATGGTAAACGGACGATTAATGTAAGACGACAGTGAGAAAAAATGAACTGGAAATCAGCAACCGAAAGGCAGCGAAAAGAAAACTCAACGTTAAGCTTTCCTTTCTTTGCAGACCTTAGTGGACAAATTCAGGGAAACTTCATCGTTTATATATTTTTTAGTTTTAGTCAATCATTCATTTTCTGAACTGGTTAATAATTAGGGTCATGATGGAGGCTGGTGCATATCTCAGCCAGCATAGGGCAAGGGCAGAGTAAACCCTGGACAGCTCCCCAGGCCATCACAGGGCAGAAATACGCTGACAGTCAGTGGCTTACAAGCGACAGCCATGGTTCTATTATATTCCTCTCACTACACACAGTGAGAGACACGGCTGGCCTTTAACTCAGTTGCATTGGGAAGACAACAGTGACAAACTGGTGATAGTGGGGCTTGAAACTCCGACCCTGGGTTGGGTCAGTAATTGAGCACCCTACCATCTGGCCACCCACTAAACCATATTTTATTATTTATTTGTTATTTATTTTAATTCTAAAGTACAGATTTGCAGGCAAGTTAATTTTCATGGTCAATGTTTCAGCAAATGCTGAAATCAGAAGCTTGATGGAACATGAGTTTATTAAACGGATAATTAAACTAACAGAGCAGGTGATACAAATCACCATAAAAATCAGCTACCAAAATAAAGCCAGTGAAAAATAAACCCAAGCTCCTGTCAATTATCAATAGCAATCAGGCAGTGCCTGAATCCATATATTATATTTTTGAACTGTTGTACTGTATAATTTATTTGTTGACTCCAACTCCAAAATGAACCATTCACGCTAAAGTACCCAAACAAATTCAACATAGCAAAATAGAAAGCCAGCCATCAAAACGACAGAGTAATGCAGACACCAATGCACAAGTATAAATACCCATAATAGTGCAGATCACATGCATAGACTACAGCATAGATTCTGCAAACCTGGGACATTTTATATTTGGACTGGAGATGAGGGTGAAATGATTATACAGTAGCTGTGAGAGGTGTTTACATGAGTCTTGACTTGAATTTTTTTTTTTATTAGTGAATTGATTACAACTTGGGGCAGTGGTGGTCTGGTGGTATAGGGCGCTGGATCGCTGATCCAAAGGTTGGGGGTTCGAGTCCCACTCTCCACAAGTTTGTCACTGCCCCCCCAAGTGCAGCTAACTGGGTTATCAAAGGCCGGCCATGTCTCTCACTGTCTATGGTGTGAGGCATGTAAAAGAACCATTGCTGACTTTCGACAAGAGTAGCTGCAAAGCCGTCAGCGTGTTTCCGCCCTGCGATGGCCTGGCGAGCTGTCCAGGGTGTACTCTGCCCTCGCCCTGAGTTGGCTGGGATGGGCACCAGCCTTCGCGCGACCCTAATTAGGATGAAGCGGTTACAGAAAATGAACTGATGAACTGATTACAACTTTGGTTATCTGACCATAGTTGCTAAATAACAAAATTCGAAAGACATGGTTTTATTAGTGTACATTCGCTGTCAAGATCAAGCTCATTCTGACTGAGAAGTCTACTCCACATTACCTAATCCCCAAGAACTCCTTCTACACAGTCTGTATGAATGCTTTACAAGCCGTACCGAAGAGAAATACAGTACTGTATGTTTAATTCTTTGTACCCTTAACTCACTGTGGCTTCTTCCAGGTACTGGAGTGAATGGGACCAAGAGCCCAATAATCACCAATCTGGAGGGGTTCATGGTGAGGACTGTGCTGTGCTGAATTCTCACTCAAAATCCTGGTTTGACGTACCTTGTGACCACATCTACAAGCACATCTGTGAGATGGACGCCATCACTGTGAACTGATTCACTGTGCCATGAAAGACAGAAAATGAAATGGTACTCTGAAAAACACTGAGTTTTTCTTTCTTTCTTTCTTTCTTTCTTTTTTATAACAAAATTAAGTGTATACTTGTAAATTCACCTTTTGTACCTTTCTAGATAAAGTAAAACAGACTAAAACTATTTCAAGTACGTAAATAAGGATTGCAACACTGGCATTTAGAGACTTTGGACAGATAAATTTGCAGGATTGAAGCCAGAAGCACAAGATTAGCCTCACTACTGACAGCATTAAAAAAATCTTGTTTATTTGTGTGTGTATAGGGGGTTCTGCTCGTTACTGCTTTCAGGCTTTCATGTTTTTTAAGCATTCCTGAAAGAAAATGTCTGTTAAATCCTTTAAATCACTTTGGCAGTGTTCAAGAATTCTTTGTTGTTGTTGCTGTTTTTAATTGAATTTATGTGTCTTTTCCATAATTATACATCTACATGTGGAACAGAACACAGTACAGAGTGCACTGAGCAGTTTACAAACTTCAAAGTGAAAAAAAATGGTTAAATAATTAAATGTTTTCATAGTGGCTATTGTTTTTGAACTTAAAACAAATACAGTACTGTATATATATTAAAAAAAAAAAAAAAAAAACAATAAAATCTGAAGGTGTGGCATGGTGGTAAAGTGGTCTCAGCATAAAGCCATGTGGAGTTTGCGTGTTCTCCCAGCTTCCTCTGGGTACTCTGGTTTGATCCTATAGTCAAAATACATGCACAATAGAGCTAGTATAAATAAGCCTAGGTATGAATGTTAGCATGAATGTTTACTTGTGTCTGTGTAAGCCTTGTAATGAACTGGGGACTCGTCCAAGGTATCAAATGAAAGCAAACAAACTGCCTAACGACAAAAGTGGTACAGATAATGAATGAATAAATTAATGAACTGTTCATGTAAATCAGAATTATTTGAACTTTTATGTTCCAAGTACCAGATATACAAGGAATTTCATCTGGTAAAATACAAATATAATAAAAAATGATGTTATATGTTATAATAACTGTACTCGTTAAGCAAAGCAACTACAATTTAAAAAGTCACTCAGCTGCACACATTCTGCAGGGTGGAGGACGAGCTATGAAATAATCTCTTGAGATTTTGGCTCGCATAAATTAAAATGATCACAGGTTTAACCTTTGAAGCATAAAATCTGAATACTCCTGCAGGATTTTGAGACAGATTTGTCTACAATCGGCACTCAGTCACTGCTGTTATAGATGCCCATCTGTCTCCACTGTTTCAAACATTGCCACCACCGACCAAATACATGCTTCCTGATGTGTAAGCTTTCATTCCGAATCCCTTCCAAGTCCAAGGGTCTTCCTCACGTCTCTTCCAGAAAATCTCTCTTTATGACATGTTCATGTTATTCTGTATTACTATTATTATTATTATTATTATTATTATTACAGTATTAAAGTTTCAAGATAGACATAGATGCATCTCAAACCACTGAGAGACTTTCCACAAGTTATGCATCAAAATGTGTGACTCAAGCAGGAATGGTGTGGAATTGCTTCTGGCAGTAAATGAATTTGTAATATTAACAAAAACGTATTATTTTTTTAGATTTCCAACAGGAAAGCATGGGAGAATTATAATTAGGCTGTAAGCTAAAGCAGAGAACTCCAGACCAAAGAGTTGCGATAGTGCGTAGGACAGTTTGCCATGACCGATAAAAACAATAAACAAAAACAACTCTTCATCACTCCTCTTCATTACCAGTCATATTCTTCACACATGCATTCACTTAGTGGACAAATATTCCAAATCTCTGCAGAAATTTTCTCGCTGATTATTCTAACAATCTTTTCCTTTTATTCATTCATTCATTCATTTTTTGAACTGTTTTAATTCTAATTAGGGTCGCTGGTAGGCTGGTGCCCATCTCAGCCAACTCCAGGCGAAGGCGGGGTACAATTCTGGACAGATCACCAAACCATCACAGGGCCAACTCTCACACAACCATTCATACTCACACTTACACCTATGGGCGATTTGGTATGTAGAAAAAAAAAGAGCTCTTCATTAGTCTCCTTGCTTGGACCCCAGGAATCACTGCTTGTAGCTACTACATTGTAATTGGTGTGGAACCGCCACTTTTTCAGCTTTTATATTAAAAAAAACCACCTGCTGTGACAACCTCTCTCGAGGACATCATCACTTCCTCCTCATCGCCATCACTTCATTTCTCCCTTATCATTCCTCTTCATCATCACGGTTCTTCCTCTTCTTCACTCCTCCTCATCACTGCCTCTGCTTTTCATTATTCTCTTTGCTTGGATTGCTATCAGACTGTCCTCATACATATCCTGTAGTACCCTCACATACAGTATTTCCATGCCACTATTGACTCTTTCATACAGCTTCACAACTTCTCTCTTGCCACTCTGCTGTATGCTTTCTCCAAGTCCACAAACAAGCAGTGCAACTCCTTTTAACCTTCCCTTGTACTTCTCCATCAATATTGTCAAATATGGAATCTTTACAATTCATTGCCATCCACACATCATCACTTGAGTAATGGGATGGAATTCATTATAACTCTTCTTCCTCTCCAACACTCCTCTTCATCATCACCACCATCATTAGTTGAGTTTTTCATTGGTTAGTTTGCTTGAACCCTGGGAATTCCTGCTTGGAGCTATAATTTTGATTGTGTCTTGAAGTCATCCATTCATCATTCATTTTCTAAGCCGCTTAATCCTAATTGGGGTCACAGGGGGGAGGCGCCTATCTCAACGTTTAATTTTTTTTTAAACTTTTCCATGCATTATTTAATTGGCTTACAGTTTTCAAGGTTGAACTAGTGACAGAATGTATCTAGTGACTGCAAAAATCCTGAAACTCAGTGAAAATCTTCCCATTTAGACACATTATACACTGAAAATGAAAATAGATTTATTGTAACTTTTTTAGTGTTTCACAATACAGTCTTTCTTCCTTTCGGCTTTTTCCCATTCTCGGGAGTCGCCACAGCGAATCATGTGATTCGCACATTTGATTTGGAAGAGGTTTTTACATCGGATGCCCTTCCTGTCACAACCCTTTTAGTAAAGGACAGAAACACGCTAACAACTTTGCAGCCTACTCTTTACGAAAGTCAGCAATGGTTCTTTTACATGCCTCTCACCATAGACAGTCAGAGACATGGCCCGCCTTTGATAACCCAGTTAGCTGCACTGGGGGGACAGGGACAACCCTGTGGGGACTCGAACATACGAATAGAATATGGAAGTTGACCATTATATTCATAATCAGATGCAACTAACCTGGTCAACTTCCATATTAAACACCAGGCTAACTGCTCCAAAACAGGTCTTGTGAGGTGTTACTGGTATGCAGTAATAAATACCTACAAGGGTGGGGCCAATGAAGGACAACCAGTATACTGGCAAGGGTGTCATGAGTGCCCAAGGTTCACTGATGTGTATGTTTGTGTAGAAACAATATACATATAAATAAATTCATTAATTAATTATATGGTCCTGGGATGGCCTGGTGAGCTGTCCAGGGTGTACTCTGCCTCACCCAGATATACAGTATACAGTATATTTCATCCATTTAACAAACCGTTTAATCCCACGAGGGTCCCCTTGAACAGCTCACCAGGCCATTAGAGGGCAATACACCCACAACCATTCACAATTGCATCTTGGGCCAATTTGGAAACACCATCTAGTCTAATTATGCATGCATGCCTCTGGACTATAGGATGATACTGGAACACCCAGAGTAAACCCACAAGCACAGGGAGAATATGCAAACTCCACACAGTAACACCAGGGAATTGAACCCATGACCTCGATGCCCTTCCTGACACAACCCTCTGCATTTCTCCGGGCTTGGGACCGGCATGAGGGGGGGAGACACTGGTTAGTGCCCCCCACCTCATGACTGCATTTTGGTGTAAGGTGGAATATATTATATTATATACACATATGCACTCAATCTTTTGCTGAATCACTTAACCCTGCGAGGAGGATGGTGCCTATTTCCAGGGTATCTCCAAAAGGCAGGGAACACACTGAACCAGTCCATTTAGGTGAACATTTTGATGAATTTGTGGAGGGGTTCCAATAAATAAATTAAATTTATTTCATTCTACTCCTTTTTGCACACCTGGTGAGTTTAGAAGAATTCTATACTGAAATAGCTTTAGTTTTTTGTGAATTTTGAAAGATTATTACAACTTGTTTTAAAAATAATAATAACTTTTACATATTAGGAATCATAAATTTATCAATAGAGGTACAGTATACAGTATGCGTAAAGGTTATTTGGGATACAGCCAGTATGTTGCCATGACTGCGCTCCTCCTATATTCCCATCGTCTTGATCTTTAATGTTATCTGATTGGCTTATGACGCTACTTATTCGCCGCTTACTCCCGCTTGTCCAATCAGAGAAGGCGTTATTTTGTTGTCGACGTAAACTTGCGGAAGTGTCACGGAGCCTACAAGAGGACAGACGTGATCTTGCCTTGCTTTATAATAAAAAGGTAAATGCTTTTTTTTACTCACTTAACATGGTGATCCAGAGAGGATGAACAGAGGAAGGCAGACTAACGGTAAAAGAGCATCGAGTCAGTTAAAGGTGATCCATAACTCCGGTTTCGTAGTTCCATGCTGTAGGCTAGGCAAGGCTAGGCTAGGCTAGGCTAAGCTAAGCTAAGATAAGATAAACTAATCCACAAGCTAACGCTGTTTACAAGATCAATGCACTGAATATAATGCAGTTGGGTGACATGCAGCAATCATTGTTATGCTCGTAATAAGATTGTTTTCTGGGGTGTATTTAGAGTAATTTACGGGGTTTTTTAAGAAATCTAACTCGAGTCACTGCTAAATTTTATACATGCATTATATTTAAAAAATCACATATTTCGGGTTATTAGTCCTCAGCGTTCTTTCCGTTTTAATGTACAGTAACTGATATTTCTATGAAATCCTGATCAGCTTTGTGTTCTGTTCTGCCTTTTGGAAGGAATCAAACACATGGTGTGAACAGCAAAACACTCAATACTAGATTGCTGAGAAGCGTCTTGGACACCAAATGAGAAATAGTAAACTTTGTACTGATTGTATGGGTGAAATCACTGTAGAAAGTCTGGTCAGAGTTCAACCATTTAGTTTCAGTTCTATTCAATATTTTTTTAATGGTCTTTGTTTTACAACCAGTCAAAAATTCTGTTAAGAACTCAATGATTCAGCAAAAGAAGTAATTACTGATGTGTCACAACAGGCGAGCAATACTGTTTATTTGTAATGTCACAGTAAGAGATGTAACCACGGAATCATAAGGAAGCTATACTAAAAAGTAACTACTATGCTGAATACTATTGTAATGGCAGTAAACCAGTGCTTCTCAAATAGTGGGGCTTGTCAGGGGCATCCCCAGTATGACCCTGAGGCACATGTTTTTTGCCATATGAACTTGAATTAAGTGTAATTGCACATCCACTACAGTAGTTGGCAGTGGCGCTCTCATTGCTGCGCTATGCTGTAGGGGTTTTTCGCACAGAGCAAATGATATGAAGTTTAAATGTGAGCCACTCCACCGAAAGTAGGAGCTTTTTACACAGTCAGATAGAGGAAGCCCAAATCTGCAAAATGCAGCAAAACGTTTGTCAATACATTGAAAACTGACTGAGTTATGCCATTTCTTGTGTCAGCATTCAGCTAAAAATTTCAAGAGATGTTTTAGAGAAAAATGCACACAAAGATTGCCTTTCTTCCAAGATCATTATTCCTTAGCAACCAAACATTTTTATGCGCCTTAGCCATATAAACTTTTAGAAAGCATTGTCTAGGAAGAGATGATAAGAGAAATCATCCTCATTTTAACCCCATCAGTCACCATGGTAACCCCCAAAATGAACAAAAAAAGACCTTTTTTTCCATTTCTATTTATTACAATAAGATCAGCGTGCATCTTTTCGACAATTATTTAAAGGTTCAAATGATACTGATTGAAAAAAAAAAAACACTGTTAGGTTCAAACAATCACACTGAAATTAAGAAAACTATATATAAGAAAACTATATAACAAAACTCTCTGATCTCTGTATACAAGTAAGCTTCATCGACTCTGCCCTCAGCATTATTATCTTAAGCAATATCCTGCTCAGCAGAAATGATCACATCGTCAAACAACTGACTCATCACACTTTTATTTTATTAACAGATGCCTCTTCATCAACATCAAAATCTTCATCAACGCAGTTGGCATAATCATAATTTTGTTCATCTGTAAAAGGAATGAAACATTTAAGTATTTTTCAGGTCTTGACCAATTTTCATACAAAAATAAACAACCCACGATCCAGCATGTCCAGTTCAGGCAAGATTACACACAAATCAAATAATCAAAAAAATTACACAATCAAATTTTGCATGCAGAGAAAAATACTCACCAGAGAAATATTATATAATCCCAATGAAATAATCCCAATCCTCGTGTCAAATTTAACATCTGTACTAATGCTGCTAGACATCACAGATGACATTTCACTCTCCTTTTCCAGAAATTGTGTATTCACAATCTTATAAGTAAACTTAATGACTGTTATTGAAGAGAATGTCAGAGATAAATTCAGCATGCAGTAAACCAGAAGCAGGAAGTAAACCGGAAGTTAACATGTGACAGGCACTGCGCATGTGCAAGCCCGAGCTGACCAATCAGTGTGCTTGTTTCAGATCGTCCTTAGCAACTAGCCTGCATTGTTTACAAGCATATCATCTTCATAACCTTTATTTTATTTGCTGAAACGGCATTTTAATATCAAAACAGTATCCAAAATGGAAAGACTACTTTACGGCCATTCTTCTGGTGTATGGATTATAGTGTGTCTTGTACCGAACTCGGTGAATAATTGAAACGAAAACCAGTAAGTTTGCTACTGTTTTTATCTCGTTTTATGAGGGTACTCGCCAGAATAGACATTTTTTTTAGTGAGTTTTAGTCGATTTCATGTGAGCAAGTGATAGTTGAATACAGTAGGCCCTTGACTATTCATGGTTTTGCACTCGCGGTTTGAGTATTCACGGACTGCTGAGCAGCTCGCATGTGATTCAAATTCAGCCAATGGCTGTCCTCCTTCCTTGGTTGAGGTGATGTAACGCCCCTTTTTCCTCATTCGTGCACAAGTTGGCAATGAACCTTTTTTAGTGTGTTTTAATTACCAGTTAAGTTCTATGATGTCACTCAAACGCCTGCTTAAGCACCAGGAAAAGGTCATGAGGTTGGATGTCTCTTCTGAAGAAATACAACTTTCTCCGGAAGAAATGACGGTTTCCTCTGAAGTCATGTCATTGCTGAAGAGGAATAACTGAACTGTTGTAAAACACTCCACTATTAAAGTTTTTTTAAATTATTATTCCAGTACATGACATAAGGTAATGTTTAAAATGTTTGTGTGTTATATTTTATTTACTGTGGTGTAGCATGTTTCTCATTTTGTTTTGTTTATCCAATTTATTACATTTCTCGTTCTTTTATGTCCTTTTTGTTATGGTCTGCGTTTTGAGGGACTTTTGATTTTGGCGCTGTGCCTCTCACTAACTATTTACTTCCTGAGGGGCGTAGCTGAGCTGCTCACCTGAATTCACTATTCTCATTTACTCTCAATAAACAAAAGCATGCTCAGCTCTGCGCTAGAGGATTAACTCACATCAACATCACTGCTTCTTTGGTTTGTAACGCCTCTTGCTCTATCACTCTAAAACTCTGTTTTGTACTTTGGCTCAGGCTGGGGGGTGGCTGACCTGCTTGGACTTAATGCAGTTAATACCTGAATTCAGTCATCTCATGCCTGGGGCAGTGGTGGTCTAGTAGTATAGGGCGCTGGATCGCTGATCCAAAGGTTCGAGGTTCGAGTCCCACTCTCCACAAGGTTGTCGCTGTCAAACCCCCCCCCATTCAAGAACCATTGCTGACTTTCGTAAAGAGTAGGCTGCAAAGTCGTCAGCGTGTTTCTGTCCCTGACTAAAAGGGTTGTGACAGGAAGGGCATCCGACGTAAAAACCTCTGCCAAATCAAACGTGCGAATCAGATGATTCGCTGTGGCGACTCCCGAGTAAAAGGGAAAAAGCCGAAAGGAAGACAGACAGACAGACAGACAGTCATCTCATGCCGAATGCAATACAGTACGTTCCTCTAGTGGGCATTTTTGAAAACTACAGTGCTGTATGTTTTGAAAGAGAATGCACTGAAAGGTGTTTTATGCGTATGCTGTATAATGTTTATATTTTTGCATCAATAAAAATAAGAGTAAAAATTGAAAAGTTTTTCTTAATCATTACTACATTTTACTACATTAATACTGTATAAATGAGTAAGACTGTCTATAGAATGTGTTTAAGAAGCATATTTTAGCACATGTAATAGATACACAGTATTTTACTCACAGCTGCTCCATGTGACATCATACATGGGGTTTTACTTCCAGGTACATTATCTCGATTCGCGGGAGGGCCCGGAACCAAACCCCCGCGAATGTCAAGGGCCTACTGTACTTGTTTTAATAGTTTATACAAAAATCCGAATTTCGATAAGAATGGACATTTTTACTTTTCTGGCCTTTATCTCAAAAGTGGTCTGTGCGCGACAAGCGCCTACTTTCCATGGAGCTCCTCACAAATCAGGATGTATTTTTTTTATTTTTATTTATTTTTTTTAATTCAGGCAAATTGGTGCACTTTAAAGCTTTTCTGTTACAGATTAAAAAACCATGCTAATGAAGTTTTTATTTATTGTAAGTTGACCTAATATTTTTTTTGTTTTTAATGTTAATAAAAATACAATGTTATGCAGAGGTGTAATAATAATTTTATAGACAAATGATACTATTAAAAGTTGGGGGGGGGTGATTCCGAGAGGGGGCATCACAAAATAATTGAGAAATAATAATGAGCAGTAAACTCACCATCTATCTCGCAATGTACAACCAATTATTCAGCACTCTGTAGATTTGCTGTTAACATCTTGAATTGTATTCTCTTCTGATAACTTGAGTATTCTCACACATCACTATTTATTTAATGTACTGTGCTGTGCTGTATGTATGAGGTGCTGAATAGGTTGATCATGATGCAATACTTAATGAAATTTGTCCAAATATGTTTTGTTTTTTTAAACATGGTCTTTTCTGGGGTCTACACACTTCTGTCAGTGTTGCAAAGATTGACTCTCCTTGGCATAGAAGTTAACAAGAATTATTGCTCCTTCTTGGTCAGATTATGGATTTTTCAACCCATCCTCGGACCATTGTTGCTTACTGACTCAAAAGCTTGATTTTTGTATTCACTTTGATTATCGCAGATAGAAACAGTAGAGATGCACATGGTTTTATTTCTATTCTTAACAATGTACTGAAAATATGATTAACAATACAAGGAGTGTTTTAAACCACATCCCGCACCAGATGCAGTGCACACGGTTTAAATCAGGGGAATCACATGGTGAACCTTTTGGTGAATCTCACAATGACTGATCAACATTCATTCACCCAGCAGCACCCCCCCCCCCCCCCCCCCCACACACACACACACACACACACCTCTTGCAGTAAACTTGACTTTATATAGGTTCAGAAGCACAAACCACTGCACTGTGTGCTGCTTTTTGTGTTGCGTGTCATGAATCTCAATTTAGTTTGATTTGTATTGTGCATTGTCGATTTTCATTTTTGCTCCTTTCAGGTTCCTTTGTTTCTTGAGTAATAGAAATCACCACCAGCTTGATATCGTAGTTTCACCAGAACCATTAGCTAGCTGCTCATTATTGTTGCGGAACAGCTTGAAAGAGTAATTTGTTTGTTCAGGAATGTAAACATATGAGTTATGATATACAGTAAGTCGTCGACTTACGACCTTCTGTGCGCGTTAGGTCTGATTGACTTTACGACCGCAAAAGTGGTGAAGCATGATTCATGGCAGTGCGAGTGTTGCGCACGACAGTTGTTTGGGCTGCCGGCAGCGCCAGCATCTTAAAAGACCAAGCAGGAGATGATGCAGCTTCGGTTTCTAACTGCTCAGAGCAAATCTATTCATCTACTTTCAATGCCACGTCACTGTGGCGCGAAGCTGAGAGTCAATCCTTTGTGTGGGTGGGTCCGATACCTTGAAACGCTAATTTTATTGGACTCACATGCTGCAGTGTTTGTGACAGGAAGCGCTTTTGGAAATAAGCTGGTCTGCGGGTTGAAGTTTTTCCATGTCTGTCCTTTTGTGTTTGCTTGCCAGCTGTGCTTGGCTGTGTGGAGATGAGCCGATCAAAACGAGGGAAATTTATCTCTTTACCCAGACAACACGGCAGTCTGTGACTGTTGTTATAATCCAATAAAATTGGAGTTTGAAACTATGGGACCCGCCCACACAGTGGAGTACTGAAAGGATTGGCTCTCCGCTGCGTCTCTCCCCCTCATGCCGGTCCCAAGCCCGGAGAAATGCAGAGGGTTGTGTCAGGAAGGGCATCCGACGTAAAACCAATGCCAATTATTGATGATGCAAATCAAAAGTATTACCTCCATACCGGATCGGTCGAGGCCCGGGTTAACAACGACCGCCATCAGTGCTGTCAATCAACAGGGTGCTGATGGAAATTGGACTACTGTTGGTCGAAGACGTCGAAGAAGGAGAGGTGGGAGGCGTGTCCGTAGGCAGAGAGAGAAGAGGAAAGGCATGAGTCTAGGACTGAGAGTGGGGACTTTGAATGTTGGAACTATGCACAGAAAAGGTAGAGAGCTGGTTGACATGATGCAGAGGAGGAAGGTGGACATACTGTGTGTTCAGGAGACCAGGTGGAAAGGTAGCAAAGCTAAAAGCTTAGGAGCAGGGTTTAAGCTATTTTATCACGGTGTGGATGGGAAGAGAAATGGAGTCGGAGTCATCTTGAAGGAGGAGTTTGTCAGGAATGTTCCTAAAAGTGAAAAGAGTGTCAGACAGAGTGATGAATCTCAAGTTAGAAATTGAAGGTGTAATGCTCAATGTTGTTAGTGCTTATTCCCCACAGGCAGGATGTGAGCTAGAAGAGAAGGAGAGATTCTGGAGTGACTTAGATGAAGTGATGCAGAGTACCCCCAGAGGTGAAAGAGTGGTCATAGGTGCAGACTTCAATGGACATGTTGGGGCAGGCAACAGAGGGGATGAGGAAGTGATGGGCAGGTTTGGAATCCAGGACAGGAACGCAGAAGGACAGATGTTGATAGATTTTGCAAAAAGGATGGAAATGGCTGTGGTGAATACTTTCTTTGAGAAGAAACAGGAGCATAGGGTGACTTATGAAAGCGGAGGTAGGCGCACACAGGTAGACTACATCTTGTGTAGGCGATGTAATTTGAAGGAAGTCAGTGACTGCAAAGTCATAGTGGGTGAGAGTGTTGCCAAACAGCATAGGATGGTGGTGTGCAGGATGACTCTGATGGTGAGAAAGGTGAAAAAGGCAAAGGCAGAGCAGAAGACAAAGTGGTGGAAGCTGAAAAAGGTCGTGTTGTCTTCAAGGAGTGTCGTGTTGTCTTCAAGGAGGAGTTGAAACAGGCTTTGGGTGGCCAGGAAGTGCTTCCAAATGACTGGACAACCACAGCAAATGTGATCAGGGACACAGGTAGGAGAGTACTTGGTGTGTCCTCTGGAAGGAAAGTAGATAAGGAGACTTGGTGGTGGAATGAGGAAGTGCAGGAGTCTGTACAAAGGAAAAGGTTAGCCAAGAAGAAGTGGGACATTGAGAGGACCGAAGAGAGTAAACAGGAGTACAGGGAGACACAGCGTAAGGCGAAAGTAGCAGTGGCTAAGGCCAAACAGAGGGCGTATGATGACTTGTATGATAGGTTGGATAGTAAAGAGGGAGAAAATGATCTATACAGGTTGGCACAGCAGAGAAATAGAGATGGGAAGGACGTGCAGCAAGTTAGATTGATAAAGGACGGAGAGGGAACTGGATTGACTAATGACAGAAGTGTGCTGGGAAGATGGAAAGAGTACTTTGAAGAGCTGATGAATGAGGAAAATGAGAGAGAAAAAAGAGAAGAGGTAACCATTGAGGAGCAGGATGTAGCAAAGATCAGTAAGGGTGAAGTGAGAAGGGCATTGAAGAGGATGAAGAATGGAAAGGCAGTTGGTCCTGATGATATACCTGTGGAGGTATGGAAGTGTCTAGGAGAGGTAGCAGTAGATTTTCTGACAAGAACATTCAACAAGGTACTAGAGAGTGAGCAGATGCCGGAGGAGTGGAGGAGAAGTGTGCTGGTGCCCATTTTTAAGAACAAGGGAGACGTGCAGAGTTGCAGCAACTACAGAGGGATAAAGTTGATGAGCCATACGATGAAGTTATGGGAAAGAATAGTGGAAGCTAGACTAAGGGCAGAGGTCAGCATTTGTGAACAACAGTTTGGTTTCATGCCAAGAAAGAGCACCACAGATGCAATGTTTGCCTTGAGGATGTTAATAGAGAAGTACAGAGAAGGTCAGAGGGAGCTACATTGTGCCTTTGTGGATCTGGAAAAAGCATATGACAGGGTGCCAAGAGAAGAACTGTGGTATTGCATGAGGAAGTCTGGAGTGGCAGAGAAGTATGTTAGAGTGGTGCAGGACATGTATGAGAGATGTAAGACAGTGGTGAGGTGTGCTGTCGGTGTGACCGACGAATTCAAGGTGGAGGTGGGACTGCATCAAGGGTCAGCTCTGAGCCCCTTCTTGTTTGCTATGGTGATGGACAGGCTGACAGACGAGGTGAGACAAGAATCTCCATGGACTATGATGTTTGCAGATGACATCGTGATCTGTAGTGAGAGCAGAGAACAAGTGCAGGAAAATCTAGAGAGGTGGAGGTATGCCCTGGAAAGGAGAGGAATGAAGGTTAGCCTCAGAAAATCAGAATACATGTGTGTGAATGAGAAGGACCCAGGAGGAACGGTGATGTTACAGGGAGCAGAGATAACGAAGGTGGAGGATTTTAAGTACTTAGGCTCAACAATCCAGAGCAATGGAGAGTGTGGAAAAGAGGTGAAGAAGCGTGTGCAGGCAGGCTGGAATGGTTGGAGAAAAGTATCCGGTGTGATGTGCGATAGGAGAGTGTCAGCAAGAATGAAGGGAAAAGTGTACAAGATGGTGGTGAGGCCAGCGATGTTGTATGGCCTAGAAACAGTGGCGCTGAGGAAAAGGCAGGAGGCAGAGCTGGAGGTAGCGGAGATGAAAATGTTGAGGTTCTCCCTGGGAGTAACGAGGATGGATAGGATCAGAAATGAGTATATCAGAGGGACAGCCCACGTAAGATGTTTTGGAGACAAAGTCAGAGAGGCTAGATTGAGATGGTTTGGACATGTACAAAGGAGGGATAGTGAGTATATTGGCAGTAGGATGCTGAGGTTGGAACTACCAGGCAGAAGGCCTCGAGGAAGACCGAAGAAGAGATTTATGGATGTGGTGAAGGAAGACATGAAGGTCGTTGGAGTCAGAAAAGAAGATGCGGAGGACAGGGTGAGGTGGAGGCGGATGATTTGCTGTGGCGACCCCTGAAGGGAGCAGCCGAAAGTAAAAGAAGAAGAAGAAGAAGCTCTCCGCTGCGTGTCACAGTGACGTGGAATTGAAAATAGATGTATAAATTTAAATGCATGAGATTTATTCATCTGTTTTTGTTTGGCGTGAGTGTATTTGGATGGAAAGTCGACATACGACCAGATCGAGTTACGACCGGTCTGCCAGAACCAAACCCGGTCGTAAGTTGACGACTCACTGTACAGTGGTACCTCACATTATGAAAGTCGCACCAAACGAAAAATTCAGGTTACAAAACGTATTTTCCTAAAAAAAATTTTCTCTGGATACAAAACAAGTTCATGTTACAAAAGCACCATCTTAAAAATTCAAACTCACCATTCAAACATTGCGTGAGTTACTTTTCCATTGGTTGTCTCCCAACACCCCACCCCGCTGGCCTCCCATTGGCTAGAATGGAGCTGAATCGCCATAATACAGTACTGTACCCACAATGCTTTTCATGTGCCTTCGACCCATTGTTCGACACACGCGTGAAGGAGAGTTGTACTGTTGGTTCGTGAGTTTTTTTTGAGTGCGCTTATTGCAGCGTTATTTTTCAATATTAATCATGAGCCCCAAGAAAGTGATTCCCGGTGAAACTGAAAAGAAGAAGCTGGCTCCATTATCAATAAAAGTAAAACAGGAGATGATAAAAAAAAAAATGAAAGTGGAATTCGGTTGAGTGAAATCACGAAGGAGTATGGCCGAAACCCCTCTACAGTCGGGACGATATTAAAGCAGAAGGAGACCTTAAAAGTGGAGATACAGTGACGGGGGCGATTATTTCAGAAAAAGCAACCACCATATGTAAGGACCCTGTGAAGAAGGGTGGGGGTGAGGGTTCTTTAGACCAGCAACCCCCAGACTTTAAAGCATCCATTGCATGGGTGGTTCGAGAGATTTAAAAAAGGTAAATTTTATTTTACTTTCAACACATTTCATACAAAATTGGTGTACTTTTTATAATTTTTTTAAAGGGTTTATGGGGTAGTATTGGGAGCCTTGAAACAAATCACGTGTTTTACATGTAAAATGCGGTTCAACTTACAAAAAAATGCAGGTTACGAAAAAGGTGCTGGAATGGATTAATTTCGTGGAGTGAGGTACCACTGTATTGATATTTCATGGTACATCAGAAATTGTGACGAGTGTGCGAGCTGCAGTACAATTTAATCTGTTTTGGTATGTTCCATCTGCATTAGTCTCTCACATTTGTCTTTTGTGTCACTGGTGCTTTTTATTTTATTGTTATTTATTTTTTGCACTTTCGCAACAGCATCAGAAGCAGCATTATTCCTCACTGGGCACAGCAAAACTAGACTTTGATTTCCCCATCAACATGATTTGTCACACTGCCACCTGGTGGACACTTGCGGTTTTACATAGAGTAAACTTGCTAGCACTTAGTGTGCTATTTGCATAGCAGCAACATCCACAAGCATATGATTCACATAACATGAGGTCCATCCTAGAGTGTGAGTACAGCCTTGACACTTGTCCGAAGGCATCAATAGTAGGATCGTTTATAATGCGACAAAGCTCATGGGACAGCTACAGATACACAATAAGTCACTGATCAAATCTAAAAGAAACTTGCTAATGGATGGGGAAGGTACTCAAATTTATTTTGTAAATTTGTTTATGCAACTTTTAGTTATGGGCTGAAGGTACAATGGCTGTCAACCAAGCCTAACATAAATGATTTTAGTTTTAGTATATACTGGCCAGCAACACAAAGAGCAAGTCAAAACAACATTCTTTTCATTTATATTTTCAGATTTTAACCATGACCGAAGCAGGTCAAGTGAGCCCCACGTGCTCCAAATGAAGCGAAATGCTGTGATTTTCAGCCTATTTTAAGTTATAGTATAAGACCTAAATTATAAGAAAACTGCTGCTCTGTGACGACATGTTTTTAATACTCCGATAGTTTTAATATGTGCTACATGGAGACATGGCAGTGGTGGCCCAGTGGTAAGGTGCTGGATCACTGATCCTAAGGTTGGGGGTTCAAGCCACACTCTCAACGGTTGTCACTGCTGTCGCCCCAGTGCCGCTAACTGGGGTATCACAGACTGGCCACGTCTCTCACTGCCTATGGTGTGAGGAATGTAAAAGATCCTTTTGAAGAATAGGCTGCATAGCTGTCAGTGTGTTTCTGCCCTGCGATGGCCTGGCGAGCTGTCCAGAGTGTACTCTGCCCTTGCCCAGAGTTGGCTGAGAACCTCCCCGTGACCCTAGTTAGGATTAAGCAGTAAAGAGAATGAATGAATGGACACAAAAATAATCTAAAACAGAATTTTATATGGGCAGGGTTGTTTTTCTCATTTCAACATGTCATAATGATTTACATCGCGAATTGACCATGAGAAGATGTGAGGGAATGTTGTTTTACTTCAAGCTCTCTACTCAGAATAATGTTTTTTAATCCTCAGATAGCAGACCAATCAAGATTGTACAATTCCGTAGCGCATGTATACTACTTAATGATGTACATGGGGATTTTACCTTTTTGCTCATCGCACTGTCATTGTATTGTCTGACTGTGATTCCTGCTGCTACGCACTGTACTATATATAATTTTCCCGAAATGTGTCTGTCTCTCTCTCTCTCTCTCTCCCTCCCTCTCTCTTTCTCAGATGGAGGTGGATCAGCTGCTGTCTCTGTCTGGTTCAGCCTTGGCTCAGGCCATCAGTTCTCTGCTGGAAACTCCGGGGCTTTATGTTTTCTCAGACATCCTGGAACTGCCAAATGTTCGAGAGGTACTACAAAAGTTTGTCCATCACTCAGTACAAATACATACACGATCAATATTTTGTACTGGCTCTGCTTTTTTGATATGTTAAAATTAGGGCACTGTCAATCACGTGGCAGAGATATGGGTGTAGACAAGGTCTGGTGCGGCCGCCTTGTATCAACAGTTACTACTTTAAAGCGTCTGAGCAGAATTGATTTCAGATTTCCAGGGTTTGGATTGTGTAATGTACAAAACTGAACTTTATAGAGAGCATCACAGACTTCTTGGCACTGCTTGATTCCTGAGAAAACTTTGCGTTAACATGGTCTGTGTACTTTTCAGTCATTCTGTTGTTGCCTCGGTAACATATTGTGTGTTGTAGACATGCCTTTGATTATCATGTTGTGATGTATTTGTGATATCACCCCATTCCTGACGGCTCAAAGTATAACTCGCCGAATATATTATTCATATTGTGCTCATTCCATGAAGAAAATGGTGTCCTCCACTCTCGTACTATCACATATAATGAACCGTTTTGAAGTGCCGTCACACTCTAGAATACATCGTCTCTTTCATTTCCTTCAGACCTTCTTATCTCTATTTTTTTCCCCCCTCTTCTGGCGTGTACCAGCTGGAGACAGGTCCTCATGCTCCCGTCTATCAGCTCCTCAATCTCTTTGCTTATGGAACCTACTCTGACTACAAAGGTAAGCAGAAAATGAGAAAAAAAAAACATTGACTTCGTCGGTTTTGATTTTGGCAGTTCTGCTCTGTCAGACTCCTGAAAGATTCTCGTCATAAGAGCTCCCTGTTTCTTTAAATGTGAAATAAATGTGTTGTCGATTATCTGTTGTGGCTCCTTTTTTATATATATATGTTTTTTTTTTAATTTTATCATGTTTCTGTTCTTTCAGAAAGAGCTGCCTCGCTCCCAGACCTAACCTCTTCCCAGAAGAACAAACTTCGTCACCTGTCAATCATCAGTCTGGCCTCCAATTTAAAGGTATGTTTCAGTTCATTTTAGTTTTATTTCTGTTTCTACATGGTTGTAAACCAGTGTGGGGGGGGGAATCTGGAGATTTAGACAGCTGATGAAAACTGCCAAGCACATCGTCTGGAAAAATCTCCTGAGACAACACGAAGAAACCTTGCCGTGAACCAGGTACCCACATGAACTTGTCCTCTTCCTCTGTCTACTACTTGAAGTAGTTGAGGTTATTTATACATGAGAAATTTCATATGCATAGGAATGTAAGTCCTGTATGATACAGAGCAGCTGACAGAAGTATTCTGATTGTCGCTTGGGCCATTCTTGGTCAATCACAGACCAGAAACGGTAGTGGGTACATCCTGAACAGGTCACCAAAATGCAGAGCAAACACAGACACAACAAACATCCATGAAGTGTGAAAGAGATTCCGACAAAGTAACTACTTGCTGTGAATTGATAGTTTGAACCACGCAGCTGATATACCCCTAGTAGCTCAGGCTTTGAGTTTCTGTTTTGTTTAATTCACAGCTGTGCTCAACAAAGTTTTAGGGAAAAATGAAAAGAATTTGAACCTTAAATTTTCAGACATTCTGTTTAAATTTGTGAGATTTCTTAATCCTGCTTACAAAAGGTTAGATACTGGAGCAGCTGTGGTCTAATGGTTAAAAAAGTGAATTAAACACGGTCACCGGTTTGATTCCCTGAACCAGCAGGAAATAATGAGTAGGGGTGTAAATGAGCATCATTTTCACTCCACATCATGACCGAAGTGCCCTGGAGAAATGCATCTAACCCCGACTGCTCCAGATTGTGTTTGTGTTCACTCCTTCAGATACAGTAGGTTAAATATACTGTAGAGTTCAGTTTCCATTAAGGCATGAATAAGTTATCAACAGTTTAAAAATATATATATATTTTCTATGTTCAGACTACACCCCAGTAGTGTTGATCTAACATCAATTACCTAGTTCCTTGAAAATAATTATTCTTGGGATTGAAATGTTGTTTGCGTGATTCCTGATCCAGAATAAAAAATATTTGTAAATGGAGGTACTGAGCAGCACTTTCCTTGTACTCCACCGTTGCAGCTGAAGACCCCCCCACACACACACACACACCACCACACACCAACTTTTCTCCTGGCACTGCAGCATGGCTTGCTATTTACCGGTGTGTTTGCTCTGGATGGATAAAAGATTAATATAATATATTAAAGATAGTGCTGAGAATATAATTTGACCTGAAATATTCATTCATTTCCTGACCCATTTAATCCTACTTGTGTTGTGGGGAGGCTGGAACCTAAAGGCGCTATACACACTTAATAGCTCGCCAGTCCATTGCCGGGCTAATACACACACACACACACACACACAAACACACAAAAACCATTCAAACTCACACCTGGGGGGGAAATGCAGCACAGCCAGTGAGTCTAATGTGCTTGTCTTTGGACTATGGGAAGAAAGCTGACTACCTAGAGGAAACCCACTCAACCACAGGAAGAACATGCAAACTCCATACAGAAATTCTCTCATGAAGCTCACGACTCGAACCTGGGATGTTCTTGTTGTTAGGCAGAAGTGCTAAGCACTTATGCTGCCATGCCTACCGGTCTATAAACTACCTGTTGAAATTTGACACATTTAAATCATTTTAATTCATATCCTACTTGTGCCATTTCCGTTTTCTTTACAGCCACTTAAAATAGTTTGCAAGCCCAACATTTTATGAACTTTAATGGGGTAGTTAGCAGGTTGCCAGAGAAAATTTTGATGCTTTTTACCAGTTTGGTCTGAATGTACAGTAGGCTTAGATTAACATGACTTTTTTGAATTCTTTAATAATTTATGAAAAATGTTTTATGGCAGGGTGACATGATGGTTAGCACAGAACTTGCCTTACAGCAAGAACATTATTGGCTTGTGTTCTGAGCTTAACGAAAGCATTTCTGTATGGAGTGTGCATGTTCTCCTTGGGATTATGTGGGTTTCCTCTGGATAGTGTGGTTTCCTCCCACACTGCAAAGACATCCACACTTGGAAAATCATCTTCTCCAAAGTCTCTCTTTCTGTCTCTCTCTGTGTGTTAGTATTCGTGATGTATTATTTGCTGTTACAAAAAAACCTGGGGGGGGGGCACAAGCCAGTGTTCATCTCACGCCAGTGCCAAGCCCGGATAAATGCAGAGGGTTGCGTCAGGAAGGGCATCCAGCATAAAACTTGAGCCAAAAATTTAAAATGCGAATCATAAAAGCTAATTTCATACCGGATCGGTCGAGGCCTGGGTTAACAACGACTGCCATGAATGCTGTTAACCAACAGGGTGTTGGTGGAAATTGGACTACTGTTGGTCTCAGGAGAGGTGGGAGTTGTGTCCGTAGGCGGAGAGAGAAGAGGAAAGGCATGAGTCTAGGACTGAGAATAGGGACTTTGAATGTTGGAACTATGACAGGAAATACTAGAGAGCTGGCTGACATGATGCAGAGGAGGAAGGTGGACATACTGTGTGTTCAGGAGACCAGGTGGAAAGGTAGCAAGGCTAGAAGCATAGGAGCAGGGTTTAAGCTGTTTCATCATGGTGTGGCTGGGAAGAGAAATGGAGTCGGAGTCATCTTGAAGGAGGAGTTGGACAGGAATGTTCTAGAAGTGAAAAGAGTGTCAGACAGAGTGATGAGTCTCGAGTTAGAAATTGAAGGTGTGATGGTCAATGTTGTTAGTACTTATGCCCCACAGACAGGCTGTGAGCTAGAAGAGAGGGAGAGATTCTGGAGTGAGTTAGATGAAGTGATGCAGAATACCCCCAGAGGTGAAAGAGTGGTCATTGGGGCAGACTGCTGATGTTTGCAGATGACATTGTGATCTGTAGTGAGAGGAGAGAACAAGTGCAGGAAAATCTAGAGAGGTGGAGGTATGCCCTGGAAAGGAGGCGAATGAAGGTTAGCCTCAGTAAAACAGAATACATGTGTGTGAAGGGCCCAAGAGGAATGGTGAGACTACAGGAGGCAGAGATGAAGAAGGTGGAGGATTTCAAGTACTTGGGCTCAACAGTCCAGAGCAATGGAGAGTGTGGAAAAGAGGTGAAGCATGTGCAGGCAGGTCGGACTGGTTGGAGAAAAGTGTCCGGTGTGATGTGTGATAGGAAGGTATCGGCAAGAATGAACGGAAAAGTGTACAAGACGGTGTTGAGGCCAGTGATGTTGTATGGTTTAGAAACAGTGGGCCTGGGGAAAAGACAGGAGGCAGAGCTGGAGGTAGCAGAGATGAAAATGTTGAGGTTCTTTTTGGGAGTAACGAGGATGGATAGGATCAGGAATGAGTATATCAGAGGGACAGCACATGTAAGAGGTTTTGGAGACAAAGTCGGAGAGGCTAGATTGCGATGGTTTGGTCATGTACAGAGGAGGGATAGTGAGTATATTGGTAGTAGGATGCTGAGGTTGGAACTACCAGGCAGAAGGCCTAGAGGAAGACCAAAGAGGAGATTTATGGATGTGGTGAAGGAGAACATGAAGACAGTTGGTGTAAGAGAAAAAGATGCAGAGGATAGGGTGAGATGGAGGCAAATGAGTCGCTGTTTCGTCCCCTGAAGGGAACAGCCGAAAGGAAACAAAGACAAAACACCTATCACAAAGTTTTTACTTTTTTCTTTGCAAAAAATGCACAAGTGATTGTTTTCATTTTGATGTATCCAGAAATTACCTCTCATATCCTAATACCTTCTTTTTTTTATATTTTAATTTAATTTTTTTTTTTTTTTAATGTGAAGATTAACTGTAATTTCTTGACCTGTATTGTACATTGTGCTGCTGCCACAGGATTGGCTGATTAGAGGTGTGTGTGTGTGTGTCCATAAGTGGATTAATGTGCAAGGTTGGTTTAGATCTAGCAAACTATTAATTCTGCTAATCACCAAAGGCAATTATCAGCAAGACAGCTGCTCATTTGTGCCTCTAGCAGTTCATAGTGTTCACATGCACTCATCTTTTTCTGCCTCAGAACTTCAATTTTGACTCCATTTAACTTTCCTCAGTCCATATCGCATTTGTGCCACTTCATGGCCCACTGGGTTTGTTCTCTCTGAGAGTGTTCGTTTTTCTCAGGGAACGGCTGGCTCTTTCGCCTTTTGATTTTATTTCCATTAAGCCATGTTGATGTATTAAAAGATACCTTGCCGTTTATTATAGGAAATGCACCATGGGAACAGCTGACCAAATTCATATTCACCTACTTCCACAATACACCATCCTGTGCACATCATCATGGTTCATAAGTGTTTTTCTATGCAAACTCATTATGCTAAGAAGTGTTTGATTTTGCTTGTTGGAAAATCTTTCTCGTAATATTTAAATTGATTCCGAACTGGATATTTGTGTTCTGCAGTGTCTACCCTACTCGCTGCTGCTCCAGCAGTTGGAGCTGAAGAATGTGCGTGAGCTGGAGGACTTGCTGATTGAGGCTGTCTACTGTGATATCATCCACGGCAAGCTGGATCAGCGCAACCAGCAGGTGGAAGTGGACTTCAGCATGGGCCGTGACCTTGGGCCCAATGAGCTGCCCAATATCGCTAACACGCTACAAGAGTGGTGAGTGGGGTGCGGGTGTGTATAAAAACTCTACAGTATGGGTGTCAGTCTGATCTCTGTGTAAGCATTCATGGTGTATGTGTGTGTGGGGGGGACTCTTTGATTCTGACAGGTGTTCAGGATGTGAGGTGGTGCTGTGTGGAATTGAGGAGCAAGTCTCCAGAGCCAATCAATACCGAGAGAGCCAACTGAAGGTTAAAGTGCAAGTGGAGACTGAGGTGTGTGTGTAAAATAAATTTGGTTTGTTTTGGATTGACCTAACCCTGAGAGGGCTGATTAAACTCGGGGACCCTGAAGGAATTTAGACTAATATTCTGAGCAGCAGTGTACAGGCAGACATTTACTTTGTGTTATTCATTTGGGTAAGGAAAGTGCCACATTGTGAGATTTCAGTCTGCAGTGTTTACTTTTAATCGAAGTCTCGAAGACTGCATTAAGAGATCTGCAACGTAGTCCAAATAGATAAATTGTAAAGAGTACTTTGATGCGGTCAGGCTGCCAGTGTTTCTCTTTGTGTGTTTAATTTAGCTGTTTTTATTTGGGGCGTCTGAATGACATATGTTTTTCGCCTGAAGATAATTACATGCCATTTTGAAATGTGGCTGCACGGATCTAGAGGACCCTATTTATTTTCTGTGCCTTATCTTCCCTACTGTAGCATACAATAATACAAAAGAGGCTCACTAATGCAGTACCGGGCCGTTTGTTTTCATCCAGCAGCTCGGCGTCATATCATCATGACTCTTTAGCTTTCAGGAGTAATCTTTAGTACGTTTACGACTTTAGCGGTGCTGCTATCTACAGTTACTACTCCAGATTTGTTTAATCCAAGTGATTTTTAGAAGAAAAATGTCAAATCTTCTCGAAGTAATTGGTGGAAACTTCAACGATCAAATCCAGTGCTTACGTATAGTGAAAATATTACTCCATTTAAATGGAAAAGTTTGGGGTTTTTTTTAGCAATAAACTACAGTGGAAGTACACTTACTATTTCCAGAAGCACAATGTCTGGTCTGGTACCTTCCGAGTTGTAGGATGACTTTTGGCGACCTGCCATGAAGAATAAAGTCTTGATTATCATCTTCATGGAGGTTTTTCTTGGCAAGGATAGTGCAGTGGTTTGCCATTGCCTTCTACACAATACAAACCTACGGGCAATTTAGAACAGCCAGTTAGCCTACTGTGCATGTTTTGGACTGTAAGAGAAAACTGGAGTACCCAGACGAAACCCACACGAGCACTGGGAGAACATGCAAACTCCGCACAGAAATGCCCAGGCCTGGAATCGAACCCCGGCCTTCTTGCTGTGAGGCGGACGTGCTAACCACTACACCACCGTGCCACCAGAAGCACACTACGAGGACGTATATTTTCTGACAAAGGAAAGCTGAAACAAGAATGAAAGGCATAGTCGTAGCCACTTTCTCTCAGCAGATCCTCGTTCTAACTCCCTCCGATCTGTCTACATATTTGCTATCGTGGAAGTTCATGGTACTAATGTGCAGCCGGCATCCACGCTGGAGAAGGAATGGCAGCCTATTGTGCGTATTCTTTTCGTAATTAAAATTGTTGTTCAAATGTAATTTGATCTTCAAATGCACAGTTATTGTAGAACAAAATTTCCTCGCTGCTGAAGCCTTCCATATTACATTTGAATAGCTTCCAGGATGCATATTAGACCTGCTTTATAACCAACTGATGTAACAAGTTCCTAATCCGAATGTGTTTGTGATTAACCCCCACCCTACAAAAAATATACAGACGTTCCTCGACTTGCGTTCATCCGTTTTACGTTTTTTTTGCTTTTATGGGTTTTTTCTAAAAAAAAAAAAAAAAAGTCAAATTTTAAGTTTAGACGTACCTACATAGTACGCTGACGCAATGACGCTGCATTCATTGTTTACAAACTACAGATTGTGTGTGTGTGTGTGTGTGTGTGTGTGAGATATATAAATAAAATCAGTTATATAGCGTGTTACCCTTGTTAAGACGTCGTCTCTGTGATCTTTGTGTTTACACTGTTTTGCAGACTTTTGTAACCCTAAATAAATATGGTTGGTCAGAAGTGTAAGCCTACTAGCATGGGTGCAAGTCTCATACACAGAGATGAATTAACTATCTGCTCAGATCGGCACAATCTACCATGCATACTTGGTTAAGCATAGAAAGTTGTAAAATGAAAACCCGAATCCACAAATTCCAGAACAATTACAGATATTATCTTTTAGCAGAGTCCTAGGAGTCTATACTTATTTTTGTATAAATATTCATTAGGATTTGTACTTGTTCTTTGTATGCATCTCTTGAATAAAATTTACTTACTTACACAAAAGAAAGACCTCTCAGCTTTGCTGGGATTTACACAGTGCAGGCTGTGTTCTAAACGAGTTCAACGGCACCCTTGTGCACTTGAAAGGCTGGAAGTCTGTATAACCCACAGCAAGTACACTACTTTCGGTATTGAGCGCTTCACATATTGTAAGCGTTGATTGGCTGTTTTAAGCTTCATGTAAAGTGACTCGGTATAAATAAGTGACTTATTTGAAATTAATGTTTATTATTTGATATATTTGATGGGTGTTTTATGAGCTATGGTAATGGTATTTATGGATGTATAGTACAGTATGAACGTCATGTCATACATCACTACCAACTTGCGTTCACTTTCAACTTATGTTCGGCCGTCTGGAACCAATTAAAAACGTATGTCGGGGAGCATCTGTATACTCTACCGCTTCTTTACTGTATAATGTGCTTATTCTCTGAAGGCTGATTTTTAAATTCTATTTAAATTCAGTTATAGGGAGACACAAAGACTAGTACTTGGGACACTTTCTTATGTTTTTAGTTTTTTCACTTAGGTGTCAAACTTACAAAAAACCCTGAAGGCCAGCTCTGCTTCACCATCTTCTGGCCCCGCCCCTGGTGGAGCAGCATCCAATCAAGATGCAGATCAGCCAGCTGAGCCAAGAGACCCCGCCTCTTCTCAGGAATCACGGCAACCAGGAAAAAAGAGTTCAAAGGTCAAAGGGTAAGTGATCAACCCCATTAGTTGTTGACAGTACAGTACTAGGAAAACTACAGCGTTATTACAGTAATGTGAGATATAATTACATCCCATGGACATTGTTGTTTTTTTCAACATATTTGAATAATCACTGTCTTCATCATATCTTATCCCCGTAGTGTAGTGTAGCAATTGGTCTCTTCCGGAGAACATTAACCGGGGCACAGGAACGCTTGCTACTTGTCTCCGGAAAGACGCTGACGGCTTTGCAGCCTACTCTTTACAAAAGTCAGCAATGGTTCTTTTATACGCCTCTCACCATAGTCAGTGAGAGACATGGCCCACCTTTGATAACTCGGTTAGCTGCACTGGGGGGGACAGTGAAAACCTTGTGGAGAGTGGGACTCGAACCCCCAACCTTATGATCAATGATCCTGCGCCCTATCCACTAGACAACCACTACCCTAATCACTCTTTTAATACAGTGCCTACAGATAAAGGTGATGCACGTGAATGAAATAATCAATGAAGTTAAGTTTTCAATCATTTATTCAACAAAAATATCAACAGATGAACGGATATACAGGGATCCCTCACTTTCTGCAATTAATTGGGACAGAGATCCCCCCCCCCCCCCCCCCCCGACTGCCGTATACGTTCATTTGTGTGTATATAATATCAATAAATACATAACCAATGCTTATAATGACAAACATTTAAAAATAATGCATAAGATGTAAATAAAATATAAATACACACATACAGGCACATATGCAGGTAAATACCTCACAAAAATGTAACTAGTTTTGATGGGAGGTTCTGGGTTTTGTTTAGGTGGTTTTTTTTTTTTGTTTGTTTGTTTTTTGCATAATTGGTCTTGTTTTTCAGCATTTTCCTTAACTTTTCCCCCTATTTTCCTTTAATTTCCTTATTTTTTTAATTTAATGAATATTTAAAAAAAAAAAAAATGATGCATTGAAGCGCGAAGTAGCGAGGGGATCCCTGTATACATTTGAACCATCTCCATTTTACAGAAATGACTTCTTGTAGGTGACTGCCTTGCTGAAAGCTTCCTTCAACAGGAAGATGTTTGACCATTTTGTTGTGTGTTCTGTCCATTGCAATCCCCATACAATATGCTAGTGGCATTCAAATTTACATTTTGATTCACTTCATCACTCTTTCTTATTTTTGAATCATTCCTTGGTGAAATTGCTTCGTGTGCTTAGGATTATTATCCTGTTAAATCCTGTCCACCGTCAGTTCAAGACAAATTTCAAACATTATTTTAAATCATTCTTCAATATGATGTACGATTCCGAGTTGAATCAGTGACTGTAAACTTTCCAGTCTTTAAGGCAGTGAAGCAACCCCAAGCCATAACATGCTTCACAGTTGAAGTACAAGAGTTTTTTGCCAAAATGTATTCCGTTATTGCATCGCCATAACGCATAGGGGATGCTATGTTTTTACAGGCTGTCTGCATCTGCTGCAGACATTTCTTGTTAACACTAGCAGTACTGACTCATTGTGGATTTAATTTATTTCCCTATGGCTTGCCCTACCAGCCTATTGAACCTTTTGACCTAATTTTCAAGCTCACAGTGGTGAGTTCATCAAAAATAATGGCTGACACTGTAGAGGGTGGCTTTTTTTTCGGTCATCAGATAGGTATACATTTCATAACGGTTTATACAAAGTGTTAGGTTCATCAAACCTATTGAAACTGGGTCACCTTGCTCTAATTTCAAGGTCACAGGAGCCATGTGAAATATGCATGAGGTAATAATCAGATGTGTCAAATTTAGCACAGGATTGTTTATTTATTGATGCCATGCCTGTGGACATGCCTGTTAAAAAAAATACCTTAGGCCACCTTGACTGAGTTTTCAACGTCAAAGTGAATAAAAATTTGCACACATTCCAAAATCAGAAAATCTTTGTTTTAATTTTATATCAAGCATTATCCCACGGCACACCCTGTCAGCCTAGTGAAACCATTGACTTATTTTCATGGTCACAGAGGTCAATTCATCAAAAATTATGATAAATACTTTAGAGTAAAGGGATCAAAATCATTTTCACTGAGAGCAACGTGACTAGATTTTAACAGTGGTTGAGGGCCAAATAATTACTGAACATCTGTTCAAAAGATGTTGGAACTATAAAATCCGCATGGCAAACCGGTTCATTTAGACATCTGTCCTCTTTTCCTTTATTCACGTGCTGACGCTTAACAGCAATTAGCTGGCACGTAATCTTTCTTACGTCATGAATGACTATCTGTTGAGACAAGGCTGCTGCCACCTTGTGAGGAATTGGGTTTCGTAGTAATGGTCGACGTAAAAACTGAACGATATTCATAGTTTCTTTAAAGCTTTTTAAAGCTACATAAAATGTGTTAGCGGGCCTTCAGTTTGACGCGTTTGCTCTAGAGCAGTGGTTCTTAACCTTGTTGGAGGTCCGGAACCCCACCAGTATCATATGCTTATTCACCGAACCCTTCTTTATTGAAAAATAAAATGATTTTTTTTTTTTTTTTCAAATTCAAGACATAAGTACTAGTCCTTCTCAAAAAATTAGCATGTTGTGATAAAGTTAATTATTTTCTGTAATGTACTGATAAAAAGTAAACTTTCATATATTTTAGATTCATTGCACACAACTGAAATATTTCAGGTCTTTTATTGTTTTAATACTGATGATTTTGGCAAAAAAGTAAAGAAAAACCAAAAATCCCTCTCTCAAAAAATTAGCATATTTCATCCGACCAATAAAAAAGTGCTTTTAATACAAAAAGTTAACCTTCAAATAATTATGTTCAGTTATGCACTCAATACTTGGTCAGGAATCCTTTTGCAGAAATGACTGCTTCAATGCGGCGTGGCATGGAGTCATTCAGCCTGTGGCACTGCTGAGGTGTTATGGAGGCCGCTGTTTCTGGTTCAAAAGTGGCTTGACCTGGGGAATGCGGCACCTGTAGCCCAGTCCACTACTTCCACAGGTCCCCCAAGGTCTGGAATTGGCCCTTCTCCACAATCTTCCTCAGGGTCTGGTCACCTCTTCTGGTTGTGCAGCGTTTTCTGCCACACTTTTTCCTTCCCACAGACGTCCCACTGAGGTGGCTTGATACAGCACTCTGGGAACAGCCTATTCGCTCAGAGATTTCTTTCTGTGTCTTACCCTCTTGCTTGAGGGTGTCAATGATGGCCTTCTGGACAGCAGTCAGGTCAGCAATCTGACCCATGATTGCGGTTTTGAGTAATGAACCAGGCTGGGAGTTTTTAAAAGCCTCAGGAATCTTTTGCAGGTGTTTAGAGTTAATTGGTTGATTCAGATGATTAGGTTAATAGCTCGTTTAGACTACCTGAACATGATATGCTAATTTTTTGAGATAGGAATTTTGGGTTTTCATGAGCTGTATGCCAAAATCATCAGTATTAAAACAATAAAAGACATGAAATATTTCACTTGCTGTGCAATGAATCTAAAATATATGAAAGTTTACTTTTTATCAGTACATTACAGAAAATAATGAACTATCACAATATGCTAATTTTTTTTAGAAGGACTAGTATTACGTCAAAAATGCATGTTTGCATCAGGTTATGAGTTTGGGAGGGGGTTGGAACAGATGAATTGGTTTTCTGTTGTTTCCTATGGGAATTTTTGTTTCATCTAACAAACGTTTCCACTTACGAGTTTACCCTCGGAACGGATTAATCTCAATTAATTTCAATCATCAGTATCAAAACAATAAAAGACCTGAAATATTTCAGTTGGTGTGCAATGAATCTATAATATATGAAAGCTTAATGTTTATCAGTACATTAGAAAAAATAATGAACTTTATCACAATATGCTAATTTTTTGAGAAGGACTAGTATAAAATAAGGACTAGTATATGTTTTTACTGGGGCACCAAAATGAACCATGCATTAACATCACTGTGTTTAAACAACAAAACCAATACAATGCATGACCTCCACCCCCCCCCCCCCCCCCCCCCCCATCAAAACGACTTGCAGTGGAGCTTCAGTACTCGAACTTAATCCGTGCCAGACGACTGTTCGGGTTCTGATTTGTTAAAAATCCGAATCCGCTTTTCCCTTTACGAATAATGTAAATGGTCTTAAACCATTCCGTAGTCTTTTGAAAGAAAGTTAATGGTACCATAACTCGTACCATAGGTCCGCAAATTAAGTGAGAAAATTATTGAATACAGTACAGTGTGTTATGGTCTGTTGCGAGAGACTCTGGTTTTGGTGGCAGTCTCCCTGCGCATTGTAGGGGGCATGGCTGCCACACGCGGATGGAGTGCTATACACACACTTGATTCTACTTGGCAATCACAGGGCTTCTGTAACAGTGACTACGATTTCCCCATGCTCTAGTGCCTTCCTTGTGAATAACAAAGCTCATCCATTTATAGAATCCCTGTGATTGCTAGTGTTCTGTGGAGAGTGTGTTTGTAAATAAAAAAAATATTTGTGATGGGATGTTTTCAGGAGATTTTTACTCATTTAACTTAAAAAGTTGTATTCTTTCTATGGGTGGTTATTTATATATAAAATATTATTCTCAAACATCATTCAGGCTCTGAAGGTTTGCTGATCATATGCGTGACTAACGTTGCATGACTTATTAATGAATTCATCTGAAGTAAAATATTCTTTAAATATGTACCATTAGCTAGAATTCGATGTGCAGTCTCACTGGTTCTGTTCGCTACATTAAACATACTTTATTTATTTTTCTGTATTAATGAAACTTATTGAACGCTACACTGAGCCCAATTTGTTGGTGCATAGCATAAAGTTACTGGCATGATAAAAGATTTTTAAAATAACATTCTTTTTAAATATTACACTTACTGCATAAATAAACATGAGGAGTTAAAAAGTTGTTTTCATGAATGTATAAAGTTTATATTTAGTTGCATTAATACTCAAGTAAAATGTAAGTGCGGCGCGATAATACTTCAGATTATTAATGAAGTGCAAATCATCTCGGATGAAGGTTATTATTCGTGATGTTATGTATAGTGCAGTATTAGTGCCAGTAGGATTCGATGTAAACTGTGTATGAAGCAAACCAGGCATGTAAATAAATAGGAATTAAAATTGAATGTAAAACATTTTCAAAGTTGCAGTGTGCAGAGAGTTGCAGAGAAAGAGTGTGTACAGTATGAGAGAGAGTTGTAATGTTTAAATTTATGGCAAGGGTTCAAGGAATGTCACTACAATAATTGAACTACAACATTGTGTGTGTTTTGCTTTGATTGTTGTCATAACGAGATTGTGATTGGAATAGTGAGCGCTGGAGTGCATCTGCTCCTGCACTGTCTACAGCCATCAGCTTCAGTTAATATTAAGTGTGTTTGCAGAGCTCTCATTTTCCTCTAGTTAAGTGTTATTACACAGGATCACTGACATCCCACAGTTCTAATCAAATCTTAATGAGATGCTAATTGCCCCTGTCCTGCTTCGGAAACCTTTTGATTTAGCCGCCTTACTGACATTCTACCTTTTAATCGAGATCTTTGTGTTTGTGTCACAGACTTCGTGGCAGTGGGAAGATCTGGTCAAAGTCGAACTGAGCTCAAGCTACGTCAAAATTCACACCGTGGTGCAGGACGCTTACTTGTTGCGGGGAAGATCCGAGATGAACAGAAACACTTTGGATTCACACTGGCAGAAGAAGTTGGGAGCAGATTGCAGCTGCTTCGTAACACTGCTGTCCAGATGTCATCTCACCGTCGACTTGAAAGCTACAGGACTCGGATTAAAGACAGTGTGTGTGTGTGTGTGTGTGTGTGTGTGTGTGAGAGAGGGAGAGAGAGAGAGAGACACAGAGAGTGCGGGTAAGAATAGACTGCATAAAACATAATGCTTGTAAATGTTTAAAATCGATAGTTGTTTTGTTTCCCAAGTGTTTTGAGTTGCACTGTTCCATAAGCAGGATATATGAAGCTGAGAAAAGAATAAATCTGTTTCCTCCTTCACTTTCTTCATCACTGTTCCTCCTTCAGCACCACTCTTAATGTAATATGTTGCATATGCTGAGACGGAGAGGAAGCCTGTGGGCTTTGAGCTCATTAATTATGGTATAAACATACAAAATCCCTTGTCAGGCACACACACACACACACACACACACACACACACACAACATTAGAATAACCTAAACCACCCCCCCCCCCCTGTGTTTTCTTATGAAAATAACCATGTGGCCCTAAAACCATTATTTTGTCCTGTGTGCTTTGTGGCTCTTTCTCTCCATTTCCTCGGCATGACGTTAATGGTAGCAATTAATTCTGTGCTCCCACTCGTAATAGAGTTTTTGTATTAACCCTGTGTTCTCTTGCTCAGTCTATCCATATCCATCTTTTCCTTTATAATAGTTTATTACATCCTCTCTAATTCAATCTACTCTCTCCCTCTCTCTATCTATAAATAGTGGTGTTAATTTTAGGCAGTGAGATAAAACGTCAGTGGTTCATAGCCTCAGAACATATGGGGACTGTGAACTCTTACAGCTGCCTACCTGTGTGTGTGTGTGTGTGTGCATAGAGAGATTTTCTATTTATTAGTGTGTCTGTATAAATGTGCTAAACTGTAGGTGAGCTCCATTTCTACCCACCAATATGTTCCTTGTTTCTTTTGCAATCAATACTTGAAATTCTCAACTTTTAAAACACCATCAATGGATTTTTATTGATCTTAAACAGTTCACCATACAGAGTACTTAAGGCAGTGCTACGTCATATAAAACTACGTCACAAAAAAAATAAATAAATCACAGCTTGTATGTGGTGTTTGTAAGACAAAATTTCTTCTCCATAGTGCTTTAAACTGCGGACATACAGCATTTAACACATTTTAACACATATATTGAACTTGTCCCAGGAGAGGAAAAAAAGACAAGAATAAGAATACATTGTCTGTACAAAGCAAAAACTAGAACACTTGTTTATCACAACTCGACTTTATGCCCTTTGGTTCAGTTAGAGGACAAAATCCGTGTCATCCATCTGCAGTCTCTAGTGCTGTGGACATCTGTTCACTGATTAGTTTAGAATCTCAGGTTTTTCTACTAGAATAATTCATCAGTTTGTAGCACAGAGTGAAATGAGAAGGTCTGAAACAGGAAGTGGATGAAATTATGCCAAGAAGTTGACCTCATATATTTGTAAAGCACCTCTTCGCAAACAAGCCTGAAGGATCTGGTAGTTAATTTATTAAGATAAAGAATTCAGATATGAGAAGGAGCTCTGCCTGTTAGCATCAGAAAACACCACAATAATTACAAAACACTATCAAATAATCTCCGTGTTTAACTCACCTAATGTTCCACTAAAATATATTAAACATCAGTTAACTTTAGAGATGGCACAAATCTACGAAATGAGAACCATTGGATTTTTAAAAAGAAATTTAGGGCTAGAACTAGAAATGTTGGCGTTCCGTGTGGTCCAGATATTTGAGAGGACAGTACAGTACAGTATTCGTAAAACTCTTCTATTTTGCATTCTTTTCCAATTTTAATATCAAATTTTATTGTAACTAATATTACTGGCACGGACAGTGGTGACCCGGTGGTAAGGTGCTGGATTACTGAGCCCAAGGTCGGGGGTTGAAGCCACACTATCAGTGGGTTGTCACTGTCGCCGCCCCCCCCTGTCCGCCCCGCAGCTAACTGGGCTACAAAGGCCGACCATGTCTCTCACTGCCTGTGGTGAGAGGGATGTAAAAGAACCATTGCTGGCTTCTGTCAAGAGTAGCTGCATAGCCTGGCCAGCTGACCATGGTGTATACTCTGTCCTCAGAGTCGCTGAGATGGGCATCTCTCAACCCCCACCCCCCCCCAAGCATTAAGCGTTTCAGAAAATGTATGAATATTGCTGATAAATTTTGCTTTAATGACTCTGTACTTGAGCTAAAAGGAGAGAAATAGTACAGAATAATCAGTATTAAACTAAATCAACTTTGAGTTCCTTTCTTTTGAATCCAGGGATCCATCGCTACTTCGTGCTTCCATTCATGCGGCTTCAGTGCATCGTGGATTTTTTTTTTTTTTTTTTTTTTTTTTTTTAAATATTCAGCGAATTAAAAAATAAGGACATTAAGGAAGAATAGGGGGAAAAGTGAAGGAAAATGCCACAAAAACAAGGCCAACTATGCAAAAAAAAAAAAAACCCAAACAAACAAAAAACAATCCAAAACCTCCCATTAAGAATAGTTATATTTTTGTGAGATGCGCGTCCGAGTGCGCATGGGTCTGTATATGTGTATTTATATTTTATTTACATCTTATGCATTATTTTTGAATGTTTAATTGTTAATCATAAACATTTATAGCGTTGAATATTATTGATATTATATACACATACATGTACGTATACATCGGTCAGGTGTGGGGGTGGGGGGTGATCCTACTTCGCGAAATTCGATGGTCGCGGCGGGATCTCGGTCCCATTTCACCGCGGAAAGTGAGGGATCCCTGTATTTCAAAATTGTAGAATTTTGATTATTTTCAATTTTAATAGAAAGAATGTAATCTGTCAGTCTTTTGGATCAGATTGTATAAAACGTCTGATTTTACTTTTATTAGTTGGCCAAGTTTAGTAATTTTAGGAACCCTATATTAGTACTGTGTATGAAACCTCCATTTTACTCTCAAAACAGCCTCAAGTCTTCATGGCATGGATCCTATATGCTATTAAGAAAAAAAAAGAGAGAGATTCTGGTCCATGGATATATAACATCATACAATTCCAGCAGATTTTTCAGATGCACTTTCATGCCACAAACCTTTTTATCTACCACATTCTAAAAGTGTCACTTGGGTTTAGATCTAAGGACTGAGGGACCATATTGTCTTGTACACAAAATCAGATTTATGCAACAATTCTGGGTAACTTGCGTCCCTGAGGCACATGGTCAGCATCGATACTCGAGTAGATTGTGGCATTCAAGTGATGATTGGTCTTAACCAATTCAAACTGTTCCAAGAAAACATACCCCACGCTATCACAGCACCTCCACCAGCCTGTTGACACAAACCGAGTGGAGTCCATGAATTCGGATGCTAATTATGCCAATTTTTGGCCCTGTCACCAGGCTAGATTTTCCCATTTTTAACTGTCCTGCTTTGGTGACTCAACCACGTCCTCATGGTTCTGTTTTTGGCCGACAGGAGTGGAACGTCACATGATCTTGAGTTATTCTATGTAATCAACTTCAAAGTGGTATATGATGCTTTTCCACTCACCAATTATACTGAGTGGTTATCGGAGTTACCATAGCCTTTTTCAACCAGTATGGACATTTTCTATTGATAAATAGAAGGCATCTGCAGGACTGCAGCTCACATTTGTTTACAATGTAAGTGATTTTTGTATGAAACAGCTTAACTTTAAAGTGTCTCAGATACAAAATAAAAATTACAATGTACAGGAATCCCTCGCTACACTGTGTTTCAATTCATGCAACTTCAGTGCATCGCGTTTTTTTTTTTTTTTTTTTTTTTTTAATAAATATTCATCGAATTTAAAAAAAAATAAGAATAGGGGGAAAAGTTAAGGAAAATGCTGCAAAAACAAGGCCAATTATGAAAATAAAGAAAAAAAAACTCTAAGCAAACAAAAAATAACCCAAAACCTCCCATCAAAACTTATTATATTTTTGTAAGGTGTGCATCTGAGTGCGTGCACACGCATCTGTATGTGTGTGTACTTATATTTTATTTACATCTTATACATTATTTTTTATGTTTGTTATTAGAAGCATTTATAGCATTGAATATGTATTTATCGATATTATTATATACTTCTGTTTTGGGGGGGGGGGGGTGGGGGGGTTAATCCTACTTTGCTGGATTTGGTGGTCGCGAGGGATCTCGGTCCCAAATTAACCGCAGAAAGTGGGGGATCCCTGTAGTGCCTTGCAGTTCTACAGAAAACACCAGCATTTGAACTGAAAAAGAAATTGTGGTATCATGCTGTCTGTATGTCTCACGTATGTCTCGTATGTCGACTTACTGAGTTTTTAACCCACCGGAATATGCATTACTCCTCTTTATGGTATGGGACTGGGGTTCTTCCCATAACCACCATCTTCTGCAGCTGCTTTTAGCCCTTTACATTGTTAATCTTCTCTGCGACAGTAAATACTGTAGGTAATTTAAACTGCAGAGTATGCTAATACCTTATTAACTGCCAAAAATGATCTCGCACAGAGCTGTTCTGTAACTGCATGAATATACATGGTTGTTTGTCGAAACATATGGAAGCTTCATTGCCCAGCCAAAAAAAAAAAAAAAAAAAAAAAAAACCTGCTGCATGCTAATATTTTGTTAGCTTACAGCGCATAATCTCCATGACAGTGTTGTTTCAGTTGGTCTGGACGAGGCCCAGAAACATATGTATTATTATATATTATTCCCTGATGACATGGATATAAAATTGGGGATCGTGTAGTGAGAGTGGTTCAGGGAGTATGAATTGGTAGTACAGAGTCCTGACTTTAACTCTAAGTCTTTGGGATGTGCTGGAGAAGACTTTATGGAGTGGTTAACCTTTCCTGTCATCAACTAAAGATGTCCGTGAAAAATGAACCCAACTCTGGGGAAAAAACCCGTAATGTTAAGTGACCAGGTTAAATAAAAAGAACATTGTCAGCATAAAACGATGACGATGGCTGGTGTAGTAATAGCTGCAGCTGTATGTCTGTATATTACAGGTGAGCGGCATGCACTATGCATTCACAGCATACATTATGATAGTTTTCATGACACAAGAGTCCACAGCCATTGTGCTTGGTGTGCACCATCCAAATCATATGGAAGGACAATTCAATTGCGCACTGTGGAGTTTCACCAAATTACAACATTCACAGCACATTCATGGCTTTTAAAAGTCAAAATCCCTCTCTTGGCCATTCAGAACCCTTCACACGCCTTACCCAAAGCGTTCAATACAATGCAGTAAGTTGTGAGTTCTCGAGTCAGTCCTGAATTACAATACTCCATCATCAGCAAGCTTCTCTAGCAGCTAAAACACTAAGGACAGAGCATTGTCTGCCACTATATGACGTCATCATAATACATTCACCAATGTGCTTCCACAATTCTGTAAACATTAATGAGAAACGCATCATAACTGTAGTGCGTGGTAGGACTTTTAGTGTGAGGTTGTTGGGCTTTATGGTTGTAAACATCAGCACGTCGCTGTTGCCAGGAGTGAGAGCTATATAAAACAGAACAGTCAAAATACAGAGCGATCCGTAAAAAAGAGGCTACATTTAACACACTTGGCACAAAATGCAGTAATTCTTTCAACCTTAATAAATGCTACACAGGGCATCGGAAATATGACGGCAGGTTTGTGCGAGTCAATCACTAAACGGGACGAGAAATAAACCGGATTGTAAACCAATCGGAAAGACGATGTTGCAGCTCAGCAAGCAGGTAGTAATCATTAAGCCTTCGGGAATAGTTGCAATAACTACAGAAATAAAACACTATATTATGCGTGACGGTAAATTAGGTGCCCAATTCTGACCAAAAAAAAAAAAAAAAACCCAAACAAAAAGGCTTCAAAATGGCTGAAGAGGAGAGCCTGAACCTCCAACTTGAAAGAAAATATGGTGTCTGTACATCCTTCCAGAAAATGTGCCGAAAATACAGTGTGTGTGTGTGTGTGTGTATATATATATATATATATAATGTGTGTGTGTGTGTGTATACTGTATATGTATATATACACACACGCAACACATATCCTCAGAGCTTTATCCATCCACACATGTATTCTCTTTTCTCTTTCATGTGGTCATCAAGTGTCTTTCGTGCAATTTTGCATGTTCTGTTTTTGTTCTCATATTTGCTCATATTTTTTCCCCCTACATTTCATGCCCATAGGATGTGATTAGTAACCCTGACACAGTCAGCTCTTCAAAGATTGACCACGGGAAGTCTGCAGAGAGAGAAAGAGAGAGTGGGAGAGAGCAAGAGAAGAAAGCGAAAGGACAGAGTTTATCTTGTGTGAAATTAAGTTTGAAATCCCCTGGCTGGAGTGGAGATTTCACAGGTTGTTTCTCTTTTCATTTCTCTTCCCTCCCTTCTCTTTGCATGGACACTTGATATGATGATTTATGGAAGAAATTATTCACAAAAAGTGAAAATGATCCATTGTTTTCGATCTGTGCTTCCAATCACGTTTCCAATTAGTTTCCCACTTTTGATTAAAAGAACCAGCCAAGTGTTCAGGGTCAAAACTATCAGATATGCTTGGCCATGTTAAAATATTTGCCCCAACCATTCGCAACCCATTCACACACTTACAAAATGTACCTTTCTCTGTCAGGGAACGAGGGTGTGCTTTGAAGTGTGTGCCTGCTGTCGTCTTGGGCCAGAGGACGAGGGATGGCAAGGGAGAGAGGAGGGGGACGCTGAGAGAGGCTGCGGTCATAACTGAGCCAGAGCGAGAGCGAGAGAGAGAGAGAGAGGGAGGGAAAGAAAGAGCGAGATATCAACAAGAACATCACTTGTGTAGAAACTCATAAAAAAGTACAAAAACTGAGACGTTCAACAGCACTGTTCCCATTTCGGTGATGCTGAGTGCGGGTTAATGCACTCACTGTGTTCATCCACACCCTGTGTTCATCCACAATTACTGTCATTACAGAGGACAGAGAAACACTGTGCATAATTACAGCACTTACGTCTGTCAAATTATAGCCAGCCACAGTTATTGTCTGTGACAGATTCAGAGCTACAGGTAGAGAGTGCAGAGGACTCTTCATGCAATATTCACAGAATTCTTTTTCGCTCTTTCTTGCTGTCTGCCTCACACACACACACACACCCACACACACACACACAAAAAAAAACAAAAAAAAAAAAAACAAGTGCATGCTGCACACACAGACATACACAGACAGGTTGAAGAAAGAGCAAGATCAGGTTCTGCTCTGAGTGCAAGGCAATAACCAGCGGAGAGTCGTTAGAAGAGCAAGAGGCTGATGCACACAGAATGCATAATGCACAGTGTGTGTGTGTGTGTGTGTGTGTGTGTGTGTGTTCTCTCCTTAAGAGACTGCACAACAAATTTATGGCAACTCAGTTAATATGATGATAAGGAGTACTGCTTGATCTATGTATCTATGTGAGGACTGAAAATTTCCAGTAATTTCTCAGGAATTGAGTGAATATACTCAGAAAAGGAATGACATCAATCCAGTGGCTCATGAATTCAAGATGAATCGTGCACACACACGTGCACACACAATTCTCCAAATAAGCGTACAAACTATTTAATTGCACAATGGCCACATCCTCCAAAACATATATTCCACCAATATCTCCTCTACATCAGTTTACCTTGTTAAGTTCTAAACATGCATTAAAGTGCAGTACAAATCTCCTTACAAATCTCAAAGTACTAACACTATATCAATACATTTGCAGGAAACCTTTGTAAATAAATCTGTACATTTCTACACCAGATTTCACACTGCAACTTCATATTGCATCAGTGTAATCCCCTGCCATAACACAGACCTGGGCTTAGGACCAGATGAGTTCGATCTATCATGAGATGTATCTGCAGATTTGATCAACTGCAGCACTCTAAATAATTTAAAAACACTGCCTGGAGGTTCCTCCAGCAAAGGACAAATTAAAGCTCTCCGCAACAGAAAATGGGAAAGGTATCCACAATAGAGGCAGAACACACCGCAGTTTCCTCGAGCTGTGCAGCTTCCCCTCACTCAGAGATAACCGAAAAAAAATCTGGTGCTCTGGTGTGTGAAGTATGGCATTATCAGTCTGAACACATGCATGCACTCCCGCACGCGCGCACACACACACACACACACACACACACACACACACACACATATTTGTCTTATATCCTTTCACTGACTTAATTATTAAGGCATCTAATTAGTGCTGTGCAACACCTACATCTAACATTAACCTCAATATCCTTTTGGCTCTTTTATTATTATTTTTTTTAAATCTGTAGTTTTTGAAAAATTTTAACTTTATTTTGTGGGCCCAGCCAAGTATCCCCATAAAATCAAAGCTGTCAGAAATTCCTGGGCTTGTGGAGGCATTTAATAACTGAAAAGATAGAAATAGCGTGTCCACACACACACACACACACACACACACACACACACACACACACAATTTTGTACTGACGTATTATGCATTTCAGAATCTTACAAGAAAAATAAAACTCAAATTAAACTTAAAATATGCATATTTGGAATAATAATCTTCTAAAAATCCTTTTGATAGTTTGCATTAATCTGTGTGAGAAATCATGAGAATACGATATGGGTGCATCAGTTCCAATAAGGCAAGATAATGGCAAAAATAATAGCATATTGGTATTAAACTAACAATTCTGATATAGCTAATGAACTTAATGAACTTCTGAATAAAATAAAACTTTACGTTTACCATCAGACCAGCTTCTGCAAGTATATGTGTGTATGTGTGTGTG